>JAXGGA010000770.1:0-190353 GCA_038373865.1 Uloborus plumipes
AGTGTTCTCTGGGCCAAATCATGTTTTATACTGAAAATGGTTGAAAGTAATGAACACGATGATATCGCTTTAGACACCCCACCTGCACCATTTGGTGAGCAATGAATTTTTGAAACTAGGCAGAAACTTTTGCTGCATCCTGTACAAAGCAACTGTTGTTTAACCTAGAGGGGCAATACGTGTTGATTTCTTTAAAAAGGCATATTTTCCCTTTTGTAAATCATCTAAAATTGACAAAAAGTCAGAATTTTTAGTTTTCCCACACAGGTCAAGAAAAAATTTGAGAAATTATAACAACCTGTTTTTGAGTACTTATAACTCAGTATTTTGTTTTTATAAATTGTTTCTGCTTTTTATCATTGACTATATTTTATACTAGACTTTTTATGTTAGGTTTCCCATTTATGTTTCACAGAAAAATATTAAGGGTCTTTGAATTTAGAATTAATGATCGTTAAGGCACAACAACTATTATACTTTCCCAGTACCTTTCCCAATATCAGCAATACTGTAAATTCAAATTACACCGTTAGGCAATTAAGACAAACCAGGCGGTTAGCCTTCTCCTTAGTCTATAAAATGCTACTGTTCTTTTTCCTCCATTCACAATCCCATTTAGTTATTTCGAATGGAATTTTAAGATACAAGTCTTCAAGAAAAATATCAAATTTAAATTTAGAAACTTCATTCTCTATAACTGATCTACTCCTGACATACATGGGTTTGTAGATAGCTAAAATATTTCCCTTAATACATTAGGTCTCTTTTACATTTTGTCCCCCCTTTTTAATATTATTTTGGCTATTTCTTATTACACTTTAAGTTTTCCGTCATCAGTTTACAAATAACTCAATCATTATAGTTGGTAAAAAAAGAAGAAAAGTAATGTTTATTGTATACGGTACATTAAAGAAATTTTTTTATGTTCCCAGTCTTTCGTTGCAGCTCTATCAGATATTAAAAAAAAATAGTTTCCTTTGAAGAAAAACATACGAAAGAATACTAAATGGTGCAAAAAGTTAACCCTTTGTCCAAAGTTACACTTAATGACTGCAAACAGAAATAGGAAAAGTAATTTTTTTCTCTGTCTTTCAGACATCGATGCCTTGCAGACTTCAGAGAGTGGACGTCGTGAACGAACTTGGTCTGTTTCGTCACCTTTACTCAATAACCAAACCATTATTACCTATCAAGATAACTAAAAGGGTCAGTATTGTTATAGTCCCTTGTTGTTGTTGTTTACGGGTCTGTAGTTTAGTTCTACGGAAAGATTGGGGGCCCTTGCCTCGAGCGGTTGAACTTCTTTATTCATTTAAATACAAGATAACCCGCCGGCCACCTTGTCTAGTGGTCAGAGCAGTCTGCCACGGATGGTGTGGTCCCGGGTTCGAGCCCCGGCTAGGGCATGGATGTGCCTTCTCTCTCGTGTTCTTGTCCTTTCCTTGTGTGAATGTGTTGTTGAAAGTTTGTCTACCCTATAAACGGGTCCCTATGGCATGCGTGTACTGTGGAAGTCGGACTTCACACCAAATCACGGTACAGTTGGAAAAGTGAAGCAGCGCACCCCAAATTGCCAGCCTGACTGGCACACGACAAAAAAAAAAAGATAGCCCAAGAAAGAACAAAGAGCGGAAATAACATTTAAGGCACCTGTGGAAATCGAGGCTACGACCTATGGACGTAGATTGAAGCTTTCGTCACAGAGTCATGAAGGTCCCCTTCCGTTTCGTTCTTTAAATTTTATTTCAATCTCCCTTTTCCTGTGAATATTATGAATGAACTAATAATGCAATTTTTTTTTTCAATTTCTTCATTTCGAGCATGGTGGCCTGATTGGTAAGGTATAATCGGAGGGTCCTGCGCTCGATCCCATCCAGTCTAAGGTCCACCGTGCTCAATAGTGGTGACTGAGGCATATTAAAAATGCTCGTGGTTACAAAGTCCTCCAAATTCTCGTTACAAATCAATACCTCTGGGTTTTTTTTCTTAAATCAGGGATTGCTCGGTTTCTGATCTGGATCAAGAAACAGAGCTCTCTTCAGGGCCCCCCATCCATCTAGCTAAACCAAGTGCAGTGGTAGGTACGGGGTACGGGTACGCTGGAGTGAGTGTCTTTATGTGATTAAAGACATAACCGATGGATGATTCTCCAAAAGCGTTTCATATTGATATTTGTTTGACGTTTTTATATTGATCTAAATTTTTTTTTTGTTTTTGAACTCTTAAAATTTATAAAAAATCCATGCTAACCAAACACCATAGGCACTTAAAATTGTGATATTTTTTCTTGCTAACTGTTGCAGTCGAGGCCTCCGTGACTCTATTGTAAAAGCTTTGCTTTTAGATGCCGGAAATCGCGAGTTCGATTTCCAACGAGGCCCTGCGTGTTATTTCCTCTATTAGCGTTGCAAATCTTACTTGCGCTATTTTGTATGTTAAGAAGAAAGTCCTACTTTTTTATCCAATGACATCTTTTATCTTTACAGTGATTTATTAACTCTAACCCGGCAACAACAACAACAATAAATGCTGCCTTCGATTGAAACAAGGAGACAATTTTCTTTTCTTTAAAGTAATGACGCTTGCAAAGATAATGTACCGGCCCATAAATCATTACAGACATAAAACTTATCTCCCTCTTTATGAAATTATTTTGCTGTATCTGCATACGCTTCAGGGGTAACAGTACATTTCTAACAAATTTCTTTAATTTCAGTGAAAAAGTTAATTCTCTGAAATCTTTGTTTCCGCACTTGTTTAACAATCAATAATACTTTCAAACATTAAAAATTTTGAAAACTTTTTTTGAAAATTTGAAAATATTAAGAAAATTTCAATTTTTTAAAAACCCTAAGGCTTTTTTGTTTCTGCACTAATTTCAAAATTTCTTTTTGAGAAATGATCACAAGGATTACCTCAAAAAATCTGTGCATTCATTTTCTTATATTTTGATTAGAGAATATTTTGTGATCTTTTATGTAAAAAATTCTTAGAAAATTTTATTCTTCGAGGTTTAACAAACTCTAAAAAATTTTGTCATTTATAAAACGCTTATTCAATGCACAGTTTTGTTTAAAATATTATCCTGAGTGCAAAAATTGTGCTTTAAAGTTATATCTTTAACAGAAAAAATTCCTTAGCATTTCCAGCAACACAGAAACACTAAAAACTGATCACCGAGAAAAAGCACTTTAAAGTTTGACTTTTCCATTAGAACACATAGCATGCATGCCCTCAAGTCACTCATAACTTTTTTAATAATTTAACTAGAACAATGCTATTTTTTTTCTGAGTGTTTTAAATATTTTTTACTTTTGAAATAAGCAATAACATTTTTTTATGGTCTTTTGGTCATTTTTTAGGTACTGTAACCCCTTAAGCAATTAGTTACTTAAAATAAGTATGCACTATTTTACTGAAAATTATTCACTAAAATATTGTTTTTCCTTAGGTTTTTATGATAGGAACGAACTGGGAAATGCTAAAAGAAAACTATCCTCCTTCTATTCGCCCCTATGAATTTGGAGGCTCCATGGGACCTCTGAGCAGTGAAAGTTACCGAGAAAAGTTCTTGGAATTTGTGCAGAAGATGAAAACAGAAAGTGACTTTTTCATGGATTAATGAATTGTGAAAACAAAAATACTACACGTGAAGACAACAAATGTCAGTACCCTTAGAAATTGTAGTAACAATAATTCTGCAGTGCAAGACCTGGTAGCCAGAACTGTTGTAGCAGGTCACGTTTTGCTACGTTTCCCTTTTGTCAATCATTTCTTTAGTGATAACAGTGTAAAGTCTGGCTCTGACAATACGACTTCTGCTGAGTGAAGGATTGAAGGATTCCATTTGTTAAAATAGAAGCAAGGAAAGACGATTTTCTGAAGACAATTATTGGTGCTGTCCAGTCTGAGAGTTTCTCCTCTTTCAATCTAAATAAAAATGAACTTGTTCAAAGTCAAGCGTCTTGTTATTAGAGCCATACTACAATATCTCATACACGCATACTTTGTAGTGTTGTATACAATATGGTACATCATAGCAGTTTTAAATAAATTCATTTTTTCATAACTTAAGTAGTTATCTCTGAACACGCTAACATGCATTTTCTCCACCTTACCCTATCTTTTAGCCGAACGCCCTAAGTTACGCTTACATACTAGTTGCCACACTGGTGGCATTCTGACAATGTCGAATGAAACAAAAAATCTCTGATGTAAATGTGATTTACCCTTTCACTGCCATTGTTAAAGTTAGAGTTTTAGTAGAAGAATCAAGCATCTTGGAGTAACCCCGCCCCTCCTAACACTAAGTAACTAATCTGGAGAAATTTTGTGTGTCTTCAAATTTCAAATTTTTCAAGCTTTAAATTAAAGAATTTTTGTCACTGATGGACAGCATTTCTGTCACCATATATGCATGTATATTTTTAAAAAAGTTCCGTCAAGAACTAAAGAAGCCTACTTTCCCGCTTACTAACATGAACATTCTAGCATTTGATCAATATTCTCTTAACTGTCTAAAAGACTTCAAATGTATGTCAAATATATTTTAAGTATATAATTCTGATTTATTAGTGGGGAACTGACACACACACATTCTCCCCATCTCAAAACCCCACTTTCCAATTTTATTTCTTTGATATTTAAGAAATTATTTTATTTATTTTTGACTTTGCAATACTTTTGAAATGAATAAAACCACTTCTTATGCTTTTTTTTCGTTGTTCTTTACTTTAACGAGAATGTAGACTAAAAAGACGTGAAAAAATTACGTGTAATTAGTTTTTTGTATTATTTCGAGAACGTACAGCATGTTCCGTTAATTGCACTTAAGAAAACCCTTAACCATTTCCAAACGAATTTCATGAATACGTTAACATCATCCTTGAGTTACAGATCGTTAATCACAATGAAAAACAAAACAAGCATTTACCTTGGACAAATTGTTAGAAGGAAATTAAGTCCTTTAAGGAGCTATTAAATTTACCAGAACGATTCTAATGAGAAAGATGAGTATGGCTTTTGAAGTACGTCAAGGTATACCTCTATCCTTTCCAATCCTCTCTGTTTTGTACGCAATGAACTTAAACTACACACACACGAATTGATTCGTTGAAAACATTCATGTTTCGAAATTCCAGTCATTTTTGTTACAGATCAAATCCGCATTTGCTGAAGTACATGTGCGTTTAAAACGGAAATCTTAAGGTAAAGTAATTATTTTTTGATTATCAAACCTACGTAAGTTAAAATTTCAGATAGAATTGAGACGTTAATACATTGAAAAATCCTAAGTTATTAGGTGCTTTTCAGAGTTAAATAAATTTCTTCTTCAGTTTAAGAAAATAATCCTCTGCGCAAATTTTCAGTGAAATTGCATAGATGTGTTTTAGAAGGGTCAAAAATACCTTTTTCAATAAAAAGGTTCTTATTGCAACTGTGAAATGCTTGCATAAAATATTCATTGCTATGAATCCGTCAATGTGTACCAGGATTTTCGCTTGGCAGTTTAGTTCTTGTGCCACGAAAACGTAACAGATTTGTTATTTTCATTGCTCTGTATTTCGAAGCTTGTAAATACAAATATTTATATTTTGCATAGCTCTCTACTAAACAATGTCCAGAAACTGAAGGAATTGCAATTCCTCCTTTTTCTACTCTTTTAGTAAAATTACTACTGCAAACACTATTGTTCGAAGTACACTGCGATGCAAAAGTTTAGACAAAATGAAAATATGTGAATAAAAAGAAAACTATTCAACGAAATGTTTTCAAATTTCTACTGCTGGTACACAATATGGTCCCAAATACGTGTCTGGAGTTCTTATAACTATAACTGGAATCAAATTTTGGATATTACAAGAGACATTTTTTAACATTGCTGCAAAAGTTTAGACAATAGTCAGATTTTATGCAAATATCCCTTGAAATGTGATTGGTGGAGTAAATGCGGGACTGTATTATTCATTTATAAAGTCCAGAGATTGCTGAATAAATAATCAAAATCTCAAAAGCTCTTTAGTTTTCGTGTAAAGAAGATGAGAAAGTTTGGAAGCCGAAATTTGAAAATGGACCTACTTTGTTAATTTTTTGTGTTTTAAATCGGCTCTAGTATGGTAGTACATTGTTTTTTACTTTGTGGAGACCAAATTCAGACATGCGTATCGATCAAAAAGTCCAAGAAAAATTATATTTCTTAAGGATGAAGGCATTGAAAAAAGGGCTCAGACTGACGATTCGCCCCTTAATCCTACAAAACTTCAACTTGTGTCAAAAACAGCGCGTGACAGCATAAGTAGATGAACAACTGAATCGGAATGCGTAAAAAAAACATAGAATTGTGCCTGAGCCTTTTCGGACAGAGTGTCCCAAATAAGCCAGATTTTAATGTGAAAAGCAGCATATGTATCATCGTGACTAAAAAATGAATGGTACTTTCTTTGATAAAAGTTATTAAAATTGGGATGGCCTAGATGGATTATAATTCTTTTCGCGGGACTTGAGAAATATCCAATGATCATATGCTGTGCTGCTTTTACCAATAAAATCTGGCTTATTTGGGACACTCTGTCTGAAAAGGCTCAAGCACAATTATTTGTTTTTTTTTTTTTATGCATTCCGATTAAGTTGTTCATCTACTTATGCTGTCACGTGCTGTTTTTGACCCAAGTTGAAATTTTGTAGGATTAAGGGGCGAATCGTCAGTCTGAGCCGTTTTTTCAATTCCTTCATCCTTAAGGAATATAATTTTTCTTGGACTTCTTGATCGATACGCATGTCTGAATTTACTCTCCACAAAGTAAAAAACAATGTACTACCATACTAGAGCCGATTTAAAAGACAAAAAATTAATAAAGTAGGTTCATTTTCAAATTTCGGCTTCCAAACTTTCTCATCTTCTTTACACGAGAACTAAGGAGCTTTTGAGATTTTGATTATTTATTCAGCAATCTCTGTACTTTATAAATGAATAATACAGTCCCGCATTTCCTCCACCAATCGCATTTCAAGGGATATTTGCATAAAATCTGACTATTGTCTAAACTTTTGCAACAATGTAAAAAAATGTCTTTTGTAATATCCAAAATTTGATTCCAGTTATAGTTATAAAAATTCCAGACATGTATTTGAGACCATATTGTGTACCCGCCGTAGAAATTTGAAAGTATTTAGTTGAATAGTTTTCGTTTTATTCACATATTTGCATTTTGTCTAAACTTTTGCATCGCAGTGTAGCTCAGAATTTTAATCTTGTTTTCCAAATTTTAAAGAATCATTTATTCTTCCGCAAGAATTGCTAAAATTACAACTGTATATGTTTCTGTTTAGACTGGATGATTGGAGCACCACTTGGCATTAAAAATAGCCTAAAATTCTCAATGAAATATTGGTAAAGAACAACTATTAGAGAGCCAAATATTATTTATAGAAACAGAAAATTTAAGTATTTTTCATTCATTAAAGTTGAATTCAAAATTTGTGAGTTACGATTTCTAAGTCTGTAGTTTAATCGACAATATTCGTGCAGCATTTCGCGTATCAATGACGATCGATGAACAATGAAATTAAGCAAGACAATCAATTTTCAAATTGACCATTTGATTTTCTTTCTGCATTTCTGGGTAACTCTGATTCACAAAAACCATTTGAAATAATTTTGTTAATTTTATTCAAAGCTATCCTGGCTTTCAGGGTAATTTTGAACCGTATGAGACATGAGTTGGTTGAATAAATAATTTAAACAAAAATAGAGCAACTTGAGCTATAAGAGTAAAATTTCTAATTTAGTAACACCCAATATTTAGTAAAAATTGGTTTTCCTATTGAAGGTACTGTTGCATCAGCAGAAAATGGAATTTTTGCATATGTGCAGCGAAACAATTCCAGAAGAAATAAGAGCGAAAGTTGAAAATGAAATAAACGAAACGGAAGAAAACATCAGACATGGTTTAAAAAGTCTCAAAGAATTTCTAAGAAGTAAGTAATAACATTTGATATTTTTCGAAATAATTTTTAAAAAGCTCACGCGACCGCTTCATCACGATGCTTTATTCTTACTATGTGCAGCCTATATTGTGGACCAGAATTCTCTATAGAAGGAATCCTAACTTGTGGGTCGCGAACCCAAAAGAAGTCGCAACCCACAAGGTTGGAGCTCCTTGCAAGTACGGGGGATATCTACTTTGATTTATTACGGGGTCCAGACTTAGTAATTGTCGTGATATTCCGAATTAAAAAAAAGAAAAAAAAATGAAATCAGATCTTTCAACAGGTTTTCAAATTTTCCCTTGGGAAAAAGGCATCTCAATCTTAAGTTTTGAAGGTTGTTATTATTGATGCACTGATTAAACAGCGGTAATCGGTTACTTTGCCGCTTAAGCAATTGGCCAATTTTAGCTGCTTAATCGTCTGAAGAATTATTTTTATATCAAAATTACTTTTGCTTAGAACATGTAACTACATTAAATGTTCTTTAACCGGTTTATCGGATGTCTTTTTTTTTTTTTGTTATCACTGAAATTACGATTACTTAGAACACGATATTATGCTGAATGTATTTATTATACTTTACCAATAGTTTCGATCTGTAACTGTCATGTCTGCATTTAATTGGAAAATTTCAAACTATAATGATAAAGATATTGCACCCTTGCTACAAAAGTGCCACAACTCAAAAATTGTAATTTTTGAGTTATGACCGTCATTAGACGTAATTTACACGTCTCTACCAATATTCAAAAGAGCCAGAAGTTGCATTGAAAAATCAGCCACCAAAGGGCAGTTATGGCGTTTTGTTGTTATCAAGATGAATAGGACCCCTTCCCCTGAAATGCCACATCTTGAGTTGTCGTCCAGCCATCGTAGAGACTAGAACAATGGACTAACGATCATAGTTTGAGAGGTATCGGTCTTCATATTGACAAATTAAAAAATACTAAAATGTGTCTAGTCAGCTCGGGAAGTTTTTTGCAATTCCTGGAAATTGTAGTTTTTTGAGTTGTGGCACTTTTGTAGCAAGGGTGCGATATGAATACCGTATTCTTTTTTTTTTTGATAAAAAGGAAGAGAGAAGATAGTGGAGGCAAGGGCAGATACAAGGGAGGGGCGATGGGGCCAATCGTCCCTCTCTTGAGGGACTCTTCTCCAGCAGTTCTTAGATTTTGAAGCTTAAAAAAGGGAATTTCAGTTGACCTTTGATGATATTAATTGAAAGGGTGGAGATTCGGGGCTCTGATTAGGAAATTTTTCGAAACAGAAGACAAAAACATTTGTAATCAACATGTGTTAACAAGGATGCATGCTTCGGAATCGAGTTTGAAAATCCCTGAGTTAAAAGAGCTGCTGTAATTGAACTTGGAATTAAATAATGAAACACCGTGGATATACACTGAATATATGGAATAAAAGTTAAATTTTCTGTCACTGTCGGGGCATCAGAGAATGAATATGTGTGGTAGGAATACTTCTCGAAAATACTAGTTGGAGTGGGAACGCTGGAACTCTGTGCGATACAGCGTACTGGCAACCCGGTTATGCCATCCAAAGACTGCAGTTCCGTCGCTATTCTGGACTCATAAGTCTGGAATAAACAATAAACGAGCTGAGGGCAAAAATCATCTTAGCTATAAGAGGGCCAACAAACTGGTAGCTAAAGTAGATTTCGCACACCAGCGAGAGACCACAATAATGGAACGGTTCAACTCGTAAATTGAAGGCAATACTCAAGCTTTGCCTGCAAGATGATTTCTGCCCTCAGTTCGATTAGGTGTCTATTCTACAGGGTGTCCACTCTAATCGTGGACCAATAGCTAATTTCTAAACCGTTAGAGATAAGCATATAGTTTATTTAGGAAAAAATATCCAAATTATGAAAGGAATTTTGGGTCTATTCAATGTTTTTCAAAAAATCAAATTTTGAAAGAGTTACGAAATTTAAATTTTTATACAGCTCCCCAGTCCTATCAATCATATTTAGTAAAACATTCTTGACACTGCAACGTTTAAAACTAAAAAAAAATCACTCTTCTACCACAAAAATTGACCGAGTTATGACGTTTTGAAAAATCAAGATTTTGCATTGTTTCATGACGTCATCGAGAGATGGCTTAAGGGACCGTATGCAAAATCCTTCAAAATCTTGATTTTTCAAAACGTCATAACTCGGTCAATTTTTGTGGTAGAAGAGTGATTTTTTTTTAGTTTTAAACGTTGCAGTGTCAAGAATGTTTTACTAAATATGATTGATAGGACTGGGGGGCTGTATAAAAATTTAAATTTCGTAACTCTTTCAAAATTTGATTTTTTGAAAAACATTGAATAGACCCAAAATTCCTTTCGTAATTTGGAGATTTTTTCCCAAATAAACTATATGCTTATCTCTAACGGTTTAAAAATTAGCTATTGGTCCACGATTGGAGTGGACACCCTGTATACTGATGAGAACAGAATAAGGACGATACTGCAGTCTCTGGATGACATAACCGGACTGTTGGTAACTGTATGCACTTCTGCCTTTCCCTGTCTTTGGGGCGGCAACTTACTGCTGTGTACTCGTACTCTTCCGATAGATTTAGTTAGATAGAGGATCTTTCAATTCCTTTTCTATTTTTCGCATGCAACAGGAGAAAAGATTCGATCGAGGACGGACGATGCCTTTTTGATGTGGTTCTTGCGAGCTCAGAAGTACAATATCAAGAAAAGCCAGGAGAAGCTGAGACGTTACTGTGCCATGAGACGAAACATACGGGAACTGTTAGAGGGCACCAACATCGACAAGATAAGAGAGGTGCTTGATACTCAAATGGTTGGAGTGCTGCCATACCGAGATAAGCAGGGAAGAACCGTTTTCTACACTAGGGGATGTAAGTACGAGAGTCCTTTAAGCAGATGCAATAACTTTACATGTAGTGAACTTGCACAAGAGCTGTTGCTATAAATAGTGACCTTCAAGATGATCCTTTATTCACTTTAAAATATATGGTGTAACCTTACTCCATAAAATCGGTTTCAGCATTGCTGAGTTCAATACTCTACAGTAATTTAACTGATAAAACTGGTTTAACGTAACACTTCGCTTTGGAAAGGTTGTACTATAGTAAGGTTACTAGGTTATAACGTTTCTCTAATTTATGTGTACGTTAACACCATAATTCTCTGAAAGCTTAAAGAGAAATTTCTTGAAAGTTACACATTAGCAAAATAAACTAAACTTTCAATAGACTTTTCTTGAAGCTTACTTATTTTTAAGGACAAATTGACTCATATTTCAAGTTAACTCCTGGGTGACTTAAATAATCCAAAGCTATTAAAAGATCTGGCAATAACATCTTTTAAAAGGATCGGAATTGGAAGTACGAAAATAAATTAGGTTACTGTACTTGAAAGTACCAACCACCTGCCAATGTCTTCTCATATGTCATATATAATTACAAGTTATACTATAATCATTGATATTTTGCTATAACTATATAAAAGACAGCAATATTATGTCGCTGATATCTTTCTAAATTTTTAGACTTTCAACTGGAATTGCTTTATGAGTTGAATCATCTATATGATTTTAATAAAATTATAATTTAAAATAGCTCTCGCGCGCACATGCTTAAGGAAAATTAATCGCTTTAAATGTTCATGTTTCAACGAATTTTCCAACATTTTTGTTTGGTATTTTTAGTGTATTTCTCTAGTATGCTGTCATTTTTTTCTGAAGGTTTATTAATGTTCGACGAAAAACTCTGCGTTATGAGCCAATAACCGGAAAACGAAATTGACAGTTTGGAAAGAAATCTTTCGAATTTGTTTTCGATCGAGAAATCTTCAAAAATGCGAATTTTCGAAAGTGTCCCAACACTTTTGGTGACATAGTATAAAACACTACCCACTACCACAATGAATCATAACTGCCGTGATTTATCGTGCATTATCGACACAGAAGAGAAGAACCAGAAAGTTGTTCCATTACTGCTTTTCTTTGAAGATGCTTATCTGCTTTCGTACAATATGTTTTGAATTAATTTTTACTTATTTTTCATTTCGACGTAAAGCGCTTATAATAGTTTTTCAATTTATTTTTTACCACTTGTCGTGCAAATACTGGCCTGGATACAGAGTTTAATTTCTAAGTGAACTTCTCCGGTTGGGTTTTTAATTTTCACTAAGAATTTGTAAGAATTTTTTTTGCTCAAAATTAAGCGCTGAAGGATCCGAGCAAAATGAAGGGTAGAAAGAACATTTTTATTTGAATATTAAACTGAAATTATAGTTTTGGTACGCTCTCTTTAAAAGATATATTTCTTTCATTAACTTTTTTCAAGTTTTGGAAAATAGTTTTTATCGTCGTATATTGCACAAAATAAAACCCATTAGGACAAAAGCAAAGTTTTATAAGAAGCAAGTTAAAAAAAAAAGTCTTTTATGTCTCTCTAAATCAAGATGATTTAATCTTTTCTTCAATGCCTCTATTCTTCAAATCTCCAATAAAAAAATATTTCACCTTTTTTTTCCTTAAGGCTTTTTTTTCTTAAAATGCTGCTCTTTTCATGATAAACTGAACTCTCCAATGGAATGTAATTAATTACTGGAATGAAATTCTTGGTCGAAACTTTCCCGAATTAAAAAAAAGAAAATACGTCTCGTACATATTTTCATTAACTTTAACCATATTATTGTTTTTTCTTTGATCTTTGCTTTCTTTTCTAAGAAAATGATTTTTAAAAAATGAAATGAGACAAGTATTTCAGCAATAGTAATGTTGATATGAGCAATCAGGGAGTATTTTTATTTGCATAATTGCATTTGTTATAAGGGTCGGACACAAATGATGTCACTCTTTGAGGTGGAGGGGGTACCTGAAAATGTGAGTTTGTTGCAGGGATGATGGAGGAGTAAAATGTGAGTTTGTTACAGGGATGATGGAGGAGTAATGTGACGTGTAACACTTTGGGACTTAATGGAGGGAGATAAAAAATGATGCAGAGTACCTAAATTGCAAGGGATCATTTGCAAATTTAACTTACGAAAAAAAAAAGAAAGGAAAAGCTGTGTTTCAAAATATTTCACGAGTACTGAAAATGTGTAAAAACAATTATCAATTCTGAAATGCTTCAAAAATGAAGAATGTCAATAAATGATTTTTGGAAAATAATGAACTTTCAGCAAAACAGGGTTGTCTGATAAAACAAGGTACTACGAATTCCTTCTTTTGTTTGTCTCCATTTGCTTGAAGTAAGCACAATAGCAACTTTATCACCTGTTTACCAGCAGTTTACTAGCACATTAATCTTGTGTGCGCAGACGCTTTGTAGGGTAATAATATTGTTTCGAACTTGTTCAGCTGCAGTTTTTACACCTGAAGTATGTAAATAGATCAAACGAAATGTATTTTTTTTAATATTAAGTATGGTTGACCTATCATTGATTGAACACTATTTGATGAATTAACAGTTCGCTTTTTAAAAAACGAGACTTCAAAAGTCTTTTTTTAACGAGTTGGCAACAGTATCCTCCTTCTATACATTTTCAGAGAGAAAACTAAAATTAAATGTTCGTCCATGGATTATGGGAGCTCATTTATTCAACTTATTTCAATTATTGTACTTTTTTCATTTAAACCAGCTAAAAATCCTGAAGCATAATTAAAAAAAAAGTATCTGTGTTTTTTTGATAGTTGATAGGCACGTATCTTAAATCTTATCGCATTTGAAAGACATTTTTATAACGCACACAATTTGGAATACGCAGATGTAGATGAAAACATTTTGTGAGGAACACAGAATGAATTTAACACTGCCGATTTAATGAACCAGTTAACCATGAGAACATGTCAAACGTACTAATCTGGTGGCTAAATTCAATGCCGCAAATTCAATATTTTGCAGACTTTATTTACTGATAATAATATTTTTCGGTGATATAAATCTATAAAACGTACTGCCGTCAAAGAAAACCATCCACATTACGGGAATTGGAACGAAGTAGTTTGCCAGTAAAATTGGGCCATTAAAAACAATGAAGAGATGTATCGATTAATTATTGTCATCCGAGGAAATGGATACCGTCTACCCATAGACATTTCTGACGATCTGCTCTTTAGTCGCACGAATGTTTACGAAGTGTTCTTCAGACAAAGCGATGTGAACAAAGTAGTCTGCCCACCCAGTGATACTGACCAAACTGATTATGGATGAAGTGAACCAGGACCATTTTCTGGATTAGATTTTTTTTTTCGCGTAGTTTTTTTTATTTTCAAGTTATATCTTAACTGTTGAATTCTTGTCTTATTACGTTTCAGTGATAGTTTCAAATTTTCTTCAACAGGCACGTGATGCAATAATTCTTGAATTGAAAACTATTGGAGGTAGATGGATTTTCAGGATGCTAGTAATACTTAAACTAGAAACAAACGGAAGTCGTTAGTTTTCTGTAATGCTATATTGGTTTCCAAACATTAACTCACTGAAAATAAATATGTAATTAACGGACATTATGTCCTGTCAATTCAAAACCACTATCTCAATAGATTTCTGTTTTCCCTTTTAGATGCCTGGGATCCAGAAAAGATTGATTTGAACGATGCAGCTCGATGTGGCATTCTCCTCATCCACTTCTGCCTCTTGTTTCCAATGACTTCCATTCGTGGTTTCAGCTACATTGGCGAAGCAAGGGTCAATTCCATCTTGGACATATACTCATTATATAAAATACTCATGGCACATGTGTCCACTGTGGTAAGGTCTACTTTCATTAAAATTAAACACCGCAATTCAGATGATAAGTTTTTTCCCAGTTTGACTGACGGTTACGAGGTTAACGGTTTGAACCAACGCCCCGTAATACAGAATGCCTACCGCACTTGCGTAAAAAAGAAATCCAATTGTTCGGCAGAAAGCGCTACCTTGCGACCTGCAGCAATTGGCGATGGATCCGAACAGTTAAAAAAAAAATAAAATGATTAGTTAATTTCTGAATTGAAATTTAGAAATTAACCAAACGTTAATTTCTCTGCTATTTTATTTGTTTCGAAGAACTTCGATGGATGAAGTTGCTCAGAATTTTGTGTGTTTAGAACTCTGGACTGATTCTTTCTGTGTTAAAAGCCAGAAAGCGATTGGCATTTAGTACTAAGGAGGCATTGTTTGAACTCGAAATTTAATTCTCAGTGTACGCTAAAATTTAAATGATGCTTCATGTTTTTAAGTTCGCAGCAAACGGAGGTTTTACAGGTTCTAGGAATGAATGCAAGGGGGGTGGAGCAAGGGTGGTCGATCACTTCTACCTAGAGAGATTTATCACTGGTAAATTTTCGCTATTGAAGTTCAAAAAAGACATTTTTAAACTATCTTCGATGCTAGCAGAAGGGAGGGTTAATTTTCTTCTCAGGTTTCGCCATTGAAGTCCAAAACCTGTAAGGTCAACATTTGTAAACCAAGATGAGTAGCAAAGAATGGGTAATAAAATTAATAGCCCCTCCCTTGGATCATTTCTAGATCCGTCCTTAACAGGTTCAGTATGTATAGGAGGCGGCGGGGGTGTTACTAGCTTTGAAATTGAATGAATTATCAACCACATTACAGTGCCCGTGCATGAAAAGGCGATATAAAATTTTGGTGAAGCAAATCGTGCAGAACATCTTTTCGAAGTTGCATTTTATGGTTAACATTTAGTTATTTTTAGGCTAAAATGCTTTCTGTTCTGTAACTATCTAGTACGCTTTCAAAAACTTTTAATGTGACTATCAATTTTCTGAAAAGTTTTATTTATTTACTTATTTTTTGTATTTAAAAAATAACGACTTGCACATGTTGCGGGATTGAGCTACAACATGTAAAGAGTTACAAAAACTAGTTTTACATAGTTGACACTTCATATTACGACACGTAATGGTGTTTCATATTTGAATATATCACGATTAAAAGACTAAGTTTAAAATTACGGGAATAAAGAGCATAAATATGAGTAAAAATTTCCCACCCGTGTGAATGGATTGGACAACATTCTACCAACTTGATTTAAACACACGGAGGGTGTTACAAGCAATAGGGCCTGGACTGAGAAGCACGGAAAGAAAGAAATGAGATTAAAACTTATTTTCGCATACGTATTGGGAAAAAAATGAAGGGGGCTCATGGCAAGGGATCACAGCTACTTGTCAATTTTTGCCTAAAATCAACAACGTGGGAAAGAATAGTATTGGTTTAATAAAACTGGCGACAGGCTAATTTCAAGAAATTACCATACTTTATACAAAATTAAGGTCATCCAACGTTTAATTGCGCAAATAACGCTGATAGCTACAGACACTTGTGTCGGGGTTACAAGAACCCATTTTTCAATGCAAAGAAGTGCGATTCTTGGGAAAAAAGTCATCCGAGATTTTACTTTTCAAGCACAAAAGTATTTTTTAATCCATGTTTAACTTTTTTTCTATACAGGCTGAACTGTTTGATTTATATGATTTATGTTAGTATTGTTGATTAATATTGTATTCCCTGCCTTTTACTCCAAAAACGCATCAGCAATATGTACCCAAAATAATGTATTCTGGGTATTACAGACGGCGATGCCTTGCAGATTTCAGAGAGTGGATATTCTGAATGAACACAGTTTGTTTCGCCATCTTTACTTGGCTGCGAAACCACTACTTCCCGCCAAGCTAACCAAACGGGTTCGTTTTTACTGTATTCCTCTTTTTGAAATACTTTTTACTCGGATTATTTTCCTCTTTTCAAACTACACCCCAGTTGACGCAATAGAAGCAACATTTTAATATGAAGTATAAGTATTGAAATGAAAGCCAACGATAGTGAAGACACATAATGGCGGCATTTTGGCGACAAGTTGCCCTATTTTACCGAATTTAGAGCTGAAACTATGAGCGATTTGAAAATAAAACTCGACGTTGAATCAGTGATGAGACTTGTTGTTGACTATATATGTAAAATTATTTCAACAAAATGCAGCAAACGGGAAAAGTGGAGTTAAAATGTTTCTCTCTCGCTTCTATCTTTTAAAATTGCTTTTATACTGCAATTTTCCCTTTTAACGTAATTCTTTTGGATATTGTTAATGCAATTTTTAAGTTCTGACGCCAACTTTAAATTGTTTTAAATTTAGTGGTACTACCTCCAATTCATTAATTTTCAAACACTTCCAATAACAGACAAACCAGCTGTGAAATTGTTTCCATGTTTGACAAATTTTAACAGCTTAATTCAGTTCTGAACTGAATTGATTTTCATGGTTATTGTTATTATGCAAATGATCAGCTTTAGCATTAATCTGTATTATAATGATTCCCTAACAGGGCAAAAAAACAGGGGAACAGAAGTAAAGATATCTTGAATCGTTTGACATATTGGTAAAAATATAAACTATACGAAAGTATTTGAAGCATAAAGATACAGTTATTGCGAAACGAACATATATTTTTGGATATTTGAAGTTCTTCTAAAACAGTAAATTCACGTCAATATGTATGATATAAATTAGATTTATTTACCCAAATACATGCAAAAAATAAATACGCCATGATTAAAATATACATGATTAAAATAAATGCATATAAATTTACAGAAATAATTTTTCTAAGAGAGTTTCATCTTTCTAGATTTTTCTTAGAGGAAAGAACTTGGAATACCTGAAGGAAAATTGTCACCCATCCATTCTTCCGTACGAATTCGGTGGCACCATGGGACCTCTCAGCAACGAAAGTTATAGAGAGAAGTTTTTGGAATTTGTGCAGAAGATGAAATCAGATTGTAGAAACTTCACCGACTAACAAACTGCAGTGGTTTCAGAGAAAGGAAAAATATTTAAAACATTTAAGTGTGATTTAAAATTGCTTTCATTGAAAAGTGGTTTTCTTTGTAGTGGGAAGGTAAAGGGTAGTGTCCTCAATCTTTTCATTTTTATTTTATTTTTTTATTTTATGCATCTACGGCAATTGAATCGGCAGTTTGAAGAAGGGAACAAATCCAAAAAGTAGTTTTTTGGGAAATCGAAAAAAACCTTCTAAAATACTGAATCATTTTTTCATTTTTTTTCTGATTCATTTTTAGCATTATTTACCTTTAAAGTAATTGAATGTATTTTACATTTTGAGTTTATCTATTGTATGTAAGGATTTACGGGCCATCAAAGTCGTTGGATTTGTTCCCTTCTTCAAACTAATGCGATGGTATAGGGATTTTTAAGTAAAACAGCTTACAGGTATTGAAAAGGTTTGTTTGAAAAAGTCTTTGTTTAATGAAAGATTATTGTAACAAAATTTAAAAAAAAGAATGATTAGGACAACAAAGTAATAAAAAAATCAGAACTACTATAGAGCTCAAAGTTAGAGCTGCTAGATGACATATTTGAGAACTTTCACTAAGAAATTTCACAACTGAATTTTTTATCAAAACAAAATAGGTAGGTTATGATAGAATTTGTTATCCAACCGAGTGATAAAGATTCACGGCAACAGTGCTGCTTTTTAGCTATAGATTTGCATAATTAGTTGGAAGAAGGGAACTAAGACCGGACTTGTTCCTTTCTTCCAACTCACATAGATTTAAATGCTGCGTCAATCAATGTTGGAGGTTGGTTTTTGCTCCTTTCTTCTCACTAACATGTGTATCCACAGTAGAAGATATACAATCACGAAAAAACCCAATTTTGAAATTTTGGTCTTTGTTCCCTTCTTCAAACTGCCGATTCAATTGTGCTTTGCTGAATAAGATTGCTTATGTGGTTTCCACTGAAAATAAAGCAAAAAAAAAAAAAAACCCGCAAAATTCCAACATTTTCCTATAATTAGTATGGAATCCGAAGCGCGTTTTTTAAATACATTAAAACCTCAATTTTACCCCTTTACTTTTTCACGGAAGTAACTATCCTCAAGAAATATCAATGTATCGATTTTCAGTTTTTTCTTCCTTCAGTCGGAACTGCTGTTTGACAACTTATAGAAGCATTATCAAAAGCACTGTTCCAGGTTGGACCTTCTTCTGCACGTGATAACTTTTAGCTGAAAATTCGTTACAAAAGTTGGAAAAGATAGAGTGGCAACACAACGGCTCCTCAACAAAATAATCAAACTTCAAACGGAATCCCCGAATACTTTGGGTAGTTTGAAATGTACAATTTTATTTCCATGAATTAAAAATGTGATATATGTGCATGAAGAAATATCGCTTACAGCAAGAACTCTCCAATAGCAACAAAAAGCCGGGCAGTTAGCTAATTCTGTGTGAACAAAATGTAGAAAAACCACAGCTGCCTGCAGAATAAATACATTCATTTGAATTATTTTTGAGCCTTGTCGATTAGCTTTGTGCCACCTAAAATGCTTTGTTATTATTGACTTATTGGCTTTTAAAAACACACACACAGGGCCCAGTGTAAGTAAAGCTTTTATCGCAAGGCTATGAAATATGTTCCTACTCTTTATTTTAGGGAAAAAAGTATTATACTCAGCTTATTGCAGCATTCAATGAGTCTGAAATTACTGTTTGGAAGTTGTTTTAGAGTTGCTGAAATTGTTCTTCAGTGTAATATACTATGTTATATTAGAAATCATTTGATGAAGTGATGTCCAAAAAAAATTTTTTTTTTGTTAACATGTAAAATTTTTATTTTGCTGTACTAAAGTTTCATTACTTTTAAATGGATTAAGTTATAATTACTTTTCGACTTTTGGATAATTGTACGGTTTTTTAAAAGCTTCTCTTATGTTTTATACAAAAAATGAAATAAAACTTATTAAAAATTGAGTGGAACAATTAAAAAAAAAAAGAAATTGCGACTCTAAGTTACACTCAGGCACATTGAAAATAGCGACCCAAGAAGAAAGCATCGGATTGAAATGAAATTTAATACACATAATGATACAAATGAGAGATTCACTTGATCTCAAAATCAAGACATTTGAACGAATACAGGGTGTGCAAGGACACAAATACAGAGCAACATCAATAGCGCGTTAGACCATCTCTAGCTGCAATACATGCCGCCACACGGTCCGGCATTGAGTTGATTAGTCGCCTGATGTTGTCCTGAGGCAGATAGGCCAACAAATTTGAAACAGCCAACTCCAAATCACGCACAGAGTGACACGATGGCATCTGATATTTTAGCTGATCCCACATATGCTCTATAGGGGATAAGTCGGGGCAGCGGGCCGGCCATGGAAGAGCCTGAAAATGACGTAGGAAGTCTTGAGCAACTCTTGCTGTATGCAGACGAGTGTTATCTTGCTGAAAAATTGCCCCTGGGAGACCATTTAGGAAAGGGCCTACATGGGGCGAAGAATATCATCAACGTAAGGTTGACTGGTTAAGTTTCCACGCATCACAGTTAGATTGGACCGGCTATTATAAGATATGGCCCCCCAGACCATTACACCAGCTGTGCGAGTTTCGACATTGGGGTGCCAAGTTTCGACATTGTACAGATTCCCCGTATTTGTGTTGTTGCTCACCCTGTATTAGTTTAATTGTCTTGATTTTGAGATCAAGTGAGTCTCTCATCTGTATCATTATGTGTATTAAATTTCATTTCAATCCGACGATTTCTTCTTGGGTCGCTATTTTCAATGTGCCTGAGTGTATGTTAAATGACTGCATGGATTTTCCTTTCCAAGAAACAAGGTTTGTATTTTCTGAGCAATATTTTTTTTTCTTCAGCTCATGGTTTTATTTGCACCACGTTTCATTTGCTTAATGTTAAGTTTGTGTACACTTCTTATTATCCGGATAAATTATTCTTAAAATTTTAGTTCATGTATCATAGTAAAACTTTCAAAATGTTCCAAATTATTAATGTTCTTTTCAAATCACGTTTAGTGAGAATAAAAATTCTGAAAAGATAGTCTAAAATCTTTGCAAAATCCCAATTTTTAGAAACATGAAGTAATTAACTACGAAGCATAGATATTCAAAAGAACAAAAGGAACGATTCAAGAAAAATTAATGACAAACAACAATAAAAAAACAATGCCTTAAAACCTAACCATAATCCTTGATAGCGAAAAGTTTAGATCGCCAGAAATAGATTCAAATTTTTAATACACAGCCGAGCCAGAATAGCTAATGTGCCACGAAAGAAAAATTTTAATAAGCTGAATATTCCATTATCGGGAATCCAACTGATAATTCAAAATGGTTTGATATATTGAAAATTTATAACTATTAGCGGGATAAAAGCAAAAATTCAACATTGAAAAGCACAAACGTGCAGGAATACTGCAGACACGTGTTTCATCGTAACAAGGATTACTTTTTCAGTGCAAAAAAAAAAAAAAAAAAGACCTTATGAACATAAAGATATTCATTTTTTTGCATTGAAAAAGGCGTTCCTTTCAACTCCGAAACACTTGTATATAGTATTCCTGCACATTTGTGCTTTTCAGAGTTGTATTTTCGTTTTTATTTTTAAGCATAATGGTATTTATTTCATTTATTAGAGGGATGTTCTTTTAACTGAGATTCTAATTAACGGGTTTGATTGTATACAGTTCGGATTTTTTTTCTGGATGTATTTAGTTGCGTGTCACGTGCCAATCCTTAAACACTAGTAAACAAGATCATTTTTATTACATTAAGGGTTAAAAGGAAATGATTTAGAAATCTACATCATGACGTTTATCAATTGAGCTGTTGTTTTCTTTTTTTTTTTCGAAACAAAATTGTTCATACATCATTGCTTGACATTAAAGGATATATTTTCAAAGCAAAAGGTCATATTAAATTATTCAAAAATCATCAATGGATCTCTCTGAGCTATTTATCACAACAATGGGTTGCTTTTCAGAAATTTCACTGATATGACTTGCTCTCGGTTATTTGAAAAACAATACCGTTTGGTCGTAATAGCTTTGCGTGACAGTACCACAAAACAGTTTTCTCCTCTTTAGATTTTAACGATATTTTGAATGGCTATAGTTTACTTCAGAACTAAAAAAGGTAGAGGAGGGTTGGGAAAAAATTGGACAGCGGGAGGATTAGAGCACCCGTATTCATTCTGAAATGAAATGTGAAACATTATTTCCAACTTATCCAGTAGTTGTAGCAACGTTAGACTATTGTTAGATTCTGCATATAATCTGCTACATCTACTGAAACTCTAGAAATAATGTTTGACTTTTATTTCTCTCAACTTTCTCCTATCTCTGCTTAAAAAATACACACAAATTTGAGATCCTTGGTAAAAGAAAAAAATATCAAGTCTGACAATCAAATTGTTAATTTATATTTCTCTGTAAACTTAGTGGTGTTATATTGGTTGAATAAATCTGTAGTTTTGAATAACACTACATGTCACTATCAATGATATAAAAATTTTAAAAAATTTAAAACTTTTGTTGTACAATTAATTATGTGTCAGACGTTACTGTTTAAAGTTTTGTTTTTACTTTAAAATCGTTTAATTAAAAAAAGGCATCATAATAATATAGGCCTGAGTTATTTCCATTATAAAGATTCGAATTTACGAATTAATAGAAGTATTAAATCTTTAGTCTGAAGAGTTTATATTGAACATTTGAATTCATTATTTTAATAAATATATGATTTGGATTATGTTTGTCTTTACTTGTCTTTTACATACTGTTGTCCCCGCTTAATCGGGTAACGGATAAACGAATACCCCGCTTATACGAATAAAAAATCCTGGAACCGATGGCATAGACGCAATGTTAAAAATCCCCGCTTAAACGAATACCCCGCTTATTTGAAAAATATTTCTTGGAACCGGCAGTATTCGTTTAAGCGGGGCCGATGGTATCAGGTAAATACAATTTACTAAATGTCCAAAATGAGTTTTTTTTTAACCTTAAACCATTCTGTCTTTAAAAAAATATTTTAACTTACCACCATTGACTGTTTAGATTAAAACATTCAGGTTAACCTTGAACTATATATATGTGGGCTAAATTTCATCCCCCATTTTTGTACGTTTCCCTTCTAAAGGACCAGTAGACGGCTCAATGCTGCACTTTAAGGGTTCTAAGAGCCATTTTCCATTTTTTTTATTTTGCAAATTATTTTGGCAACACTACACAGTTTAGTCGTGTAGTACAATTGAAGGGGCAAGTGTATAAAGGTGAAATATGACAATTTTTGAAACTTAACTTTTACTATGGATGAAGGAGATAAGTCCATCAGTATTATGTCCCCTTAGTCGCAGAATTTGTTGGTAACTAAGAATATAACCCCGTTTTACCCGTTGAGAAAAATCCATTAAAAAAAATAATATAACATCGTTTTTTTTTTTTTGAAAGCTTTTTCTAGAAATTTAAAATGTCACATATCACCTTTATCCACTTGTCCCTTAAATTACTTTCTCCCGAATGCCGAGTTGAAGTTCTTGAAATCTCTTGTCTCCTGCAATATATTTTTACATTTTAGGCAATTACTCTACATTTCATGCAATATAATGGATATGAGGAACCTTGTGAAGCTGTGAAAAAGAATATTAGGCGCTTTTAAACATTAGAAAAATAATTTTTCTGGCAGTTCAAACTTTTTTATGTTTTAGATGATCCTGTAGTTTTGTAGGTTGAAACATTTGGTTTCAGTAGAAAAGTTAAGTTTTGACACCTAGCATATCCTTTTTTAACGTAATATTTTCCGATGCGTTGTAAATTCTATCCTATAGTAGGTGCTTTAGTGGCTGATGGGCCAAAAGCACCTGTTCTGTCTGCTGCTTATGCGTACCAAAATGTTGGCAGGCTCCAATTCCGCTTATACCGAGACGAGGCGCAATGCTCGCAGTCTTTGACGGAAAGAAGCTAGTTAGCTTCATGTACAAAAATAATAAGTAGTGTTTTGCACTGTGTACCTGCTATGTACTATTCATGTAATTACATTAAAAAATAAAATAATAGCAATAATAATCGGTAGAATATGTGTTTATTACGTAAGTGTGTGTGGGGGGGGGGAGGCATATAGTTAATTCTTAGTCCTCAACATATCGAACAGAAGCTCCAAAACAAAGAATGACATTTTAACTTCGATGATATAACGGGTTGTGAAAAAATCAATGAAATTCAATACTGGGGGCCACGTTCGCCTAGAGGTAGAGTATTCTCCTCGTAAGCAAGTGGTAGCGGGTTCGAGTCCCGCTTACCCACGGATGTTATTTCATCCTCTCTGTGCCGTAAATCTGTTCTGTGCTTGTCAGGAGGCAAGGCGCATAGTACGCAGTCCTCATGTATGTCGAAGCTGATGGCTTCTGTATATACGTATATAAAAAAAATCAATGCTAAAAAATTGTTGAAAGTTATAAAATTAAAGATAGTTGTTCAGCAATTTAAGACGTGCATAAGTACTTTCTTACAAAATGTCATCAAAAGTTTTAATTCTTTAAAAATATATTTATAAAAGTTGTTCAGAATCATCCAATGTTTTGTAACCGATGGGTCCGATCGTTGAAAACTCTCTGTCGCACGAATTCATTTCAAGCTGCTGCATTTCAAGAAGTAAGTATGTTTATCACTCGTAAATATTTACTTTTACCCAATGAGTTGAACGTGAATATTGTATTTAAATATGTGACTTCGCCTTCTGGTTTTCAATTGACAAAGAATCTGGTGGCTGTTTATTCTAAGGACTTGATTGAATCCTAAATGCATAGGTTTTAATTCCCTCTATCACATGTAAAGATTTGATTTAATGATGGCAAACGATGATCATATTGTATTAATGCTGCTATAAATTGTCGTTTTGTGCAAATTCTGAAAATGTTATCGAGATTGAGAATGTATCTCTATTTCTTGCGTTTGCATGAAGGTTTGCATTACTGACCTAATTGAAGGTGATTAAAAAAATCCCGTCAAGATAAAACTCTAATTTCTAAGATTGTAATTCTAAAAATTGAAATTAATGGCCACATTTAAATTATGATTTTTAACCAAGACGTAGAAGAATCAAGATTACTTATTTTGCTTTGAGTTTTCAAGCTACATATTTACAAAATGTAAATAAATGTTTTCCCTAGCAGTGTTATTTAGATAAAAATTTAAACTTATTTTTTTAATTAGGTAATAATTTTTATTACTGATATATATAAATCAAAGATATTAGAGTGTCCACACAGCACAGCAATGTGAACTAAAACAGCATCATGTGCATGAACTAAAAACGCTATCTAAATATAAAGATTTGTAAATATAAGTATTCACTTTTTAGCCTACTTTCCCGTTAAAAATAAAAGAAAGACGAAAAAAGTATTAAAGTAGCTTAATGCATCTAAAAATATCGCCAAGTTTAAAAAATATCGCCAAGTCCAAAAAATATCGTCAAGTTAAAAAAATAAAAAGGTAAAATGAATATCGAAAAGTTAAAAATTTGAAAGTAGGGTATTGAGATGGGGAATTTGTGTGTCGGTCGGTCGTCGTCTGTCTGTCCCCCCCCCCTAATAACTTTTGAATGAACATTCCGATTTGGACAAACTTTTTTTTGTTGGAAAGATCTCGGCGAGTACAGCTCATTCCCATATTTGATTTTTCGATTTGAACAATTTTTGGTTCAACTTTGAACCGTTCAAACAACCTGTCCCGCGATGCTAACTTTTGAGTGAACAGTCCGATTTGAACAAACTTTTTTTTGTTCGAAAGATCTTATCAATGATACTTCATTCCCGTATTTACATTTCCGATTTGAACAATTTTTCGTTCAACATTGAACCGCTCAAGCAAGCTGTCACCTCTAATAACTTTTGAGTGAACAGTCCGATTTAAATAAACTTTTTTTTTGTTCGAAGGATCTCAGCAAGGATACTTCATTACCGTATTTAAATTTTCAATTTGAACATTTTTTCGTTCAACATTGAACCGTTCAAGCAACCTTTCCCCACCTAATAACTTCTGAGTGAACCATCCGAATGGAATAAACTTTTTTTTGTTTGAAAGATCTCGGAGAGGCTCATTCCCATATTTCGCTTTTTGATTTGAACCATTTTTCGTTCAATATTGAACCGTTCAGAAAAAAAAATTAACATTAGCGCCTACGGGGAATTTAAGTTGAATGTTGATCCTGAACTTAAAGTCGGATTTCCTTCAAACTAACTTTGTAAGAAAATGGTTTTGATAAAAAATGTTTGTAAAATACTTTTCTGAATAATCTGGTGCTCCTCTAACTTACCCCCCCCCTTGGCGATATTTGAAAAAAATCGCCAATCATACGGCGATACATTTTTGTGTATGGTACAACAATGACGTTATTGGATGATTTGGAATGAGCTATGGTACTGGCAACCCTTCAACTACGTCATTTTAACTTGTTTGTGTTGTGGTGCGGAAAATTGGAAGGAGTGTTGCTTTTTATTATTTTCGCTTTGTATCTAAAGAAAAAACGTATTACTGTTTTTTTTTTCAAAACTATTTACAGTAGTTGTCTATCCGTATTGGCGCCTAAGAAAATATGAGTGTTTGCAAGTGTTAAGTGAATGGTGGGTGTTAACAAATGTTAGAAAGCGCGCCACTTTTTTGAGTGCTAGATTAGTGGTATTTTCGCTATTGTGTGTTGTAGCCTAAGAAAATATGAGTGTTTGCAAGTGTTAAGTGAATGAGGGGTGTTAACAACTGTTAAAAAGTGCGCCATTTTTTGAGTGCTCGATTAGTGGCATTTTCGCTCTTATGTGTTGTTGGAAGTGAAATCTTTGTGATTTGGAAGTAGGGAGATGAACTTTAGTGTTGTGTCAGTATGTGTCGTAATTAGCAGTTGTCATCTGTTGCATCGGCACATCCTAAGCAATACGAAGGTGAGTTCATATTTGGCTGTTTTGTTCAAAAATTGATAACATGAAAGATGAAATATTGAGGTTCATTTTTACTTAAATCTTGCAAATTGAACGAAACCCCGTACTTTATGCTACTTATTTATTTCTTTAGCAACATATGGGAAAATACTTTTCTGTAGTTTAATAATATTTTTATAGTGTTTTTATTTATAAAAGCGTACTGAATAACTAAAATAAGCCACCTCTGGTACTTTTGAAAAATATGAAGCGTCATTTTATGGAAAATTTTATAAGCAATTTTGAAACATGATAGAAAATTAATTGATGGTTGTTTGCGACGTACTTAGGAGACGTTTTTACTATTCATATATCGAAATTTGAGGAACTTTTCAAATTGTTTTGACTTTACATTGACAAAATCCTTTAGTGCGACATATGTTTGAAAAGTTATTGATTTTGTTGTTGGCTAGTTTTTATTTACTATGCTACTATAGAAATAAGGAATCTTTGCTACTTTAAAAAACAAATAGTGTTATTTTTCTGCAAATGTATCTATACAGTAGTATTATTGCAGCGCTTATTCGCTGCATTTCATGCAGTTGTGGTACGTTGTTTTATTATGAACCATAGATGTTTTTGTTGGGTTGTTTTGTTGATTTTGAAGCGTATATTTGCAATAACTTTGCAGTATAGTATTGAGTGTGATTTTTTACTGTGCTGACTTTCGTATACATGTGAGAAATCACTGTTATCTGAAAAACGTTTGTATTCTTCATTTGTTGAAATTGAGGATTTTTGATATTTCCTTTTCGACTATAATAGTGTTTTACATTTTTTATGTCAATATGAATTTTTCTGTTGGTGCCAAAAGAGCATCGCTAAGAATGTTGTACGATGTTTTTTGTCGTACATCGAAGTCTTGGCGATGATTTTTTGGCACCAACAGGAAAAAGTCGCCAAGAGGGGGGTAAGTCAGATTTGTTCCGTCACAAATTCAAAGCTCCAATGAAAAAAATCTATTACTCTTGCAAATGTTTTTTGTTATGAAGTTTAACTTAATCAGTGTGAATTTGTCGAAATTCCCGAGAACGGTGTTGAAACGCCACTTTGTTTAGTTTCAGAGACACATTTGTAAGGAAAGTATGCATCTGGGTCGTTGCGAAAACACTCATCTGGTAAGTGATTTTACTAATATTAATTAGTTTAATAATGAGACAGATTATTATGTCCATAATTTGCGTTTACATGTACGGGTTGTTTCGTTACAAATTATGTCAGAATTATTTCACAAATATTTCGCAACTAAGTGAAAATACAGTCCTCTGGCACAGTCCCCTGCCTAGTAATAATAGGCAGGGGACTTACCCCCAATCATGATTTATCAGAAAAAGAAACTTCAATTGGCCCTTTTTCGAAAAGAATAGATTCATTTCCTGAGCAATAAGTATTATAATTATACGAACATTTCCAAAATAAACATGCCCGGACGTATTCTGAATGGAAAATTACGAGTTTAAGGAAAATTGCCCTTATAAGTCGATGATCTTGAAGTATTTAACTGATTAAATGAAAAATGATCAAATAAGCTTTGTGCTGAACTATATTTGAAGTTAAAAATCAACGTAAATAAAGCACAAATAAGGTAGAAAGGCTTTTCTACCTTATTTGTGCTTTATTTACGTTGATTTTTAACTTCAAATATTTAACTGATTAACTGACTTTCATGTAGTTACATAAATTACAGGTATATCCTCAAACATTGAACGAAAAACGGATATAAAATTCTATTCCTCTTATATTCATCAGAATTTATACGACTGATATTAGTCGATCATGAAATATAATTTTATTGCAGTAATATAAATCATGTATGTCTCCTAAAATTCGTACTTAAAACTCATATAAAATTTCATTCTTTTTATTTTCAAAAGACTTTCTATCGCAGATATAAGTCGATCATGAAGTACCAGTTTATTGCAACTGTATTAAGTTATGTACGAATCCTAAACCCTTTATCAAGCGCTACTATAAAAGTATTTTTGTACTTTGATATTAGTCAAATATTACAAAATTATACAGTAAAAAGCTATAATGCGAACATCCCTGAAACATGCATAACAAAAGCATATTTTCCCTACTATTTGCATAAGAATTTGTTTTGATATAAATCAAAATTTGTGATGTCAATGAAATGCGGCTTTTTATTTTATACACAATTGGTTGTAAAGAAAAAAAAAACAACGTTAGTATAGCACAAACACACAAGGTTATTGCAGACACGTGTTTTGGCGTTACAAGGAACACCCTTTTCAATGCAAAAAAAATTTTTGAGCTTATGAATGCACAGACATCCGGCTTTTGTAGGATTCTATAAACGCGGCTTTTGTCAGCGTATAGGGTAAGTGCTCCAGTAGTCGGCCACAATGACATAAAACTCCTCATAAATAGTATATTTTTAACTCAAAATCAGATATGACGCATTCACACATTCATGTAACTATCCTCAATCATCAACCAGTGGCAATTAAGTTTTCGGTACTTTTATTGAATTAGTAATGAGTCATTTCATTTTGAATGGTGTGCCCGTCATCCAAGATTGCGATTCTGCTTATTTTTCAGGTAAGATGATTCTGTGGCCGACTACTGGAGCATTTACTAGTGTTGAAAACAGCTTGGATTTTAACAATTTTTTTTTAAATTTCTGAAACAAGTAGGTGATTCACTATCAAAAAGGTTCACTCTAAAGTTTTACCTTGTTTTTGTTGCTGTATTGATAGCTGAAAGTTCTAGGTTAGCCAAGATCAACAAAAGATCTCTTAAATGGCAGACTACTGGAGCACTTACCCTATATAAATGCCAAAACACGTGTCTGCACTATCCCTGCCTATTTGTGCTATACTAACGCTGATTTTTCTTTACAATTTCAGCACAAAGGTATTTAGTTTCTTCATATTGGTTTGTTCTATTGGGATTTATGGCGCAAGAGACTTATTAGCTATACTTATACGCAATTGGTAATAAGTTTTAGTAAATATAATTGAGTGATAGTTGCATCATATGGACAGTTTAAATTAGTGAACACCTGTGTTTCTAATTTTAATGCATTTTATTTATTTTGTTGAAAGTAATTTTAAGAATTAAACTCGCACATGCACAAAACACTTACACATTTTCAGTATATGATGTTCATCAACTTATCACAGGAAATTTGAGAATGCATAGTTGTACTAATGTAAAAACAAAACAAAGAATTTAATTTATAAAAATGAGTAGTATTTCAGAATAATGCAAATAACAGCTTAAAAAACACACACAAGATCTTAAAAAAGAAACTTTATTCTGAATTGTCTGGAAAGTCTGTTTTGAGCATTCATGATATATTTTGATCTCTCAAATCTACTTGTGGGCCATTCTCTGTAAACTCGTAATATCGTGTACAGAATCTGTCTGGGCCTATTTTTTTGACATGTTCATGTAATTATAATACTATTGCCTAGGAAATGAATATATTTGGTTCAAAAGAAAGGACCAATTGAAATTTGTTTTTCTGATAAATCATGACAAAGGACAAGTCCCCTGCAGTATTGCTAGGCAGAGGACTATCGCCAGGGGACTGTCTTTTCACTTAGTTGCGTAATATTTTCAAAATAATTAAAACTAAATTAGTTACGTAACTACCGATAAATTTAGACACAAACCATAAAATAATAAGTAATGTGTTTCATAATTAAACTAATTACTATTAATAAAATCACTTAAAAGAGGACTGTTTTCGCAACGACCAAGATGCATACTTTCATCACAAATGTGGTTCTGAAACTAAACAAAGGGGAGTTACAGTACTCAGCCGTTTCGGCTTCACTTCATGCCAAAAACATTTGCAATAGTAACAGATGTTTTCTATGGTAGCTTTGACTTTTTTGGCAAGGTACAAGGAACAGTTTGAAAAAATTCCGGACAGCACACTTACATGACAATATTAAGTTTTAGAAATATGTAACAAGACCTTATTTCATAAAAAAATATAGGTTGCATTATTATATTTTTAGAAATCAATTGCCAAATTTACGTAGTTTTATAAGTTTTTTTTTTTTTTTGAAACATTACCTCTAAGTGTTATTGTACAGGATTGAGAAAGCCAGGGGACGGTGTTTTTAGGATTTCGATAATTTCCAGAAAAAAAACTTATCGCTCCAAATACAATTGTTCTACAAAGTTTTATTGTTTTGTTTGAATTAAGAGAAATAATGACTTTATTGCATTTTATTATTTTAAAAATGGTTCGGATAGCCAATTACGAGTTCATAGAGAACGCTTTTATACGATTTTCTGATCACAGCTAATTTATTCTTACAGTTAGTCAATGTTTTTAAAATTACAATTAATATCAATATGTAAATCCATATAGAAAATAAGTTTTACTGAGGTTATCTTTTATTAATATATTAGTTAGACAACTGTAGTAAAACTGAAATTGCGATTGAATAATGTTCGTATAAAATAGGTGAAGACAGATGTCGAAGTTAAAAGTTTAATAGGATTGAAGTTTTTCGACTTAATTGTCAGTTTTTTACTAAGTGCACTTTATATTATTGGCTATTTCTTTTCCCAAGTTAATTTTTTGTTGCCTGAAGCTTGTCAAGTCTTCGATCGGGATATTATCTCATTTGCACTAAATATTGATTTGTTTCATTTGTCCGATATTTTTCATGCTAGAAAAAATCTTCTCGGAAATGATATCAAACTTGGCACTCTATACCCAACAGTAGCTCTTTATTTTTCAAATATGCTTGGAATTTAGCCAATTTTTGACTTAACCTCCAATCTGTATGAAAGCTTTGCACAATAAAGCTACGCGTAAATCAAGTTTTTATCTCAATCAGAACAGAGCGATGCTTAATCGTGCACTTTTGAAAAGAGACAAATAATAGAAAGATAAAATAAAATAAAAGGTAAGGGCTTGTTTATCACAACAGCTTTAGAAAGACAATAATCTACACCATACTAAGTATGTTTTAGCAGTTTACCTTAAGATTTAAATACGTTACTTAATGATACTAAAAATTTGCCTTTCAACGCACATTAGAAGTGAGTGAAAAACTGTTCGAAAGGTAGACTAATTTGATGACTAAATTCGAATAAACTAATTAATAAATTTAGTTAAAAAAAATGGCGTCTTTAGACTGTTATAATTCATTTCTGGAAACGTTTTCTTCGTAAATTAAGATATGTTCAAAGAATATTACTTAGAAGTTGCGCAGTCTGAGTTTCTGTTTAAAAGATTATTTGCCCTGCTGAAAAAGCATTTTTAGTGCCGCCGTCATAACTTTTCATTTTTTTCATTAGCAATGAAACACATTCGAACCACAATAAATCAAACGCACTAAGACGGCGTTAATGCTAACACGAACTACAGTTTAGGTCCCCATCCTAATGTTAGTTGTTTATTGCTGTTTGGATCAGACGGAATCACAATAAAAGCGAATTGATTTTAAAGGTGCGTTGGAGTTTGTTCTACCAAAGCTCAACTGTAGCAGTAGGGGAATGTGGGGCAAAGTGAAATGATAAACTATTTCCGCAGCTTGTAGCGCGATCTATCTATCAATATTTTAACTAAGTTCTTAAGCATACAGTTGGGGATTTAGGTTTTCTTTTTGTTTTAACTGAAACGAGCTCTTTTATTATATAAATAGATAAATACCTTAGTGCATAAATATAAAGGATAATTTTTTAACGTTGTGTTTGTCCTTTATCTTTAATTATAGTTTATTTTCTACAGGAGGGAGAGCCGGACATTCATTTCGTTCTAACCGTAACGTGCATTTTAAGTTGATTCTTCCTAGCAGACGATTTGATAATCAAATAAGGTAGTGAAATAATCTTCTCCCGAATTGGTGAGGGCCAACCAGCAGAAGACAGACTCTCCTAATTACTTCGGGGAAAAAAATCTTAAAAGATTAAGATAACAAAACAATCTGGCTCCATGATATCATATTTTGAACTATCCTAGAAGCAAATTTTCCTATTCGAGAATGTATTTGACAGCTTATCATTCCTAATGACTCTTTCTTAGACATCGACAACCTCACAAGCTTTTCGTCTCTCATTAATATGATTCCCGTCCAGGGGCCACTTTCGAGCTTTTTTCTCAGAATCTCTATTCCCTGACGTGGCCCATAATCAATAGCATCTTTGAATGACAAGAGCGTCTCCTTCCCCCGCGGCCGTCTTTGTTTATGACAGAGCAAATCCGAACGCAAGTAGTAGATTACCCCGGTAAGGCATGCATCTGGGGAATTGGAGGATGTCCGCAGACAGGGGGCGCTGCTTTCCCTCTCTCCTCTTCCGAGCAGCGCCCTCTATCGGCATCCTCCTTCGCCCGCAAGATGAGCCGAACCTCCTCGTCCGCGGAATGGAACTCCTGATCGGACAGAAACGGTGAGTAAAAAACCCTCGATACTTATGTCTTGTGTGTCCTGCATGGTTCGTCCGCGACCTCAACAGTTTCGGATCGAGATCCCGAAAAAAAGGGGAAAAAATATATCCCTTTTTTGTTTTTTCCCTCGCAATCACTTTGCGAAGGGGAAAAAAGGAAACGCATGTTATGGGGTATCGAGAGCACTAACCTCGCCGAGAAAGTATTGTAAAATAGATGAGAGGGATGGAGTGGAGGAGGGAGGAGGGTGTAGCGCGCACAAGAGAGGGAGTCCCACATCCCCGGGCACCAACACCGGAGAGCCCATTTGGGAAATAAAAATCTCCCGTGCTGTTGTTGTGCCGTGTTCGGGAAATAAAAATCTCCTGCGTGCCCGGAATCCGGGAGAGAACGTGAGGCCATTCCCGGAGCTGCCGGCTAAGAGATTGCGAGAGGAGCATTCTTTTATGGTTCTTTTTTCGGTTCCAAAGGGTTGGGGAAGAAGTGCTATTAAGAAGTTTTTATTCGCTTGTTGTGACATTACGCAATGTTTATTGTAATTGCTGTTGTAAGAAGGGAAGTTGGAATCTATGAGTGGTTCGCGTCCCATTCCATCAATTTCTAATGAGTTATTGCCCGACCGCTCATTTCGGCCCGGTACTGAGGACGAAAGAGTTACTTTGGGCTGCTGAGAGCGAGTTAAATTACGTTTCCTTGCCGGTTTATATAATTGTTATTGCGTAAATAAATTAGGACATTATGCTGCGCCATGCGACTTTCGCTTCTACTTTCGGAAATTTTCTTTTGCAAAAGTTATTTTATTATGATTATTATTATTTTTATTATTTTATATTGCTTTGTCATTACCTTTTTTTCTGAACTACGCTGATTAGATTTGAGCACAAAAATCAATTTTTATAGTAAGTACAATTCTTAGTTAGTAATAGAATATTCGTATATAAAATACTTTTTAGGGTGACTTTTTAACCCGATCAATTTATTTGTGTATTTGTGGCATATAAAGGCATGATTCTCCGACTTTTGTTAAACCAATATGATTTTTCTCATATCAAAAATGCTAAGTTAATAACGAAAAAATTATGATTCAAATAATTTCTTTTTACATCTCTTTTAGGCTTACATTTTTGAATAATCTATCTTCCCATTCACTCAGAAAAAATGCTTTTGAGCAAAAAACTATTTGTGATTTATAAAATTTTGAATGGACATTAACTCCCTTTTCTTCCAAGTGATTTTATCGTTTGAGTTACGTGTAGTTACATGCTTGTTTGCTAGACCTCATAGAAGTCCTCGTCTAGTTGTCACTATATGACACGATGGGTAAAAAAGGAATTGAAAATAACACCCACAGGTAGACATGAAAGTAATGACTTAACACTCGTCACTCGGTGACAAAATATCTTTCTTTGGTGATTTAACCCATTAATGCCTAGCGTCCCTTTTTAGGGACGATCCAAAAAGTATCTGAATTTTCCAAAAATGAGCATTTCAAAAAAATAATAGTGTTAAATTATTACTTTCGTATTATTTCAAGTCATTATCAACAGATTGCAGCACATAACCGTTGGAACCTTTGAATCCAACGGTCCAAATGTCTTTTCCCAAAAGCCTTTGGAAAAAAATGTCAGTCATTAATGGGTTGGTAAAATACTCAACTTGCTACTTTCTAAAATCCTTACTGCTTGCAGATACTTATTACTTCATTGATTTTTTACAAGTAATTGAAGGGGCAAGTGGATAAAGATGATATGTGACAATTTTTGAAACTTACTTTTTACCATGGAAAAAGGTTGATAAGTCCATCAGTATCATGTCCCCTTAATCATGGAAAATGTTTTTAACTAAGAATATGACCCCGTTTTACCAGTTGAGAAAAATCCATTAAAAAAAATAGCACACTTTTTTTTTTTTTTTGAAACCGTTTTTAGAAATTCACTTTTATGCTTTTGCCCCTTCAATTTCTATTTGCACTTAGGTTTTGATGTAGAAACGATACCAAGTTTCCACATCATTTCATATAGCATTCTGATAAGAAAGCTATGTCTACGATTTTTTTCTTTGCTTTCTTTAAAAATTGATGTCAGATCCAAATTTAAGTCTCAAGTTCTTATTGATTCATTTTTGAAAATATCCATATGTATAACGTTGCAGTGAAGTCTTAAATGACAATATTTTTATTAGCAAGAAGTCCTAGACAAAGGGAATCCTGAGACTAAGAAAGATTGGATACTAAACTAAAATGAGAGTTCTCTCATCCATTTTTATAAATATTCATGTGTGTAGCGTTGCAGTGAGGTTTCACGTGACAATATTTTAATTAACAAGAAGTCCTGGATAAAGTGGCTACTTATAATAAAACAGTTTAGCTACTAAATCAAAATGTCTACTTGCGACTTGTGCCAACTGCACTATTCACCCGTAGAGGTTTATTATTTCTATTTCAGTCTTCAAATACACGCAGATACATGTTATTAATGAAGCTTTGACTCTCTCAAATTTTGCTAGGAGAGTAAAATGCGGTTTAATTCGTAAGACTGACGGTAACACTATAGTTTAAAGATTAAAGACATCAAAATAGAGTCAAGAACTTTTAATGTATGATTGACTGAGTGAATATAATTATGAAGGTGTATTTATTTAAACATTTGATTTATCCAAGTCCGTACATTGCGTAATACTATCTGTAACTTTAGTGTAATGCCTCCCCAGCAATGGCGTAAAGCTGACTTCTAACCGGCAGCAAACGGCGATAGAAGATTACGCTGTCGATCTTGTTTTTATGACTTGACACCAGGGATCTCCGTTAAACTTTTTTGAAAAATCCAGGATTGGGCTCTTGAAATGCTCAATCTAGGCAAGAAAACCGACGATCTAATAACTCTTCAAATTTATTCTCTTTTTTTTTTTTGTTATTGCTGCTATTGTAGCTGACCAGTTTTTTTTCTTAAAAACGAAAAAGTAAAAAAAAAAAAAAAAAAAAAAAAAAAGGAAAAAAAAAATGATGATAAATTAAAAAAAAAAGTAGATTCTTTCAATAAATGTCTTTTAAAGAACTGATTAGGCCCGAAAAGTACTGTCAAAAATCGATTTTGTTTCCAAAGCAGCTCCCTCCTTTACCGTTATGGTTTCTCATCTAAAGTATTAAAGAATGTATAGAGCTGGTTTTGATACTAACCATGCCGAATATGAGACAACTTTGAAACACCGTTAAGCATACGAGATGCACTAGCGTCTCCAAGATGCCATTCATGCATTCACAGATGTCATGTTCCAAATGTTGACGCTTCCAAAATGCTACTCATTTCAAGTACCATTGTCGGCTGAAATCTACTAAACTCTATTTAGTATGGTAACTTTTACCCTTTTAGCACTGCAGAGGAACTGTAACGGTTTGTATTGGCTATGCTACTATCGAAAATTGAAAAAAATTAGGAGGTGTTATCTCTAGAAACTGAGCGATGTGAGGAAGATGTGGTCATACTTGGATTCAAGGACTTATTTAACATACACTTAGTCACAAAAGTAAGTATGCAGAGTGCTTGTGATGATGTAATGTGAATAAAAACAGACCTACACTATTAGAGTTTTCAAATTAACGATTTATTTCGATTTCAGCAACATTGAGCTGCATTACAGAATGAAAATTATTTAAAAAATACAAATATTTAATTAGCAAGATGAGCTTACCTTAAAATAGGATGTAATTTACATCACAAAAGTAAGTATGCAAACAAAAAAAAAAGACATTAATTTTGCAAATTTTACAATTTTTTTTTAAAAATGGTGATTTGTTGGATAGCCTATGACCTTTATAACAACTCTCAATCTAGATGGCACTGATTTTACTAGATTTTAAGTGACAGAAGATGGTATTTTGTGACCTTCCCCTAAAGTCTTTTCTTTTAGATCATTCTTAGTTTTGATCTCTTGTTTTCTAATTTGGCGATCGAGATAATCCCACAAGTGCTCAATGGGATTAAGATCAGGTGACTGCGGTGGGGTTTTTAACTGTTTTCGCACGTTATATAGCAGCCATTCCCGAACAATCCGAGCAGTATGTTTGGGATCATTATCTTGTTGGAAAGTGAAGGATGTATCGAGTCTCAATTTAGAAGCACTTTAGCTTAGATTATTTTTTAAAGTATTAAAATAGCTATATTGATTCATTACTCCGTCAATTATAACTAAATTTCCTACTCCAGTTGCTGCCATGCAGCATCAAACCATAATCGAACCACCATCATGTTTTACAGTTTCTTTCATGTTCTATGGTTCTAGAGCTGCCTTTGCTTTCCTCCAAACTTTTTGGTTTCCATCTGACCCCGTAGATGTTGAATTTACTTTCATCCGAAAAAATCACGGTATTCCAAAAATTTGTGTCCTGCTTTACATTTTCTTTTGCAAAATCTATTCTCTTTTTGCAATTCACTTTGCTAACAAATGGTTTTCTGGCGTTCTTAGGAAATTTAGGAGTAGGAAATTTACTTCTAATAGGACGGAATAATGAATCAATATAGCTAGTACTACTTTAAAGAATAATCTAAGCCAAAGTGCTTCTAAATTGGGACTCGATACATCCTTCACTTTCCAACAAGATAATGATCCCAAACATACTACTCGGATTGTTTGGGAATGGCTGCTATATAACGTGCGAAAACAGTTAAAAAACCCACCGCAGTCACCTGATCTTTATCCCATTGAACACTTGTGGGATTATCTCGATCGCCAAATTCGAAAACAAGAGATCAAAACTAAGAATGATCTAAAAGAAAGTACTTTGGGGGAAGGGCAGAAAATACCATCTTCTGACACTCAAAATTTAGTAAAATCAGCATCATCTAGATTGTTAGCTGTTATAAAGGCCATAATTGTAAAATTTGTGTATTAATGTCTTTGTTTTTGTTTGCATACTTACTTTTGTGATATAAATTACATCCTTTTTTTAAGTTAAGCTCATCTTGCTAACTAAATATTTGTCTTTTTTAAATATTTTTCATTCTGTAAATAAGCTCAATGTTGCTGTAATCGAAATAAATCGTTAATTTGAAAACTCTAATACTGTAAGTCTGTTTTTTTTCATATTACATCATCACAAACACTCTGCATACTTACTTTTGTGACTAAGTGTATGAATCAGCAAGAATGGGGTCAGAAGCATGCTGTGAAAATTTCTTTTTTTCCCAGTTTAAGTGAAATTTATTAGTATTTTCTCGGTTCACACAAACTGTTAACTCTGATCATCGAAACAGACGTTGGCGTTTATGGATACTCCACGAAAGATATCTTCTTACTTTACGTGTCATTTGGTTATGTTGATAGCTAGAAAATATTTCTGATTCGTCTTTCCTCGTGTAAAATTGAACAAACGAAACTTCGCTTATTCGCAGGAATTTCTCTATCTCTCATACAACTTTTGTTAATGCTCTTACTTTTAATACCTGGAATAATTGCTTACGTAATTTATGCATCAGTTCGGCATTTCTGTTCTTGAAGAACGTACATTTGTATTTGCCTTTTAAAACATGGAAATCCCACAACCTTCTAAAATCAAATCCTTTTACAATCTAATAACTCTTACGTTTATGCGATTTTGGTAAAAAAGAAAGAAACAAATTATCAAATAATCATACTTTTTTGCTAAAAGAGCAGCATGTATCAATATTTATTCCAAAAAAATTAATACTTTTTTCCAAGAAGTATGAATTTACTACTTTTTTCCAAGAAGTATGAATTTAATACTTTATTCCAAGTAGCATGAATCGAGTACTTTATTCTAAATAGCTTGAATCTAATACTTGACTCTAAGGATCCAGTCACTTGAATCCAATACTTTATTCCAAATAGCATGAATTTAATACTGTGTTCTAAAAAAGACACGAATCTAATATATTTTTGTTAATAGCATGAATCTTATACTTTATCAGAGAAGAGTAGATCTTGAAGTCTTCGAATCACAAAAGTCTACCGATGATTGCGATACTCTTTTCAGTTCTCAACCATTTTATGATGCTATTTTTTCGACTTTTTTGTTTTGCCTGCTTTGTGAACTAACACCAACTGATGTATTTTTGAAGGTAAAATGTAGGATCAGTTTGTTCCCAAACTTCAATATAAGCCTGAAATCACATTCCTAAATGCGAATCGCTACTTTTCATAGCCACAAATGATGGAACCAATATCAGAAACAAAAATACCTCCTGAGGAGAGGGAGTTAGTCATAACTAACCAATTTTCTCCTGGTAGAGAGGTTGGTCTTACAGTATCTATAAATAAGCTCTACAGAGCTGAAGTGGATTGTCAACCTTGATTTAATTCACTTAAGCTTTGATCGCCTCCTTTAAGAACGTAACACTTCATTGCCAAAAGCTTAAATGAGGCGTTCAGAGCTAAAGTAAATCAAGTCGAAATGGATACTCCACTTGCTGAGATTGCTAATTTAGTTTACAACCAATTTCTCTCTTTGAGGGGTTAACCTTCTCCCCCTGAGTGTTCTTCCACGTAGAATAAATAACACTGGTGTACCTGTCTTTTAAATATGCCTTCATGTTCAGCGTAAGTAGCTATTTCTGCTGCAAAGTGGTGGAAAACTTCTAAATAGAGTTTGAATGTGTGTATGTTTTTGTCACCTTATTTCCTAGAAGGTATACTTCTGAACTGTACCTTGCAACTATGAACATGTGAGCCATTTTTTTTTCAACTTCTGTCCCAGTTATAAGGGTTTAAATGATTCCTTGCTACTAATGATATGAAAAATATTTTAATTTTTTATATAACAAATGAAATCCAATCAGCGAGAGATGACGGGTCGTTTTTACGTTTTTAAAGATATTGTCAAGATTTTTCTATAATTTTTCATAAATATCGATTGTAATGTATGTCATAATTTGTTTCTGTATAAAAATGTGAGGTGAATTACTTTTTCCCCTTTTTAAGACGGTAATTAATGTATGTTTGCGTTTTATGCACTGTCCGTCCATGGAAACCGCGCCTAGCACTCGTGAACAGTTCCTCTTAAAAAAGGGTAGATGGGTTGTGGGTGATAACTTTCCAAAATTTCCAATTAAAAACTTGCATTTGTTATATCCTTCTGACATAGCATCGTTCCACGTTGTTTGATACGGCTCAAAATGCTTTGTATTATTCTTCCCCTTATTGTTATCAAACCTGACACAATTACTTTAGTAAGTTCAGAGAAGACCTGACGCATGCGTAAACGCGCGGAAGGTTTTACCTAAAAAGATCGGACAGCACTTTATTATACACATTATTGAAGATCTGGTAATGCACGTTTTAGAAAAAAAAATACTCACTGGCACTTCAGAATCGTTAATTGTAATAATTTGTATGAGAGCGATTCCATACCAAATCACCGAATGGGGGTCGCACGACCGACTCGGATTTTTTTTTAATTTGGTACACAGATTGATGGTATAGAGGTATGAAAAAGCCCAAAAGGAAAGTTACCTGCTCCACTTATTTTCTGAGATACATGCCCTCAAAGTTTGTCCGCCACGTCAAAATACTAAAAAAGTGATGTTATTTAATCATTTTTTATAAAAAATTGTACTCATGCAAAATAAAAGTGTTAGATATCTATGGAAACTAGTTACTCTAGGCATTCTGAAAAAAAATACTAGAACGTTCATAATGAAAATTGCCAAGGTACAGGGCTCTTTGAAGTTGTCACCACAAAAACTTGATTTCGCAGATTTTGCTAAAATTCAGGCATTTATTACAAAAAAAGGCAAACAAAACCAAAGGTTTTCTCACTTTCTGGTAGTGTACAGGTCCTCCCTGTAAATTGCTACGCAATAAATTTTTTGGGTTTCTCACTCCTTCTTGGAAATATTTTAGCTTAAAAATAAGCCATAAGGCAAAAAATGCGTTTTTGGCCATTTTGGCAGCCATTTTTCTCATAAAGGGGGAGCAGTAGAAACTTTAATTTTTTTTTTAAACAAGCCACTGATATGTTAGCTATTCACAGGAAAAGAGTTTACTTTTGGTTATTTCTCCCATTAAGAGATATCCTGCTGACAGTATATGCATGTTTTTCGCGACGACCATATGCTTTTGTTCCCCCTCTCATGGACTTAAAATTAATTAAACCAAAAAATAATTATATATTTATTATTAGCTGTATTATCTACTCAATATGTCATGAAATTTAATTTATTAAATCATTGAACAATAAATTAGATAATTGATGAAAACAAGAAAAAGTATTTCTCTGATGCCTGAGCATTATGCATTCATAATTATAAAGCACTAAATACTTTCTTGAGAAATTAATTAACATAAATGAGCTCTAAATAGTTATATTATAAGCAATACCCAATCTTGTGATTGGGATAGTCCTGTTTTTAATTGAAGAATTTCTTGAATATCACATGAATATCAGGAAAATAAATGAGGTCTTTTCGTTTGATGTAGGATACTTTATGACAAATTTCATTTGATGGGCTACTAACTGAGCATGGTGATAAAGAGCTATTAATTTCAGCATCGAATTCCATTTTACCTTATTAACAGTTAAATATTTACAAAATAATTAAATAAATAATTTAATATAAAGCCATGCTTGAAGAATTAAAATTAGTGCAACTAATTTATCCCCATACTGATCTTTACAAAACTGACATGTGTTGAGCACTGATAAGAACTGACAAGAATAAGTTTACTCACTAAAATACTAGTTCACAGATACTATAAAGCGTACATTCTATTTTCTACAAAATAATACTGCAACAAAGAACAAGGGTATAAAGGGGTAGGTACTAAAGAATTTCTTGAAAAATCAATTAAAATAAAGGAGCTTCGAATATTTATCTCATAGGCAATACCCAATCTTGTGATTGGATGTTCCTGATTGATGGCTATAAACAGGAGGATACCCTTGTTCTTTGTTGCAGTATTATTTTGTGGAAAATAGAATGTATGCTTTATAGTATCTGTGAACTAATATTTTAGTGAGTAAACTTTTTCTTGTCAGTTCTTATCAGTGCTCAACGCATGTCAATTTTGTAAAGATCAGTATGGGAATAAATTAGTTGCACTAATTTTAATTCTTCAAGCATGGCTTTATATTAAATTATTTATTTAATTATTTTGTAAATATTTAACTGTTAATAAGGTAAAATGGAATTCGATGCTGAAATTAATAGCTCTTTATCACCATGCTCAGTTAGTAACCCATCAAATGAAATTTGTCATAAAATATCCTACATCAAACGAAAAGACCTCATTTATTTTCCTGATATTCATGTGATATTCAAGAAATTCTTCAATTAAAAACAGGAGTATCCCAATCACAAGATTGGGTATTGCTTATAATATAACTATTTAGAGCTCATTTATGTTAATTAATTTCTCAAGAAAGTATTTAGTGCTTTATAATTATGAATGCATAATGCTCAGGCATCAGAGAAATACTTTTTCTTTTTTACATCAATTATCTAATTTATTGTTCAATGATTTAATAAATTAAATTTCATGACATATTGGGTAGATAATACAGCTAATAATAAATATATCATTATTTTTTGGTTTAATTAATTTTAAGTCCATGAGAGGGGGAACAAAAGCATATGGTCGTCGCGAAAAACATGCATATACTGTCAGCAGGATATCTCTTAATGGGAGAAATAACCAAAAGTAAACTCTTTTCCTGTGAATAGCTAACATATCAGTGGCTTGTTTAAAAAAAAAATTAAAGTTTCTACTGCTCCCCCTTTATGAGAAAAATGGCTGCCAAGATGGCCAAAAACGCATTTTTTGCCTTACGGCTTATCTTTAAGCTAAAATATTTCTAAGAAGGAGTGAGAAACCCAAAAAATTTATTGCGTAGCAATTTACAGGGAGGACCTGTACACTACCAGAAAGTGAGAAAACCTTTGGTTTTGTTTGCCTTTTTTTGTAATAAATGCCTGAATTTTAGCAAAATCTGCAAAATCAAGTTTTTGTGGTGACAACTTCAAAGAGCCCTGTACCTTGGCAATTTTCATTATGAACGTTCTAGTATTTTTTTTCAGAATGCCTGGAGTAACTAGTTTCCATAGATATCTAACACTTTTATTTTGCATGAGTACGATTTTTTATAAAAAATGATTAAATAACATCACTTTTTTAGTATTTTGACGTGGCGGACAAACTTTGAGGGCATGTATCTCAGAAAATAAGTGGAGCAGGTAACTTTCCTTTTGGGCTTTTTCATACCTCTATACCATCAATCTGTGTACCAAATTAAAAAAAAATCCGAGTCGGTCGTGCGACCAACTTTTTTTTTTTTCGGTGATTTGGTATGGAATCGCTCATGAGAAAATTAGCTTATTTCACCAATTTTTCTTCTCCAAATTGAATTGAAACTCCCCAAAATACTCTTTTGAACTTTGTTCATGTAGAAAATTTTTGTTTATCATAAGAACGTAATATTCTCCTCTGGAGAATCACATATTATGACAAATATCGTACTTTTTACAAAAGTTTGCCAAAAATTCACTGTTGATGAATTATTGGTTTCGTATTTAAAAGCAATAAAAAATAAAAATAAAATAATGGTTTGGAACCAACAGAAGAAACTCATCTTTTTCTCCTTAAATAAAACATCTTTCCTCACGAAATCCCAAATGGGAACAATTGCTTTCAAAGCGACGCTGAAAAATATTTTTGTTTCGTCCAAATAAAAAACCACATTCGAACCAAACTGCACTTTGATGGAAATCGCTAGAATTTCCTCTTTTTAAAAAACCGTCTGCTCAATTTTGTTGCACCCGCAGCTTTTTCCTGCTTGTAAACATTTTAAAAATACCTGCAGCATTTGTGGCAACACAATTTCGAGATATATTTCAACCGTTTGTTGACGGAACGAATCTGACTGGCACTGATCCACGGGGAGAGCTGGAATGTCTGGCTGGTGGCAGGTGCGCCCGAGATGGATGGCGGGAAACGCTGGGCTCGACAGCTGTTTAGAACAGAAAGCGTCAGAAATCCATTCTTTCGGAGCATTTTGGGGCTTATTTTGAAATAGTTTTGGCGGCAGAAGGTTTGACAACCTTCCGAGAGAAAAAGCGGAAAAGTAAGTTTTTCTCTGAAGCATTAAAATTTAATTACTGGTGGATGGAAAAAGTGAATTAATGAAGGTGGCAGTGACGTGCCTTGTTACTAGAATCACTGATGAAAATAGGCTGTGGCTGCATTTCCTGCACTTAAATTTTTTGCGGCTATACCAGTAGTATCCAATCATTCAGTTATTAATTATACAATTACGTCGCAAAAAAATTAAACACGGTTCAATCGATTTTGAGCATTTTATTATTACCCCCCGCCCTCCTTCCAAAAATGAAACTTCCTCAAGAAAATCTTCTTTGTTGAATAGACATTTTGTGTGAATTTTTTTTATTGGAAAAATTAATCCATACATTTTGCGTGAAGTCTTTTCACTGCAATTGGATCATTTTTTAAAATGATCCTGTTTTCTGAACAACTTTTAACCATTTCGGAAAAAGATGTGTTGTTTTAACCCACAACTTTTTTGTCAATCATAAGGCTGTCAAGTTAATAATTTTTTTATAAGAATAGCTTTGCAATAGTTTTGATACGGATAGCAATTAGTACGGATAGCAAGGTCCGATTATGGAGGCCAAGAGGCGCCTAGGTTCTGGTCACTAAATCTGAACAGGCCATATAGGGTATTCCTCCCAGTGAATGAACAAGTAAGCGAATTTTGAATTTCAAAAATTCATAGCGTCGCTAAAAATTGTAGCACACGCCAGTAAAAACACTTAAGATAATATACGTAATATTAAAAAAAAAAAAAAAAAAGGTGAGCTTTTATGGTTTTGCATCAGGTTTTATATGGGGTTAAAACGAAAAAAAGTGCCCAAACCCAGTGAATAAACACCCCTGTCAGTGGGCAAATACAGCATTTTCTAGTCATTTTCTTTCTGTTAATGTGTAGAGAGAAGTTACATCTGCTGATTCATCCAAGAAAAATGTTTCAAAACCTTATTTTTTCGAAAAATACGCAAGGTGTTGATTCACTGGTCGATCTAACCTAATCAATACCAATAAAATCGGTACAACAGGATTTGTTTTTTGTTATTCAACCGTTTATTTCAAAAACTTTTCTAGCGACGAGCTCTATAAGTTCAAAAAAAAAAATTACCTTATTTTATAATATTTTGATAAGGATATAATATTTTAAACTGAAATCTTATACATCATTTTCTTAGCCTGATTTCTTTACCCCGCCCATAACTTTCTCATTTCTTTATCAAATTCCATGATATACCCCTTATTTTAAAGCTTATCGTGCCGGCTATTAACGAAAAATAGACCCACTGCCTAAATATTGCTTTTTGTATTAAAAAAAGCGTTTTTTCTGTTTTTTTGTTACACATTAGTTCAATGAATAGCATTCGAAAACTAAGATGCAGTGGCGCGGTTGGATAAAGTGCTATGCTAGAAACGCGAGGATTGAAGGATTTAAAAATATTTTTTAATTGCTAATTTCCCTAATAAGACAGAATCAGAAAATTTTTATGTTCAAATTCTTTTTGTCTTCAAGTTTGTAGAAATCAAATGCATCGAGTTAGCTTATTAATCATAAACAGTATAAAGCCTTTACGTGAATTTCAAAATCACTTAAGCATAAACAAAGTGGTTTAAATAAGAAGCGAAAGATGGGAAGGAGGTGGCATGACAAAGATTTTTATCCACTAATGCCTTCAAATCAAAAATGTTCTCCTTTTATTTACAAAACTCAGATTTAATTACGAGAATAAACAACAATTTTATTTAATTAGTGCTGTTAAACAAAATGTTTCCGTTTAAGAGGAATTAACTTAATATTTTACTTAATACAGTATAAATTTCAAAACTTTTATTCTTTGAGACTTTTATGTTATATTCTAGTTATTTTTTGAATATTTGTTAAAGGTAAAGTGGTATGTAGTTCATTTTTAATTAATTAAAATCTCCGGCAATGGTTGAAGAAAGAGAGAGAGCTTTTAGCTTAATCAACTTGGGTCAAAAATGTATATTCGCGTTCCTCAAATATCAATTTTTTTGTTTCAAAGTTTTCTCGAAAGGCACGAAATGGAAGTTTAATTCAATTATTGTATTTAGGAAGTAAAAAATTGTTCTCTGAGTGAAATACTTTTGAAAACTGCAATTATTTGCAGTCGGACACTTAAAGTTGTAAAAAAAAAAGTATAGTTTAATTTAAATAAAACATTTATTAAAGCTTTTGCATTTTTGAATGAATTTATTTCAAAAGTTTTAATGAAACAACAGGAAGAGAAAACCATAACAAAAATGTGATTAAAATGATTTTGGTGTCAAGAAACTATATTTTACTTCAGTTTAATCCTAGTTTCTGTTGTTTAAGAAATCTGTAGGAAATCCAGCACATACCTATAAACTACATTGAGCTACAGTAAAATAATAAGAACCAAATTAAATTGTCTGGTTCATTTGCGCAAAATAAAAGGATGGTCAAATTTGTTTTCTTTATGTTCTTATTCGGTTCTTTTTTTTACTAAATAACACTAGTCAACAAAATTTGCTCTTCTTTCCAACTAAAAATGAACTTTGCAATCTATAACTAAATTTTCTGAGTAGAATTCAAAAGTAGTAGTATTAAAGCTGTAGCACTTACAGTTTTCTTGCTATGATTATCACACCAGCACTGAAATGGACTAATAAAGCTTTTTAAACGCATTTTTTGGCTATATATTTCATTAATTTGTCATCGAATGCTCTTGTAATTGAGATGATATGCATATTTTAAGCAAAGAAGATCGAACTATTAAACATTAACTAAATACGATGAAATGATGTCCCTCTCTTCTTTTATATGGCATAAAACTTTCTTTCTCAAGATACCAGCAGTGGTCACCCATTATTGCTGATATCCAATGACTTTGATATCGAATTTCTAGAGTGTTAATGTCCCAGTAGAATCTCTCCCCTTGTTCGCCATTATCCATGCCAAGATTTTCTGGAAATAAATCCAATTTTGAGTGACATTCTACACCCCATGGCTTGGTACGACTACAGAAGTTCTTCAATTAGAATTTTATGATTTTTGTCCCTCATGTTTCCTACAAAACCTTTTACCATTTTGACAAATGATTTAGATTTAGAAGCTGCTAGTTCCTTTTTAATTTAGCTTTTCTTCAAAAGTAGAGTAGTAAATTACTTTTCTGATTTGAGAGCCTATAAAAATGTGTTTTTTAAGCTTAGCTTCACTTAAACGTGAGAAAGTATCCTCTCCTTCTTTGTCCATAGCCTTAAACAAAAAATTCATAAGTCCTAATTTAATAGGAAGTAGAGGAAGAGGGACTTTTTTCAATTCTATAAGGGAAGTATACTTAATATTTTTAGTTTCAGGTTGAGAAGATGTTCTGTTTAGAGATTTTTTTGATGAAATGACATTCTGTTGCACGGTTATCTCACAAACATTAAATGCATGGGGTTGAGTTGTCGCCAGCAGGGATTGGCGCAGGCATTTGAAGCAAAAATCACGAAAAATAGTGGAAGATTCAATTGCTTGTTATACAAAATGAGGTGTGGTAGAACTTTTTTACTTGCAGTTATTTAAATAACAATATGAATTAATTGTTAAAGTAATAGCCGTCAGCTAACCACTACCGGCTAGTGTAATGATACAATAAAATTTGATAAATACAAATATTTTCACACAGCTTTTTTTTTTTTTAATATGAAAGTAAATACTACATGAGTACGCTATTTATTCCTGAAATCTAAATAATAAAACAAAACTACAGTAAACTTATCTTCAAAACAACTGCTAGGAGAATTGTAGGGGGACGTTCTATTTTTATCAAGTGTTTGCTCTTTCTGTTCTGATACTAATGAATGAAAAAGTGACTTTAACCTTTACCATTTGTGTTCGTCTATTAGTTTCTATTCAAATTCATTTTTCATAGTTAAAGAGAGAGAAATCTTAATTTAGATAATATAAGAAATATTCTGCGTCTTTGGGTCTTAATCTAGAAACTTTTGATGAATTAAAAGAAAAAGTCATACTACTGCTTAAAAGTATCGCCATATTTGAGAAAACTAACATTTTTAAACATTAAGGCTATAACAATAATGTTTTTTTTTTCAATTAAACTGATCTTCTTATAGTGAAAAAGTAGTATAGAGACAAGGAAACAATAATTAAAATTTGGCACTATAAACCAGCGTTTTCCAATTTGTAGTACCATTGGTAGTACTCGACTTGCTGATATAAGAGATTAATAAAATATGTGTTGGAAAATTTTTCTAGTAATTTGTGAAAAATATTTTATTAATAATATTATACAGTTAAGGTGTCAATCTGTGTAATCGGTGATTAAAAAGCCTTCAATCAATATCGTTTATCTTTGAGAGCTTTTAAATTTAGCAATTAGCCATCAGTGAATTTCAAAAAAGTACATTTTTCGAAAGAAACACAATGATCACATAAAATATATTTTATAAAGGTATTTGATTACGATAAGAGAATAAATAAACTGTTTTTTTATAATTATATTTTTGTTAAAAAAATTATTGGTAAAGATATATGGCAAAAGAGCACGTTAATACAAAACGTTGAACAAATACATAGTTAAAGAGAATTTGTTATTTCAGTTACTTAATATCCGCAATAACGTTTCGACGTGTTTCAATGGAATTTCTCTTATGTGATGGGCAAACAGGGTCACCCTTTAAAGCGTTTAATGCAAATAAATAAACTCGCAAATAAGCAAATAAATAAATAAAAATCACTAAATGCAATCATTTCTTCCGAAGTAGTACAATTATCCATGATGTAAAACCAAGTAGTACGTGAACTAAAACAAGATTGGGAAACGCTGCTATAAACAACCGAAAGAATTACAGCAAAACCTTGGGGATTACATGTGCCTGAAAGAAAGATCTTTGTGATTAAAGCCAAAGGTGGGTCAAAATCATATCAAATGCTTTTCGATTCAGTTGCTCTCATTTATTATCCTTCCTTTTGAGAAGAACTTGAAATTGTTTCTTTACTTAATTTTATTCCGGGTAGAAATGCAATATCTGATAACCTGAACTATTCTTTTTTGAGAGTAATTTTTTCACTAATTAAATAATATTTTTCTTCATTAACCATGTCTTTACTTAAACTTATTTAAAGTATTGAAATAATAAAATTATCAGTTAAGTTGAAAAAATGCTAATACTACTATTTACAATTCTTTTTCCCTGTCTTACATTTCTCAGACTTGCAAAAGTTTTGGTCAGCAGTGTGTGGAAATCTTTTCATCTTATTGTCAGACAAACAAGTTTCAGGATTTCAAAAACAAAAAACTTTAATGTTAAGCTTTTTTTGTTTGTTTTCAAACTAAAAGAAAAAAGTTTTTAAAGTAAAGATACTGATTATTTAGTTACTAGTTACACTGGTAGTCAGAACGAAAATTGTTTGTCTTTCCTTGAATACTTTCTCGTTCAAAACTATCAAAGATATTACTTGAAATTATTATTTTCTTGAGCGATTGGTTGTAAAATGTAATCAGCATCTGCTCCCGTTATGGTCTATTTGTATACCAATTTTTGCATCTTTGAATTCTGCATTGCGGTATATCGATAAAGTTTAGCAAAAAAATAAATAAAGTTCGATTTTGTGCCACCTCTCCTCCAATTAAAATTCAATACCACTGGGGGAGCTGAACCAGTTCGATTCTTGGTTTGAATAATTAAAGAGTTCAATTTAGTGCCCCATCCAACCTTTTAAACCACGTGTTGTGGTAGGTACGGGGCACCCTGGAGTGAAATAAAATGAAATGTGCCACCCTTCTTTGAAGCTATTGATGCCAAGACCCAATCAGCACTAATTTTCATTAGGCTCATTCTTTGTATTGTATAATATTTACTCTAGTACTTTGGATATGGCAGTCAGACCCACCTTCATCCTTAGGTTGTTATTTTCACTTATGACTAAAGGTTGTGGAGTCGCTTTAATGCTTCTCTTTTGAGCGCACCCCCCCCCCCCATTTTGCATGTGCTTATAATTTAATCATCATATAAATTTTCAAAAAAAAAAAAAAATACAAAAGATTGTATTAAATCTGTTTTCAGTAAAAGTTTTCATCTATATTTCAGGAAGTAAATAGTCTTGACTTTTTTTTTTCTCAAAATCGAGATTTACCCCAATTAAACTTTCTTAATTTTACTCAACTTTCCATTATAGTCTTGATTATACTACAGTCAAAAATGGTTGTACTACAGTCAAAAATATTAAAATTATCACATTTCCATTTAAAACCCCTATAAATGACAATACAATAGACAAATAATCGTCAAAAGACAAAAAAAGCAGTAAACACACCTTAAGGAAAGTTATATTTTTGGAACAAAAACTATTTCTTCCTAGGTATGTTAAATAATTAAAAAGAGCAGTGGTTTAAAAAATTTTAGACTTCGAAAAGAATTCTATTTTGCCCTTCCCTATAGTCAGCATGTGATTTATGCCTTTCCCCTGCAAATTAGAAGTTCGTTTGTGCCTAAAAAACTGATCTTCATATTCTTATCTTTAAGCTTTAAATTCAACAAAAGGTTTCGATTTCCCACGAATTTTTAGTAATTGGTAATAATTAATTGAAAGAAATGGGAGGTCGCATTTCAATCTTAACTACGTACTTTTCTTCTTTTTCTACGTCTTTTGTAGAAAGAAATTGAGAAGGGGAAAAAAGTATTTGCTCAGCGAAATTACAAGCAAATAAAGTAGAAAGTAAAATTGTGGAGCTATCAGATTATTCTTTCTTTTTTCCGTTGCTTTTGAAGTCTCTTAAAAAGAAAGGAGAAGTAAAGAAAGAGAAAGCGAAGATGAGAAAAAAGTTAGAACAGACAATTCAAAATTGCTCTTACTTTATTTTGCTTCAGAAAAAAGCGCTGAACAATGAAAGATCCTTTTTAAATGTTATTCTAAAACTTAGGTCATTAAGTAGTAAGGATTCGGTTCAAAAACTGACATTAGGTTTTTGATTGAAATAAGGAAAAAAATCTTTAATCAGCAATGTTTGAAATAACTCACTTGTGGTTTTATGCTATAATAATATTCTTTAAAATGTTAGTACTATTTTGGTGTGTTTTCTTTAAAACTGTTAATATCGTTATTTCCCTCTTTTCTACATCAATCATTTTTTATGTCGGACCGCCAGGCGTCCGAATATGGGCCATTATATGTGATGGAAATGATCATTTGGAGTTGTATTGTCAGTCGGTTTTGTTCCATAAATGCAAATAAAGCAAGATAGGAATTTTTTATTAGTAGCAACAGCAAAGTTTTGCCACAAGAATTGCATCCAAAGGTATAAGTTAATAATTTCTAAATGAAATAATTCGAAGCTAGGCAATAAAATGCCTGCAACGGAACGGGACTCATATTGTTGACATTATGTGTTATATTTTGTTGCAGACAATTTTTCCCTTTAAAATAATTAACGTTTAGCTTGCTATGTAGTTCTACTGACAAATCGTTACTGTTGCAAAGGACAATAAGAATTCCTTGCTTGTTTTACTTGTACTTATGGAACAAAACTTACTGACAAAACTACTCAAAATGTCCCGTTGCGTCACATGAAATAGCCCTTTCATACCATTTCATGTCCAAATTGATGTCTAAACTAGAAATTGTCCATATTTGAAGATTGCTCAATTCATTTACGCAAATGCGCAAGATACAGCATCTATATCCTTTTGCTGACATTTTCGACAGATAGGTGTGTTTGCGATGTATCAGCGGAAAATCAAAAAGGACAAGATTTAATTTGTCATGAACAAAATCGTTTCTTTAATGCCTCTCGTAGATATCTACAACTTCATTATTCATTGTGTTAATTGAGCTTCGGTTGACAACTTACAGTCAATGGCAAGCCTCCAAACTTATTCTTTCGTGGCAAAAGAGATGCAATTTCTGTCTATGAAATGTAAGAACAGTATACACAAAGTTTCCATTTTTTAGGGCGCATCTCCTTCGGGAGGCATGTACGAAGAAAAATTTTAAGGGGACGACGTAGTTATTCATAACCTGTCATTTTCTTTTGCACACATAAACAAATAAATAATATTAATAATGATAATAATTGAGTAGATGAAGGACTCAAAAAATGCACGTCAAAATGATTCACAGAAAAAAAAACTTGTGTTTAAAGGTGAAAAGAGCTGTTCTTTTCCATACTTGGTTGGACAAAAAACGGACCACCAATTACATTCCACTCTTAGTATTAGAGCTCAATGGGCCGAATCTGCGACTTAGACCAACGCCTCCTAAAAACTAAATGCCTGCAACTTTCTGGTTTTCAGCACAGAGCAAAATTTTATTCTTGGTTCACCATACACTGCCATCTACCAGAGTTCTTCGAGAAAGAGAAATCAACGATTGGTTCATTTCTAAATTTAAACTTAAAAATCAACCAATCAAAAAATTTAATTCAAATATTGTTTGGATCCATCGCCAACAGCTGCGAAATGTCCTTGGTTCACGATACACTGCCATCTACCAGAGTTCTTCGAGAAATTAACGATTGGTTCATTTCTGAATTTAAATTAAAAAATTATCCAATCAAAAAATAACAACGGCATTATCGGATTGCCGCAAGGTGGCGTTTAAAGTGGAACCCATCTCGACGGTAGCGAAGCAAATGTTCTAGGCATTTAGTATTTAGGAGGCGTTGCTTAGACTCGGTAATACTGTGAATCTTAAACCCCTCTAGTGTTTTAATCGTTTACATCTAACGCTTTACTGGATACTTTAAATGGAGTAACCGCAAATTCCGTGAATACTTAAAATACCTACAGGCAATTCCGATGTTCCAGGAAAGCTGAGAAAGCGCGGGCACAGCCCACAAACGCGCTCAGAGACGCTGTGGTCTAATGAGACGTTTCCCCCAGGAAAGACCTACGACATTCTCTGAAGAAAGAGTCACTGGTGCCGAAGCAGCCAAGAATTCCGTTCGAAAGTTTTTTGTCCCCACTTCGACGGAAAGGGTGACAGGTGCGACTTCTATATTCGTTCGAGTTCTATTCCGGGATCGACTCTCCGCTCATTCACTTAGATCTGTACTCGATAAACGCTTGATGGGGGTAGCGTCGGTCATCACCAGACGTCCTTAGAAACGATTTTTTTTTCGTTCTAATGCATCCGTCTTGATGTCTAATCTAAGGTGATTAGAAATGCTGGGCAAGCTTCAAGGACTGTCGGAATCCACATACTTTTTTTTCGCTATTCGTTACTTTTAAAACTTTAAGGCTGCTCTCTCGATATATCTCTACACATACACAAACATATGTCAAAATTAATATGAGCGTCCCAAACCATTCATTTACTTTAAATTTAACAATCAGCAGAGCAAACTTTTAAACCGATCTATGTTCCTATTCAATCCATTGACTCAAAAACCATTGCCGAAAGGTGTTGAAATTCAGATTGTTCTTGTGTATCATGAAATTGAACTGTTTGCTGGACTTTTAATGCTTCTTGGTTGCTCTTGGGGCTGTCTGGATTTGATGACAATGAAACAATTTGGCATTCAATTTCATTCCGTTTGTCAAGTATTTTTCGTTTTTTCTTTCTTTCAATGATGCCACGAAATATTGTAGCAGTTCTGGGGAATAGTTATCGCGCTTTGAAAATCGTAGTGGCATTTACCTTATAGAATTTGCTGAAAAAATTTTTCTCACCGAGTGAATCGAAAATTTGGCAAGCCTCTTTTATTTATTCTAACGATCTAACGAATAAATTGTGCTCTTTCGGTAAGACTCACATTTTCCCACGGAAACTATCGGCCTTCAGCGTAACTTATGACCAGTTTAAAAAGCCCTGTTCTTTACTCAGCTTACATTCTTTACTGATAATTACTTTCAATGAAAGAGCTGTTGTAAACGTCGAAAGCTATAGAGGTGCGGGTTATTTATAGTTATATAATTTACAATAGGTAAGCTTCCAACCTTATTAATTGTAGGCAGACCCTCATCGAAGCCTATATTTTCAAAATTTGACATTTTTTTGAGTTTCACAACATTGTTAGGGAAAAAGTGACTATTTTACACTAAGTAGAAAAAATTCAGCCGGTTGCCAAGGCTGATGTGAACTGCTATTCATTTGCAATCTGTCATTTAATAATTTACTTATTCATTCATTTACTTTTCTTCTAACTCATTTGCTTGGTTTTTTGCTCTTTTATTTTTTTTTTCATATTGTTTCGTTATCTTTCTTCCATCTATTCATTCATTCTTTTATTTAATCATTCATTTGATAAAATAGATTTCTCTTCTGAACTAATGATAAAGCTGAAGCTGGGTCTTTCTTTCTTTCTTTCCTTCCTTCCTTCTTTCTTTCTTTCTTTCTTTCTGTCTGTCTGTGACCCGTGTAGCACCAAAACCGTTCTATCGATTTTCATAAAATTAGGCACAACATTAGTTTGTAGCATGGGTGTGTGCTCTACGAAGCGTTTTTTTCGAAAATTTCTATTTTATTCTTTTTCTACTCTAATTCTTAGCTCATTTTTCATACAAGTAGAATAAAATGGGGCAGAAATATTTCATACACACGTTTTATGTTATTAGAAAGCTTGGAATTTTCTGCTAAAAATGATGTCAGTTGGAAGTTTCTACGAGTATTAGAAGAGCTTTTATAATCGTTTATAAAACCCAGGAGTTCAAGGCTTACCTTGAGTAAGACGAGCGATTTTAAGTGATTAAGCTCGAGAATATTTTTTTTTTTGAAAATAACGATGAAATGAATTATTTCATCAACGAAAATTAACTATCCATGTTGCTACCATGGTCAAGTTTGTATATCTTTTATTTGTAATAATTTTAAAAATGTATTTATTTTTGTAGCAATCCAAGCTCCAAGCCTTATTAAATTGAGTTAAATGAAATATTTTAACTGTTGAAAAAAATCGTCTGGTTTTATTTTCTCCGTTTTTAAGGAGTTAACCCGTTAATGCCTGACATTTTTTTTCCAAAGATATTTTGTATACTGGTTACAAATAGTGCTTAATGGACAGGAAAATAATTAAAAAAAATATCATGTAAAAAAGAATTTTTTATTAAGGAAAGAAAAATCGTCCCTAAAAATTTACGATAGACACCAGATGGTACAAAAAATTTTTACTAATTTTTTTTTCTGCCTACGATATAATATTTAAAAAGACATTTTATAAGAAGAAATAAAAGCAAAAATTAACATGAACTAGGAAGCTGGGAATAATTTTAAAAACGTAGCCTGAGATTGTGTACGATGTAATTCTTGATAAAGATCATATTAAAACTGCTGCAGAACACACTTTACAACGGTTATGTGCTGCAATCTGTTAATAACGAATTGAAACAATAACAAGGTTTTAATTGAGCACTATTATTTGGTTGAAACATTCATTTTTGGAAATTCAGACCCATTTTTTGAACTGTCCCTAAAAAGGGACGCTAGGCATTAATCTGTTAAAACTCAGTAAGTTATAAAAATATCGTATAAATTGTGGTATTGCAGCGTTCTTTCTAAAATGTTTCATTTCGAAAAATGTATTATTTTGTTTTTAAAGCTAGGAAAGAAAATTTCCTTCTTCTGTTAAACTTTGGTAATATTTATGTTGGTTCTTGTAAGCAACAAAATTGTTCTTATTTTCTCTTTTGGCTTATTTTTATATCATACTTTAAGGAATTACAGTTTAATCACAACTAAAACTGCGTATACTCTCTGCGATATCAATTTATTACCAAATGACCTTTTAATTTTATACCACGGGCAAAGCCGTTCGGATACCTCTAGTAAGATAATAAAATAAAACTATGTAGAAAGAAAATATTTTATTTGTCACTTTTCACCATGGGTTGAAAAGTGAACTTCGTCATCTTTTTTGAAAGTACAAGCTCACTCCCAAAACAAAAAGTAATGTTTCAATGCGAAGTTTATTACCAAATGCATTGTTTTTTTTTTTTTTTTTTTTTGTATTAATGTGCAAGGGTCTAATTTCCTCGTTACGAAAAAGGTAATCTTTCGTAACTAACCACTTTACCTCACATTCTTGCATATGCTTACATCTGGAAGATGTAGGATTAATTTTGAAAAAAAAAAAAAAATCAGGAAAACTTTATAATTTTTAACCCTTTGAAGCAGAAATGGGACACCGGTATCCCACAGAACGAAACACCAATTTCTCCTAAATATTTTACCTATTACGCAGAAAGGGACACCGTCGTCCTATACTGTACATCATAACCAGAAAACTATTAAAATGCTAAATATATTATTTTCCCCTTATTTTGACATAAGATAATACAAAATGACTGACAAAGTATGAACAAAACGCTGATAAAAATTTTGCGTCAAAGGGTTAACTAATATTCGCTTTTAAATGATCTGAGATTCTGTTTAATACGTGAAAATTTAGCTAAAAATAAAAGTTCAGGGGCTGAGCTCAATAAGCTCTTTTATCGCGAAATTGAAAATGTATCTGATGTATGCGGCGAGACTTTTTGTAAAGAACAAAATACTTATTTAAAATGCTTCAGAAAAATAAATACAATACAATACACAAAAGAAGCAATTAAAAGAAAATACGCCAAGCGAAGGCAAACTGAAAAGGAATAGTCGTAACAAACTCAAATGGGAATATACCGCTGCAATTATTACATTGTCTTACATCTATTTAAATTGGTAATGCCATTTATGCTCCTAAAACATAAATATTGATCTCAAGCTAACCTTCAAAGCTATGTATCCTTAAGTATAAAATAAAGCAAACAAAATTATCAAGAAAACATTCAAAAGGTTGTTTTGATGACAAAGCCGAAGTAAATAATTCAGCAGATTTATATCGAGACCATAAACCTTAGCTCTTTTATACTTAATAGGAGATTTTACCGCGTTATTGATTAAGATCTTAACCATCTTTCTCCGGCAGATTATGTTGTTTGCCGTTTTTATTTCCCATTGTTCATTTTTCTTGTAAGAGGATCAAATAACCTGTAATGTACACAACAGTAGCAGACCGAATCAAATTGATGTTAGCTTGAGCAACATATTTTATTTGTTGCAAGTGAAGGAAAGAATGTTAGAGGAAAGAACGTCGTTTTGAAAGTTGTTTATTTATTTTTATTCGATGAACTTGTGGAATATCTCTGTTACAGGCGATCAAAAATTTCGATTTAAATGACATTGAACAACAAGTTCGTCCAGAACTGAACTACTTTCGCGAATACCAAGTTTAGTTTTCTGAGATCAAGCCTGTGTATGCAATATATCAACAGCCCGGTTATGTCATCCAGAGACTGCAGTTTCCTCCATATTAGGGACTCAACAGTCTGGAGTGGATAAAAACCGAGCAAATGTCAGATCATTGAAGCTTTTGCTACGCTGTTCTTTAACACTGAGCCCTAAATAAAAGTACCCACAGTAGAAAAAAATAACAACTTTGCCACATTATGACATTCCGTTCGAGAGAAATATATTTCGTTTTTTTTGTTGAAAACTTTTTTCGATTTCTTGAAACCAGTAAGAGTGAAATATTACTTATCTAGAGTTTTTATGCTGAAAAAATCTTTGTTGCTGTCTTTTTCATTATTTTTGTTTTAAATCAGAAAGTCGGAATTCCTTTCCTTGGAACTGTTGTTAAAAGTTTTTGAATTATAAAGAAACAACTTTTATAATATTCAAATTGAAAAACCGTTTTTTTCCTTTAAATTAGGTTCTGTACCTAAAATGTTTTGCTAAATGTTTATTCGAAACAAAGTTTACCAGTTAGATCAAGATTTTCTCCCCAAAAACTCTTTTCTCTTCATGAACTCTAATGTTAAGTTTTATGAACGATTCAAGTTTTAACGAAATTGACTATAGTATAACTAGCATTCTTATTGAAATTGCTTCTACATGAGGAATGAGGGTTAGTTTTTTAGTCAAAATTTGGGAATTGGCTCTCAAACGAGTCACGTTAGCCTATATCTTTAGAATACGTAAACTTCTTCAGACTACTAAGGTAAGCAAGCAAGAAAGTAAGAGTTAGCAATTCTTACAAAAGCTAACAACTAAGCCTCTTGTTCGATCATGTAACATTTCATACTCAAAAAGTACCATTTTTACCATTTCAGTTATAGTATGCGAGAATAAATATGCTTTTCTTTAACTTTAAAAGATTAGCCTCGATATATTCTCGATCATTAAGTTTTCTCCAGTAGTAATTTCATCAAGGTTAAAGCTTAAGCCCCATTTTTCCCCAAAGAACAATAATCCCTTGATAATTCTATTACTTGGCCTATAATGTCAATAATTCAGCGAAGATTTACGACTTTATTAGAGGACCGATGTTGTTCAAGTGTTTGCAACATAAAAGGAACAAGATTTATAAATATCTAAACAGAACACCAAAACCTTTCTTCTAACAAGCAACCAACTAAGCAAGTCCTTCTGCCGAGAGAGAAAGTTCCCCACGTACTGCCGATAAAAATCTGCAACCGTACAAGCCCCATTAAATATTCAGAGGGAAAAGAATCATTGCGGTTTATGAAAGAAGGATTCCTAAGTCTTCTATAAGAAAACTCGACTTTTTGAAATAAGTTGCTTCGCCAAAGTTCTGGAATTTATGGCTCCACGAAATAATAACATGCCCATTCATCTTGTTTTCGGGAAAATGAGATTATTTCTTATCTACGTTGTTTGGAATGTTGAATTGATTATTACTTTTAGCTTTAAGAGAATGATATTTACTGTTTTTTAAAGGTTTGATTAAGTTAAATGTATTTTTTTTTTTTTTTTGAGTTTTGACTTTTGGGAGGTTTTTAACATAGGCCAACAGTTATATTAAGGACTTTGGTTCATAATTACACAGTCCAGTCACATTAATGCGACCATCTGTCAAAAGCTAGAATAACCACCTTTCTTAGAACGGACTGCTGTAAGACATGCAGGAAGAGAGTCAATTAGGTACCTGAAGGTGTTCATTGGGATGTTGAGCCATACTGACTCCAATGCCGTGGCCAGCTGCGCTAGATTAAGCTGGTGAGGATCCATGGCGCGAACAACCCAATTGAGATGGTCCCACAAATTCTTGATTGGGCTTAAGTCAGGTGAGTTTGCTGACCAGGGCACCATGGGCGAACGGTAAACTCATCCTGGTGCACTTTGAGCCACGCATGTTCACTGGCAGCTGTATGGCACTTCGCATTGTCCTGCTGGTAGATGCCATCATCCTGAGAAAAAAATAATATTCATATAGGGGTGGAGATGGACCACAAGGGCAGATGCGTGCTGGTACTGATCCATCGTGCCTTCCACAATGCTGAGTGAACCCATAGAACCCTAGGAAAACATTCCCTAGAGCATAATGCTCCTGCCTCCAGCTTGGACCGTTCCGGCAATCGTTGCAGGGTGTTTGCTTCCAGAGGTTTCACGCCTTCTAATCCAACATCGGTCTGTTCGATGGAGCATAAAACATGATTCATCAGTAAATTATACCTGTCGCCACTCAATGGACGTCGAGTTGCGGTTCTTGCGTGCAAATTCCATGGTTCGTCATCGATGGACAGTTTTCAGCATCGGTGCATTAACCAGGCTTCTGCTTCGGGAGCCCAGACGCAGCAACGTTCCCTAAACAGTAGTTTGGGAGACAATGTTGGTCGCCCCTTGGTTCATCGGGGGGGGGGGGGGGTCGGTTGCTCAAACGAAGCCCGTCTATTAACCAGAACGCATCTCTGCAGCCGTCATTCACCGCTGTCATTTATGGCTCCTGGAGCATCACATTTGCCATGTCGCTGATTTTGAACAGTCCCATTTTGCCATGCACGGTACACATTTATCACAACAACAAGCGAACAGCTCAAAAACTCAGCCATTTTGGAAATGCTTCCACCCTTGACCCGAAAGCTAATGATCATGCCCTTTTGTACTCCGTATAAATCGCTTCGTTTTTGCATTACTCCAACCGTAGAAATGTTTTCCAAAGCCCTCACATACCCTTTATGTACCCTCAACTGCACTGTGTTACCAAGTGCCTCCTGTGATTGGTTATTTAACGTCGACGTAAAAAGTACGTGGTGGTCGCATTAATGTGACTGGACTGTGTATATTAAACAGCTCCTCGTATTAGCTTAACTAAAAATTTACTCCTTCGGGCACAGGGGGTGCATCATTACATTTTACAAGTATGAAAATTGACATACTGAGATTAACAACAAGGTCACATGTTGTTGATATTAGCCATGCCCAGTTACGAGGTAATAGCGTGTCATTTTAGGTGACAGAATCGATTCTTAGCTAGGTCTTTGGTTACAGATTTGCCGTTTTAGTACAGATTTGAATGTATGTGTAATACACTGACATTAATATGGATTTTTGGCCTCTGAGGAGATACCACTCAATCAAAACTGGCTCACAGGTACACTGTGTTTAGCCTAGCTGATATGATACGAATTTTGGCTGGCAACGTGTTAATACGGCCTACTATACCCCGACGTATAAACTGACTTTTTAAATTTAAAGAAATAAAACTTAGGTAGAAATCATTTGGAATTTCGTCTTTCCCCTTACAAAGACATTCCATTTCATCTGATGTTACTACGTGTGGCCTTAAATTTTTGCACACGATCGTAATTCAGTCCAGTAGACGTTAACTTTAAGTCTACGAGGTATTGTATTTCGATTTTCGTTAATTTTTTTTTTTCGATTTAATGAAAGCAAAACTTGAGAATATAACTGAATCTCCACACCTTTTTTCAAATTTTGGAGACGAAACATAATTCTTCATGTTGTCCTTAATGCTCAAAATTTTGAATTGTTTAAAAAATATCCTTGAAATAACTAATTCAAGAAAATCTTTTTTATACATGTTTTTTAAACTGTTCAAAATCAAACGAAAGTTTTCAAATCAAAAAGTAGTATAGGAATGCCGAGACCTAGCGAACAAAAAAAATAGTTTGAATCAGACAAAGGTTTTTTCTCTTTTTTTTTGGGGGGGGGGGGGGGCAGACAGATCGACGAACCGACAAACTTACTTTTCTTTTAAAATCTCAAAACACTACTTTCAAATTTTGAATTTTTAGATGTTGATTTAATTATCTTTTTTATTGCTGGCGATTTTAGAAATATTTTGACTTTTTTTTGGTATTCATTTGTATACCTTTCTATCAATCTTTTTTCGGCTTCTATTTTTACTGCTCGTAATTTTCATTTTAGTTTCTAATAATAACTTTCCTTTTTTTTTTTGAACTATCTAAACTGGTGTTTTGCACAGAAACAAATTTAATACGAGGTTTACGACCGTCAGCCGGTTCATGTGTGGTATATAAACCATGGTTTGAGTATAGGCCATAATTATTTCACAGAAACCAAAACTATTTGTTCAGGTGTCGCTGTTCGAGCAAGCTAGGCAAAAATGAAATATTAAGAGTGTTTTATGTTTGTAAATTCATATATAAAAATAACATGAGCATAACTTACCTTTTAATATTAAGAAAATCCCAAAGAATTAAAACATTCATTTTTAATTCCAGCTTCTCTGGCAAAATACATCACCAGCATGAATTGCATCCTATTCCACCATCACGTAATTCCGATATAAAAAGAAATCATCCCTTCGTATGAACGACATCAAATATTAATCGCTTGGAAACTGGGCGTCTGAGGTCTATATCCTGGAAAAAAGAATATATGGAGGAACGATATTTCTGTATTTTTCCAAATACTTCTAAAATTTATGAACAGCTCACGTTGAGTATGGGAGTTATTTAAAGAAAATACGATCTTGCCCTTTTTAGAGATGCATTTTTCACTAGAAATTTATAAAAAGCAATACTTAAAGATTAGGTAGAGAAGGCATGTTTAGTAACTCTGAGTGCATTTAACGTTTTAAAGCTATATGAATAGATGTTTTGAAAGCGTATCTCTATTACTGGTTGGACACTGGTAAGGACTGGAATAAAAGTGTTATAACATTTTTTTTTGCAACCATTATTACTACCCAGTAAAAAGTAAATCTTGTTTTTACAGTATAATACAGCTAATTTTATAGTAATTTTACAGTAATAAACTGGAAAAATTGCAAATTTTACAGTAGTAAACTGCAAAATTGCTAGTTTTACAGTTTATTACTGTGCATTTTACAATTATAAACTGAAACCTCTGCTGTCAGTACTACCTTGTTGTTTTTACATTGTAATACAGCTAATTTTATGGTAATAAACTGTAAAATTACTAAATTTACAGTAATGAACACTAAAATAGCTAGTTTTACAGTTTATTACTGCGCTTTTACAGTTTTAAACTGGAACCTCTGCTTTCAGTATAATACTGTAAAAACAAAAATTTACTTTTGGCAGTGTACTACATAGTTTAATTACCACACTGTTAGTCCCAGTCAGTGAGCGAGACCCAAAAATGTGAGATTTACGACGCGTCATTTCACTTAATTAAATTGAACTTCAGTTGTTTATACGGCACACTGTATAAATTAACTATGGTAAACATTACTTAAAACAATCAATAAAAATAAATGTATCTTGAATGAAAAATGATCAAATAAGCTATGTGCTAAAATATGATGAGAATGAAAAACCAACGTAAATCAACAGAGTTCTCTCATAGCTGTCTTGTTGTGTGCTGAGCTTTTTTCACTGATGAAGAGGCTCCATTGTATGCTTGAAATAGATATACGCTGTATTTTTGTGGTAATTCTTGCTTTGTTTACTTTGGTTTTTCACTTTTATTAAAAATGTGACTTACCTTGAACTGATGACGCCTTATTATACCAAAAACAAAAATTGGGTTTTCAGGGTCTTCAAACAATGGACACGCGATTATCAATAATAAACCTTATTATTAACGTTTTCATTTGGTCTGTAGGATCTTTCGCATTTGTTTCTTATCAATTCATGAATAAAGCTATAATCTACATCAGTGGTTATCAACGGGAGCGTTACCGCCCCCCGGTCGGCGGTGGGAAGATGTTGAGGGGCGGTGAGCATATTTTAGGGGGGTAAGGGGGCAGTGGGTATATTTTAAAATGTCCTTACAGGGACATGTTTTGGGCAGGTATTGAAGGAAACCCTCATCTCTTATATCGACAAAGAAATGCTTGAAAATTTATTTTCTGGGGATAGCTCCCCAACCCTGATCTTTCTCCCAACGTCATGAAGGATAGCCGAAAATTAGCCAATAGCACTTGAATTTCAGAAAAGTTTTTGGCTGAGGGTCCAAAGACAGCCTTGCGTTTTTTGAAAATAATTGCAGGGTGGAATCTCGATCTACCCACTTTTTCTCCAATCGTGCTCAAACAGGGCCTAAAATTGCGTTTTAACGACGTTAGTTTTCTAACAATTTCTACATGAGAGCCTCCTGACTAGACCGCCTTTTTGTGTCGTTAGATCATCCCCTAGGTAGTTAACAATCATATTTTTCAGAATACAATGAAAAAGGTTAAACCATTTAAATTTCGCGTGGACTTCATTGGACAGGTCATATAGTACATAAGCTTTTTTATCTTATTAATTGGCCATTAGCCGGAAACTTAAGTGCCACCTATCGTTTATTTGAATTGCGAATAAGGCAGGGATCCAAGTGAAACAGCACTGCGATCGCTTCGAATTGCAATAGCTACTGGAAGTGAATTACATTATCATCAACTTAACTTGGCATGACGTCACTACGGGTGGAGCCAATAAGAGCTCACAAGCACTCAGCGATCTCCTCTTATTCGCCAAGTAGGCTGTGACGTTTTATCTAGCTCGTTTTTCATAGGCAAACGTCACGCTGACGTCACGATGTTTTTATCAAGAAACGTTCTAATGTAATTCATTTCCAGTAGCGATTGTAATTTGCGATTGCCTGTTTCACTTGAATCCCTGCCTAACTGATGGAGAACAAATTTTACGATATTATATCGTAATCAAAAAATCGAGAATTAGAAATCCCAGTTTGGCAATGCGATGTTATTACTATGACAACGCAGACGATCGACTGCATATAAGTTATTAAAAATTTTATTCTACGTTCTGTCTTGTCTTTGTGTGTGATTTGTGTATTAAGTGTTTGCTAAGTGTATCTTGGTGCGGTGTATTATTTTACATGCAATCTTTCCACCTGGTCATGATTGCAATTATGGCGACAAACGTATAAACGAACGCCGCTTCTTGTTTCTGTATTGAAAGTATGATTACTGTATTTTTAGTATCATTTTTAAAATTTTTAAGTGTCAATTAAGCATTGGATATTAGCATTCTATTTTAACTAATAAGCCTTTTCTTTTACATCAAACTGGATCTCTCCCAGTTTTAATTATTGCTTACAACTTTTGTGATTATTTCATTTAAAAATTTTGCAGAAAGTTAATTAAACCACGAAAAAATCACAAAAAAGAACATTCTCCCTAAATTCCGTTGCGAATATTGAACCATTTGAACATTGTGATTTTAAAATAGGAAAAGTTTTTAAGTCAAAATGAACGATTTTATTTAAAACTCACTGTTAATAACTCATTACTAATGATATGTTTCCAAATTTCGTTTCTAAAATAGTTCACGCAGTTCTGACACAGTTTTCGATGCATCATAAATAAAGTTAGCGTGTTTTGAAATACAATTTTAACCAAGTCAGCGGAGTCGGGCGAAATGTCTGTCTTCAGCTGAAAGTCTAAAGCCTCCCAATGCAATTTTTTTAAACAAAAAGTGCCATTCTATTTCAAATCCGGCATGCAACTCTGAAACGGCACTTGACCATCACAGCTACCAAAAAAAAAAAAAAACAGTAGGGACATTCCATGGTAACTTACGTTTCATTTTGACCAATTCTTTGGCATTTAGCACCTCTGTGCAAATAAATAATGTTGTATAAACCTCGTACAAAAGTGATTTATGAAAATGGCAATCAAAAGCGAAATTAAAATGCAAAAATCTTTGATGTATTTAATTCTTTCAAAATTTAGCAGCCAAAAATAAAACAGTAACTTACGTTACACAAAGATTCCGTCTTTGTGTAACTCCAACTCCCGCTTTTTTATTTATTGTTCTTTTATCCAAATGTAAAGAGGGAAAAACCCTAAACAGAGGTTGAACTATTAAATTCATTTATAAAAGTCGCATTAGGGGGGGGGGGCAAGCAGAGGTATTCCAATTGGAGGACACGGAAGGTCATTGTGACCTCTCAAAAAGTTCTAATTTTCCCAAGAGAATTCTGGCAGGTTATTTCTCCACATTTACCTCGATTCTCGGAGGTCACTGTGACCTCCCAAAAAGTTCCTTTTCTCCCAAGCAAAAGACAAATGCCGCTGTTGTCATTTGACTCCGTACAAAACTAATCCTTTTCTTGTTAAATCGCCAGACTTTATTTTAACACATTACATTTTTGATGCAAGTATTTTTTATTCAGTTGTTTTTGAAGCTACTTTTTAAGTTTTCATTATGCTTATATGGTTATTCCACTTTAAGTGCAACGTAAATCCGATATGGGAAAACAGGTCCGTCATTTCAAAGTCATATACATTTAATGCATATTTTATTCCAAAACCAAGAAAAACTATGCATGAAAATAACACCATCAAAAAGAACCCTTTTTTGATAGAAAAAATACGTTCTTTCTAATGGTACTGACAAAAAGAAGATTGAAAGTGGCAAACTTCATCTATAACGAGTTTAAAAACGGCTATTTTTCCCGTGAAAGATTTTTACCAAATCAATATTTAAGCTATGCAACTGTAACCCGTTCAAAACAAGTACTTTGACAAAAGAATTACGAAGTACGAGCTTTCGCGTTATTTTTGTTTAGTTTTTAGGTCACCTTAAAATATAGGAAGAAAAATTTCCCCCGCGCTTTCTCAACAGGTTGCATGCGTACTACACAAAAGCTAATGATCTCACATTCACAAAAATGCTTGACTGTATTAGCAATTAAATGCACTTAAAGCTCTTAACGTTTTAGACCTAGAGTGTGATAAACTTTTTTGAAACATAAGCCTGAACGTAGCATCTCGTTTCACAAAGCAGACCTGCCATTTTGGAACCCTTTTTGTAAGGATCCTCGATCCTCAGGATTTGAATCGTGGGAGCTGAAAATTTTAATATGTTAGTTTCAAAGACATGTTTTCACCTCCATAAAGTTTCATCCACATCAGAGGTGGTCGGAGTCGGCATGTTTTCAGCGACTCCGACTCCATTGGTTCAAAATCCGTCCGACTCCGACTTTCCGACTCTGACTCCACAGCCCTGCTAATTCTATTACAAATGAACAGAAAATGAACTACTTTCAAAAATCAGCGAAACATTCATTTAAATAGATACAGTTTCAAAAATATTTTAATTTTTTTTATTACGGCTCCGCAATAAATAAATAAATAAATTAATTAAAAAAATAAAATAGAGCCTTCTCCGTTTTGCTTACTCTAATGTAAAATGGTGCCCAATATGATCATCGTTTCTTTAATTACGCACCAATTCTTTTTAGAGATGAAAAACTCAAAAAGATGTACACTTATGGCAAAGAGATTTTAACGGGGTATCCCCTACTGATTTTTTTTTTTTTAATCCTCAAAGTGATTTTCTCGTGTATTTTATTTTTCAACTGTTTCTTCATTTCTTTTTCGTAGTTACAATAGAGTATTGGCTCCATTTCTATGGGCCTCATATCTAGAAAAGGATATGGGATTCATTGAAGTGAGGCTTATATATATATAATTTTCTCCGAAAAACCAAAGTGTTGGTCTCACTCTCTTATGAGCTCCATATCCGGAAAATTACAAGGGGCTCCCAAGAGGGAGAGTCATTTTCGGTGTGAAGTCAGAGTATTGGTCTCGGTTTTAAAAAATCCATATCAGTGAAAAGTTTCCCGTTATGATTTTTCTAAATCATGAAAGCGTTTCACATTGCATGCAGTCACTTTAAATATCATCTGAAAAAGAAAACCAATAAACTATTTATATTAATTGAAGTTCCATTTACAGGTGTATGTAGGAGTAAAACGAAATTAAGTATGCGTAAACTGTTGTAGTAACGATTTTTCCTTCTTCTGCAGATGGGTCATAACCATTGTTTATCACTTTAATAATAATATTAAGAAGTGATAAGCAAGGAAACGGTGCAGCTAAGGGATCATGAGCTTGAAAAGCTAACATCCATTTCCAAGTTTTAACAGACGAAATAAAGTTTGCCTGCATATTGTTTAAAAGGTCATATTACTATTTTTTAGTTTAGTGTTGACGAAAGTAATTTTTGACAAAATTTTGACGAATTTCTTTTAAATATACTACTAATATTCTGCCTAATCTGTTTTGAAAAAAATGTTTCTTAAAAATATTAAAGACACCAACTCCGTTTAAAGACGAGTTCTCTAACTGTGACAGCTCTTTGACGACGGAAAAGAGGTCAACCTCTAACGACTTCCTTCCGTAAGGAAGCTCCGGAAATGCCTTCTTCTTATGTTGTTTGCCCAAAATTAGCACGGATATTGATCCGCGAGCAAATTTCCTGAAAACCGCAGTCCGGGCATTAAGAAAAAAAAAAAAAAAAAACTCGGAAAGCAGAGGCAAAGCAATCTCTGTTACCCTTTTAATTGCAATTTTCCTTTCAGATCGTGCCAGAAGTGAGAGTTTGGTCTAAATCTGTCTTGGTTTCCCACGCAGGAAATAAAGACAGATTATGTTCTCTTTATATACAGGGCAATTCCACGAAAAGTGGTCCTAACACACCAAAATTTTTTCCCCCCATAATACAAAAACAAACCTTATTTTTTGACAAAAAAATATCTACTCTTTTCGATTCCAGCATCAATTTTAAGATAAAATTTTTCTTTTTTCATATTTTAGTCTTGTTTAATAACATTGAGACAAATTTAAAAAAAAATGCATTATTAGTGAAAAAATGTCAGAGAATTTTTTTCATCTAATAATCAATTTTTTTTTGGAAAAACTATCAAATATCATGAACGTAGATCCTATAGTATGATTATATCTCATATTTTTTGTAATAAAGTGTTTCATAAGTTTTTAACCCCTCAAAATATGCAGGTTACTTTTTTTTGGTCACACACGTAAGGCAAAAGATAGAAAAGTTTCCCCCCAAGGTCTAATTAGGGGACTAAAAGAAAACTATCTCATATCATAAATTAACTTGATACATAACACCTGTAACCTGACGTACATCTTCATCCATTCGGCAGAAACGTTTTAACGAGGCTCTTTAAAAGCTGTCACACACGTAAGACTTTTGAATGGTTTACCTTAACCCTTCACTGCACGGTGTGCCAGATCTGGCACAAACCAAATAAACCCTCGTATATTCCAATGACTTTTTAAATGCAGTTAAACTGAGTTTTACGCCCCTTCTGGAACATTGCTATAACAGTTTAGTGTGATGTTTATGTACTAGTTAGTTGCACTAGTCTAGGTATTACAGTTCTTTCTTTTGAAAAAAAGAGTGTCTGCATTTCCGTTAGAAGTGTGTTTAGTCATTATTTCCTTTGTTCTAAAAATGTTTTAATACACATAGTGGCAAATTTGTTTGTACCACTTATGGCACAAAACACATTGTAGATTATTACACTTATCGGTATACAAAGCATATGCTATGTGCTTTGTGCCATATATAGAACAAACAATTAAAACATCATTTTTGGTGCACCTTTTGAAGATAAATTTTTTTCTTCATTTTTCCTGAACTCAGAGTTATTAAAAGGTAACATATGACTTTTTTCATGAAAATATAAAAATCGTGCAGTGAAGGGTTAAGAGTCAGGTCTTTGTTTGAGAAACTTTCCCAGGAACCGATTTTTTTAATTTAATTTTTTTTTTTTGTTAATCTCCTCTGATTACATGTAACATGTTATATAAATAAATTATAAAATAACCTATATATAATTTGTATACAAATGAGAATTAATTTCGTCTTTATTTTGTGAACACATTCTTTATTTTGTGAACACATCTTTGCAATTTAATTATTTACTAGACGCAATGTCCAACAAAATCAGATCTTTCGTTTAGGGCAAAAAATCAAATATTAAACAAGTGGTTCCGTCCGGAACTGAACGAGCCTACTTTCCCGTTTGCCAATTTCAAATTTCAAATTTGGTAAAATGTTCATCCGAAAGATAATGGATACGTGGGGGGTGGGGGGCAATTCGAAAAGTCAAACATGAGGATTAATTGTCCTCGCCGAGATCTTTCTAACAAAAAAAGTTTGTTCAAATCAGACTGTTTAACTCAAAAGTAATTAGCGGGGGACCAGTTGTTTGAGCGGTTCAAAGTTGAACAAAAAAGGGCTCAAACCAAACTATTAAATGTGAGAATTATTTATCCTCGCCGAGATTATTAGAACAAAAGAAAAAAAATGTTCAAATCGGATTGTTTACTCAAAAGTTGTTAACGGGGGACAGGTTGTTTGAACGGTTCAAAGTTGAACGAAAAATTGTTCAAATCTGAAAGTCAAATATGAAAATGAGGTCTCCTCGCCGAGATCTTTCGAACAAAAAAAAGTTTGTTCAAATCGGACTGCTCACTCAAAAAATATTAGAAGAGGGGGGCGGGGGGGGGAGGGGGTAGAGACAGACAGACACATATATAATGCTGATAGCTATAATTATCAGTTGTGGAGGTTGAATTGACTTTAAAATGAAGACATGCTGCACGCGGTCACACACGTAAGGCTCTAGTGTCACACACGTAAGGAATATTAAAAATTTTTTATTGCTACTCTACGAAGTTTAGAAAAAAAAGAATATGTGGAATACTTACTTAGTATACTTAGACACATGCACAAAAATCACCGTTCATTTATCTTTTAAAACTTCACAGGAAATTACCCAATAATATCAGGTATAGCTTATTTTCAGATTTTCCGAGTCACACACGTAACTCTGTATTTAAAATTTTATAAAAAAATTCAAAAGTGTCCTATGAAAAAAATAACGCCGCATTACAACTTTTGCATATCTTCTGTTACTCCAATAGCAACCACTAAGAAATATATAAAAAATATCGTCCTGGTTTTTATTGTTATTTGCAAAGAAATGGCGTCAAAAAGTCACACACGTAAGGCTGGAATGGCCCTACAGATTATGTATATACAGATTACATCTTATATATGACAGATTATGTATATACAGATTACATCTTATATATGACAGATTATGTATATACAGATTACATCTTATATATGACAGATTATGTTTTTACAGATTATATATATACAGATTATATCTTATATATGATAGATTATATCTTCTTTATATTCTAATGTTGTTTGCCCAAAATTAGCACGGATATCGATCCGCGAGCAAATTTCCTGAAAACCGCGGGTCGAGCATTAAGAAGAAGAAAAGAGAAGACTCGGAAAGCAGAGGCAAAGGAATCTCTGTTACCCTTTTCCCTTTTCCTTGCAATTTTCTCTTCAGATCGTGCCAGGAGAGAGAGTTCGGTCTAAATCTGTCTTTGTTTCCCGCGCTGGCAGTTTGGCAGCGGGCCCACTGCTTCCCATCGCCTTCGCTTTTCGACAGCTCCACGCGTTCCTGACTCCTTGCTCCGAGGACCCCTCGCCCACCTCCACACAGAATCTTGCGATTCTTTTTCAAGTTCGTGCCGCTCCGTGACGGGATTTGCAATGCGATTCGGCTGCCATTACTGCCGGGTATTTGCGGAATTAAAAAAAAAGAAAAAAACTTCGCCTCGGTAACGCTTATACGTTAATGTTATCCTCTCCGAGCAGGCATTCGGATGCCGGAGAAAAACCACAAGAGATAGGTTACAAATGGTAAAGGAGAAGGGAATTGGTAGCAAAGGCGTCTGGAGCGCCTTTCGTTTTAGGTATGAGCCTACCTCAAAATCATCGAAACGGTGACGGCAGAAACTTAAACAAGGAATGATTTTCCTTTTGCATTCACGATGGAATGCACCAAATGTTACAGCAATGCATTAAGTATTTCAAAGCCTTTCTAAGCCCTTCAAACAATATAAATTTCTTACTCGCCCACGGCACAAACTTTAAACAACAAGTAATAAGTATTGATTTGCAACAGCACTTCCAAAATGTAAGTTTAACGGAATCGGTACGTAGTGGTGCAAAAACGGTATTATCAAAGGAAGCGCATCTGTATGATATCCCAATTTTGAAGAAATATTTTCAAACTTCAACTATACACAGAATTAATTTACACTACTAAGCCAATCGGTAGCCAAAGCATACCATAGTTTTCTAGTACACTGCATTTGTATGACCTATTTACCAAAAGTTGCTAATACTAAGTCCGGTCTGTTCCACACCGACTGAAGATATCTTAGATTGAGTTTCGTAAGACACTGTCAGACAATATGAATCGTTTTCCTTACATCTAAATAGTTTTTCAAAATTGCTGTTTCTTGCCACTTTAGTTATTACAGTATGACCTTAACGGTGACAAATACAAAATTCTTTACTAACCACAATCTTATCTTCTCTCATAACAGTTGGTTTCTATTTTGTCTACATAATTATTTCTCCGACTACAATTTTTCTAATATGTTTCATTATTTGAAATGAAATCAATTCAAATCAACACAACTTAAGCCCAGCGTTGCTCCAATACTATTCCTTGCACTTTTCTTTTTTCTTTGGAAATGTGTCATTTTCAACATACATCAGTAGACAATGGATGTTGAAAATCACAGAGTCGCAGCAAGAGGAAGGGTTACATCCCTCGTATCTTTGGGCTAAAACCACATTACCAGTCATGGTATGTTTATACGTTTCCATGAGGGCTATTTTGACAAAACAAGTCTTATTCCCAAGCGCAAAAATTCTGATTGCGCTAGCGCAGCTGTACTATAACTTAGCATACCAAAAAAATCTACTTTCTGTATTTCTCATAACAGCTAATGACATGTATCTCAAAACATCAGAAATATTAATATAAAAATTTTCCACAACTCCTACTTACCAGGGAAATGACGAATAGCGTAATTATAAAAAAATAATAAAGAAAGAGCCATCGAAAGCATGTTGACACTTTTTCATCTGTATGTTGTTTTAATAATAAAGAAATCGTACATTATCGACAGAAGGGCTCAGAAGGATAAGAACTACATTTTGTTAAGTCAATTGCACCTCATCACCAGAGACAAAAATATCTAATATATAAAATTCTCGTGTCACAGTTTTCGTTGCCATACTCCTCCGAAACGGCTTGACCGATTTTGATAAAAATTTTTGTGCTTATCCAGTATCTATGAGAATCGGCCAACATCTATTTTTCATCCCCCTAAATGTTAGGGGTAGTCCACCCCTAATTTTTTTTTGTTCGCACATAACATCTGATCTACTGAACCGATTTGGACGATTTTTTTAATCGATAGGAGATGGTGTAACTTAGGTACCATGTACCCATATGACGATATTTGTTCACTAGAAAAAAAGTTATGATCGAAAAACTGACATTTCATGTCATTTAAAACAATATGTGTTATCGTAAATCCTTACTTCAATGAGCGACACGATGGTCAAGTGGTTATGCGCGTCAGGTTGAAGTTCCTGATGAAATGAGATCGAATCCAGGCCCGCAAGGAGTTTTTCGAACAGCTGCATGTTTTTTTTTTTTTTTTGAATGATTTTAGTGATTGTAATGCCCTTATGCAGGTACATCCCCTCATGGGGATCTACCCCATATTTTTTTATAGTACAAAATGACAGTTTTGGTCGGATCTTTGTTAAAACTGGCAATGGGGTCCTTCGATGCTGTAGAATTTTCTTATGGACGTTTGCGCCATTTTTGGGGGCTTTGAATCGATTGTGGCAATAAATGGTTTTTGATTTGCGGCACTTATATTATTTTTTCAAAAATTATATACACTATCAATTATATTATGTTAATTTTTGTACCTTTATAAAATTCTGTATTTTATACCTTGCATTTACGTCAAATTCAAGGTAAAATTAAAAGTCAAAAATTCTGAAGAAGATAAATATATGTTAAAAATTAAAGTAACTATTTTTTGTGATTTTCATATTGGTTGTGACCAAAAAACATCATTACAAACAAATAAAATGTATCAAACACCATGAGTGTTGAGTTATTAGGCAAAATCTGCTGTGAAAAGTTTTTTTTTCACTGCGAGAGGGGGGGGGGGGTATGAACGACCATTAAAGTGACACAAGTTTTTAAAAAATAAAGGTTGGATCTCTAATTATCTTGCTTCGTAATTTGAACCCGCCCCGGCTGTGCAACGGTACGCGATTAGTCATTCAAAAATTAATGAAAAACGTGATCGAAGCCAGGATTTTAAATTGCAAGTTCAGAGGTGAAAATATACTCATACCACGGATTCCTATTATACCTACAGATGTGCCAATTCAATTCAAACGTATTCAGTTTCCGATTAGATTGGCATTTGCAAAGACTATCAACAAATCCCAAGGTCAAACGATGTCTGTTTGTGGCTTAGATTTGAGAACACCATGTTTTTCACACGGACAATTATACGTGGCATGCTCTCGAGTGGGTAAACCATCCAGTTTGTTTGTGTTAGCTAAAGATGGACTAACAAAAAATATTGTTCACGCTACAGCATTAAGAGATTGATATTGTTTAATAGTGTTACTGTCGTAATTTTTTAATTAATGATATATAATTTTAAGGAATAAATTATAATACCGTAAAATGGGGTGTATAGGAACAGCGGGGTCAATCGGAACAAAACTTCCCGACCGTACAACGAAATTCTTCATAAATAAACTATTGGGTATTTTTCACCATGAATTTTTTTCTTAGTAAGGTAAGATCATAGAGAGTAGGAAAAAAATACTTTTGTCAATCTGGCAACGCTATTGGCTTCTAAGGAGGGCTGCACGTGGAACGCTGGAAAACATCACATTTCCATAGACTGCAAAACTTCATATGCAAGATATATTTATTATATCTTGCATATATTTATTTTTATATTTAAAAACTAAGAAACTGTTAACCTTCTTATATTTAAAAACTAAGAGTGGTATGAAAAATGATCAAATGGGCTTTGTGCTGAACTATATTTGAAGTTAAAAATCAACGTAAATAAAGCACAAATAAGGTAGAAAGTACAGCAAATAGCTATTTCAAGGCTACAATGGAGCCCCTTCATCAGTGCAAGAAGCTCAGCAAACAACACGAAAGCTGTAAGAGAACTGAGCGCGAAGCACGTGTGCCCCGGTATTTATAACAAATGGGCGAGTGCGCTTGAACTCACAACAAAGCGGGAAAACACCGACCAATCAGCGATCAGCGAAACGCCAGGAGAGCGAAGAAAAGGGGGAAGGCGGCAAAGGAAAGTAGGGGAAAAAAGCGCGGGAGAAAACACTAGAAGACGAAATTATAAAAATTGCTTCCAGATGTCAGGGAAAAATGGAACACTGGAAAAATCATTCACCAGAGAATGGGAATTTTTCCAAATATGGTAAGCTTCCCAAAAATCGAGGTCATAAACTGACGAACATTTACAAATAATTCTAGCCGAAGAAAAATCAAAGCAGTGACCAGAAGTCCAACAATGCTGAGCAATGGAAGAGCGTGCTAGTTCTTTATGTTTAACATAATTTTGATGCTCTTTCAGACGGTGCTTAAGAGGCCGCTTAGTCTGGCCTACATAGCTAAGTCCGCATTTGCAAGAGATGCTATAAATGCCCCAGTTGCTTTGGCAATCAATGGGATGCTTTAAGTTTGTAAACTTGATTTTGTTCACAGGAGAGAAAGAAATATCGAAACCAAACTTTTTCAAAATCTTTGCAACTTGATGACTTGTTTTTGGATAAAAAGGCAAAACAATGGTGTAACCAACCTTAGACTTGGAAACCTTGCTGGAATGAGAGGGCTTTATTAGCCTATTATATATAGAATCAATAATCTTGGGCGAGTAACCCCGATCAAAAGCCACAGCTTTTAAATAAGAAAGCTCAGTATTTAAAGAACTGGATGAAGAACAGATATTCAAAGCACGAAACACAAAAGCCTTAAATGAGGCCAACTTTTGGTTTCGAGGATGAGAAGAGTAGTTGTGAGGAGGTAGTGTAACAGCAAAGGGCTTACGATACACTGAAGTCATAAAATCGTTATTACTTTTAGTAATCAAAACGTCCAAGAATGAAAGAGAACTTTCCATTTCCATTTCAATAGTGAATTGGATGCAAGGATCGATAGAATTAAGAGTTGAAAGTAAAAGCTCATTATTAACTTGGTTTTGGTCAAGCAAAACAAAGCAATCGTCAACATAACGAACATAGAACGGAAACTTTATGGTTTCAAAAAGTTTTACCTCAAAGTAGTGCATATAAATGTCACTTAGAATAGGGCTCAAAGGGTTACCCATCGCTAAACCTTCGGACATGCGATAGTAAACACCATCAAATACAAAAGTATTCTGCTCAAGACAAGCACGAGTAAGAGAAACAAGTTCATCAACCTCAAAACTAGAAAAATGATGTTCCTGGAGTCTCAATTTGAGACAATCCAGTGCTCCAATAACAGGTACATTAGTGAAAAGTAATTTCACGTCAAAAGAAGCCATCGTTACGCCGTGAGGCTTAAAGCAACGTAACTTCTGAACAAAGTCAATGGAATTTTTAACAGTGAAAGAATTGCTGGTCAAAAGAGGAGAAAAAATGGAAACTAAATGCTTAGCCAGTTTGTAAGAAGCCGTGCCAATGTTTGAAACAATTGGCCTGAGAGGAACGTTTGGTTTATGGACCTTTGGTAAAGCATAAAATCGGGCACAGTGTGCAACAGAAGGAATCAAACACCTTTTTGACGAATCACTCATGATAGGAGAAGCCTTCACAATGTTTCTAATTAAGTTGACCTCTTTAGTACTAGGGTCTTTATGAAGTGTCACATATGGACCAACTTCAATTAAATCCTTACATTTATCCAAATATGAGCTTTTGTCCAGAATAACAACTTGACCTCCTTTGTCAGCCTTAGTGACTACTATATCAGGATCGGAGCATAAACCTTTTACCGAAAACTTAGCATGCTTGCTGAAAGTATTTGAAGTCAATTTAGCATTAAAATCCACAGTATTGGCAATGAGATGCCTAATAGAATCCTTTTGAGAAGCAGTAAGAGCACTAAATCTAAAGGCTTTCTCAATTGGAGCAACCAATTTGGGAAATGAAGGTTTTGAAGAAGAAGCAAAATTGTTATTCAGTTTGAGAGCATTGAGCTGATCCGAATTCAAGAGCTTAGAAGAAAGATTGAGGACCGCATTCTGATTCACCTGAAGGTTTAGCGATGGGTAACCCTTTGAGCCCTATTCTAAGTGACATTTATATGCACTACTTTGAGGTAAAACTTTTTGAAACCATAAAGTTTCCGTTCTATGTTCGTTATGTTGACGATTGCTTTGTTTTGCTTGACCAAAACCAAGTTAATAATGAGCTTTTACTTTCAACTCTTAATTCTATCGATCCTTGCATCCAATTCACTATTGAAATGGAAATGGAAAGTTCTCTTTCATTCTTGGACGTTTTGATTACTAAAAGTAATAACGATTTTATGACTTCAGTGTATCGTAAGCCCTTTGCTGTTACACTACCTCCTCACAACTACTCTTCTCATCCTCGAAACCAAAAGTTGGCCTCATTTAAGGCTTTTGTGTTTCGTGCTTTGAATATCTGTTCTTCATCCAGTTCTTTAAATACTGAGCTTTCTTATTTAAAAGCTGTGGCTTTTGATCGGGGTTACTCGCCCAAGATTATTGATTCTATATATAATAGGCTAATAAAGCCCTCTCATTCCAGCAAGGTTTCCAAGTCTAAGGTTGGTTACACCATTGTTTTGCCTTTTTATCCAAAAACAAGTCATCAAGTTGCAAAGATTTTGAAAAAGTTTGGTTTCGATATTTCTTTCTCTCCTGTGAACAAAATCAAGTTTACAAACTTAAAGCATCCCATTGATTGCCAAAGCAACTGGGGCATTTATAGCATCTCTTGCAAATGCGGACTTAGCTATGTAGGCCAGACTAAGCGGCCTCTTAAGCACCGTCTGAAAGAGCATCAAAATTATGTTAAACATAAAGAACTAGCACGCTCTTCCATTGCTCAGCATTGTTGGACTTCTGGTCACTGCTTTGATTTTTCTTCGGCTAGAATTATTTGTAAATGTTCGTCAGTTTATGACCTCGATTTTTGGGAAGCTTACCATATTTGGAAAAATTCCCATTCTCTGGTGAATGATTTTTCCAGTGTTCCATTTTTCCCTGACATCTGGAAGCAATTTTTATAATTTCGTCTTCTAGTGTTTTCTCCCGCGCTTTTTTCCCCTACTTTCCTTTGCCGCCTTCCCCCTTTTCTTCGCTCTCCTGGCGTTTCGCTGATCGCTGATTGGTCGGTGTTTTCCCGCTTTGTTGTGAGTTCAAGCGCACTCGCCCATTTGTTATAAATACCGGGGCACACGTGCTTCGCGCTCAGTTCTCTTACAGCTTTCGTGTTGTTTGCTGAGCTTCTTGCACTGATGAAGGGGCTCCATTGTAGCCTTGAAATAGCTATTTGCTGTACTTTCTACCTTATTTGTGCTTTATTTACGTTGATTTTTAACTTCAAATAAGAGTGGTATGTTTCAATTATACATGTATCTGAACAACAGAATACCGCATTAGAATTGACATTTTTTATAAATTGTGTCATAAAAATGAAGAATTCTGAAAAATGGCATCGAAAAAAAGTTTGCGGGGTGAATCGGAACACTTAGTCCTGTTGTTCCAATTCAAACTTATTTGAAGGAAACTGTTTGAAAAATCAAGATTCTAACCCCAATTCTTCTAATCAAGACAAGGACAAGGTTTTATTACTGTTTATCCCTTCTCGTGAGCAACTAGATCTTAGAATGACAAAAAGTTGCAGATTTCAAAAGATGTTTTCTCCAGGAGACTACTTTTTATTTAAAATACGAGGGGGAAAGTCACATAGACTTTATGTAGTAAAAATCCAGCACACAGACAGTGATGAATAAGAGTAAAAGGCTTTCAGGACAATCCCCGAAACCCAGAGATTTCAAGAAACTAAAGAAAAGACAGAGTTCATCCCAGGAGATGTTATGAAAAAACTTAAGCCAAGTCACAATTGCTAGTTTTAAGGACAAGTACATATTTGTGGACGACATGAGTGACTTCTATTCATGTTAAATCTTTGTATTTCAATTCAAAAGCATTTCTTAAAATTACTTTTCATTTTTCATAAGTTCAAAATTATTTTGAATTTTGACAAATTATACACGTTTACTGGTATTGAAATTATGCATTTATTTGACAGTAATTATCTGTTCTTATTCTCCCCCATCAATATTACTCATTTTGTGAGACCTATTACAGGTTAAATTGAAAAAGAATAAAAATTTTAACAAGTGTTCCGATTGACCCCTATCAGCGGGGTGATTCGTAACACCCATAATTTCCTATATATTTTAATAATAATTTTTCAAAATGCTTTGTCTTCGCTTGGAATATCAAAAGTAAAGCAAGACCGAAGTTTTTACCCAAAAAATCAAATTAAAAAAAAACCTTTTAACTACTTTTTTTACAATCAAAGTTGAAAAGTGTTCCGATTCACCCTATTTTACGGTAACTTAAAAATAATGTTTGCCTTTTGTTATTTTTATATTCCCTCATCGTTCACAGCGCTCCATGCTTATTTCACGCATATACCACATTCTTACATACAATATACACATTCTACCATACATACATACATACTTACAATAAGTAAGCTATTTTTTGTCTACACTAGAAATTACTAGGAAATTATTTATATGACAAAACAACGTTTGCCGGGTCATCTAGTTATTGTATAAAAATGTTCTCCAATTAGCTTCAATACTTAAATTTATTCGTATTTTAACCAAATATAAAAATCAAAATTGGTATTATGTGTCGGAGAAACAATAGAAAGTGTCAGTAAAAGCGGATGCTTCCAGAAATTGGCATTTGTTAAGATTTTAAATCCGTTAAGTAAAAATAAATCAAAGATACTTTATGCAATACACCACCAGCTCGTTTATTCCATCCATGATGAACTGCAGTTTCGTGCTTATTATGCACTCATCAGCGAGGAATAAGAATTAAACTAGCTGGAGGCAAAAAACCTCTAATAAAGAGAGCCAACAAAAACTGATAGCTAATGTGAAATTAGAACACCAGCGAGCGATCTCTCTTGGTACGCTGCCTTAGCCCTGGCTTAGGGGCGGTTATTTACTGCTTTATAAAGATACTTTATTTCAAGCTCTGGCGAAGCAAAAAGCTTGAACATCCCTTTTTGCTTTTATTTTACGGTTTTTGTGGAGTACTGACTCACATTTCCTTTTCACAAAAAAAAAGTATTTCTTGGACACTCTTTGTCTAGATCGTAAGCCAGTGTTGACACATTTTTTTTCTACGTAATAAATTATATTATGAAGAGTAATTTGATTTGTGCTATAAAATGACACCCTGAAAGTCCGTTCCACAGAGAGGTAAGCCGGCTAGTTTTCTCCCGTTTTTTGTTCTGTTGCAGAAATTTTGTATTCGAGCATGTGTGTGTTCCAGAATGTATCGTATCTATTACAGATTAAATGCACAGCGGACCTTATAGTGTTCAGTTACTTAGTATTGAGTTTTCTTCACATCAATAATTAATACTCACTCGCTAAAAATTAGCTCGTTATTGCTTTTCGTTTTTCCTTATGTTTTTATTCTACGAAAAACAAATGTTCCATCGAAGTAATGTTTAGTGCAAAAGTATTGTTGAATTTCATGCTGGATTCCGGAAAAACGTTGAGTTTTGAACTCTCCGTAGTGTTGGATTTTCAACGATGTCCAGCGAGAGGATGATGAAATAGCACAAGTTGCACCCCATTCATTTAGATCAGAAAATAACGCGATGCGAACTTAACTCTGGAAGGTATTATTACAGCATTACTCGCAACAGCAAACAATTTTGGTGTAGTGTATTTCTCTTTCACAACAAGGATCCTCTTTAAAACAAGCTCTTCTGAACAAAACCCTTATGGCATCAAAAGAGTAAGGGGGGGGGGCGAGAAAAAAAGTTGACAAGGGATGACCTGTTCTCTTGTGAGATGTGTTTCAAAGTTACTCCTTTCTGCCACTCAGAACCGAATGCTACTCTGAGATCTTTGAAAATAAATTGCCCTTTTTTGACACTTAAAGTAGAGTATCTACTCTAAGTGTCAGAAAATTCTACTATTTAAAACTTTTAACCTTTTAGACTTATTTGTTCTTTTAAACGTTGTTTCTCATTTTATCAATTTTATGCACAAAGCTATCGTTTTTACTTCCTGTTACGTAGTAAAGGAAGTATTGTGATCGCGAAAAAAAAATCACTCAAATTTGAATCTAAATTTTGATTTTGCTCACCCCCGAATGAATGTTCAGTAGTTTTTTCGACCTGTCAACACGTGCATATGTACCTACCAACATATAAGCAGCCGAAAAATCCTTTTCAACCACCCCCGAGTTAATTACGATGAGTTTTCTCGTGACGTCTGTATGTACGTATGTGCGTATGTATGTACGTATGTGCGTATGTATGTATGTGGGTCGCATAACTCAAAAACTATCTGCCGTAGAAGCTTTTAGCTTGGTATGTAGGCTCTGAGGATGGTCTAGTTGTGCACCTCCCGTTGCGGTTGCATTTGAATGTTCCCAAGGGGTGTTTTACCCCTTTTTTGGGGTAAATCAATGTTAATTTCAATGTAGACTCAAGTGATATGAATTGGCGCAACCACTTGGCGATATGTCGCCAAGCTTTTGGTCGCCAAGTGTTTGACGCCAACTCGGCGACATATTGCCAAGTTGGCGGCAAATTTGGCGAAAAAATTATTTTTTGAATTTGGGTTCAACTTGGCGCTATTGGCGATATTTTGCAAAAAAGACACTGAATGATATTAAAATCAGCAATATTTAGAAAATTAACCATTGTAAAATATTTTTTGCATTGTTTCGTGGCAGATTAGGGGAGTAAATATTTGAATTGTTACCTTGCTCACTCCAAGCACTTTTTTTAACACTTAAGGCAACTACTAAGAAATTTATACGTAAAAGGAAGTAGTGTGGGGTCCATACCAGATTTTTAATTAGAGTATCTACTCTTTCGATGTAGAATACTCTCAGCGTACATAACTCTAAATTATCAAAATAAAAGTTACTCTTTTCTAATTTCACAGTGTAATGTTCTTCTAGATTCCTTACTAAAAAGTTTCCTTTTCCTGTGACTCTAAAGTAGAAAACCTTTTCTGACACCCCAAGTGGAATCTGACTGTGGAATCCACAGTTAGAGTGCTTGGGTTGTAGAATGAAATGTGGTTCTAAATTCCACATTAAAATTATCTTTTTCGTCACTCAGAGCGGAAAATGACTTTTTAAGTTCCACTTTTTTCTTTTTTTGTTCTTTATTAATTGCGAAAACACTTGGTTCTATATTATAGTCTCCCATACATCGCAGATACGTGAGATTCAAGTTTTCACAGTAAAAGATATCCTTTTATGACACTCAGGGTGGAACTTGATATTATGCTATACAGTAAAAATGTTTCTTCTTGGATACTCAGAGTGGAGTGCAGCTTTAAGTTCTAAATTTAGTTCCGTCTTCATGAGTTTTATTACACTCTTTATTTTGTAATACATTCAAATATATCATTCGAACTCTAGTATTTGTTCTCAGTAAAATACTGATGTTTGTTCAATCTTAATTTTTAATTACTAAACTAATCTTTAGTAATGCATTTCTTTCCATTTATGAAATGTTCTGTTTTGGTAGGGATCGAGCGGATATCGGGATGGCGTTCGGCGGATAAGGGGGCTCTGAGGCACGCACACCGGCGGCTATGGATTCCTGGAACCACCTGCCGTTTTGGCTGCTTCTGCTGACTTCCCTGAGAGGTAAGATTTAAAAAATGACACAAAATGACCTGGAATATGTTTAAAAGTAGAAGAAATAAATAAAAGGCCACAAAATACCAAATATAACTTATTTATTAGACAATTTCGGTGCAGATGCCACTTATTGTGGTCATAGGGGCAGCTATACATTTTTGTCAATAGTTGATGCAGGGTAAACCTTTATATTATTATATTGACATATAATAATGAGTTTCTAGTATCATAAATGTGGACATTACTCTGCTGTTTGACATATTTTAGAAAAAAGTGAAATTAGTACTAATGGGTTAATTAAAAGCAGTTCACTTTGTGTTAAAATGAGTAAAAACCCGAAAAAGCGACGTTTAAAAACACAAATAGATGAAGTTAAAATTGGTGAACATGTTTCAAAAGCCTAAAGCTTCCTTCTTCAGCGCCAAGCAAGAAATGGAAAGAAACAAAGTGCCGGGAGAGTTTAAATAGCAAAGGAGCAAAAGCTAGGCCAATCAGGTGTCAGTGTGTGCCGAGTCCTGATTTGGCGTTGCGTTGTCAGAAAATTTAAAAGCATGAAGTAAAATTGGCGAGATGTGTGGAACAGCAAAAGATTCGTTACAAATATTACTTAAATTTTTATGAACATGAAAGGCTTCTAAGAAATCCAACTCGCCAACAGTTGAAGGTCTGCAAATAATTTTAGCTTCGGAGAAAACAAATCTATGGCCCATTTCCCAACAGTGTTTCGCGATTGAGGATTTTGAGAGTTCCTTCTTTTTAACATAATTTTCATGTTCCTTTAACCTAAATTTTAGCGCCCTTCGGGTCTGTCCGACGTAACCAATTTGACATTCACATTTTATGTGATAAATGCCCCCCTGATCAAATGGTTGGATGGGGTCTTTTAACTTGGAAAAAGTTAGTTTGTTGATGGGTCTGTAAATGACATGAAAATCGAACTTGCTGAGTATTCTGGAAATGCGAGGAGAGATTTTTGAATAAAATGGTAAGACAACGAAATTGGTGGAAGGAACACTGGGTTTTTTGTGGGATGCACTGCGGTTCGAAAGTTTATTATAAGCATTGTCAATGATTTGATAAGAATAACCTCTGTCAACGGCCACACTCCTTAAGAAATTAAGTTCATCATTGAGAAGTGATTTGTCGGAACATATATTAATAGCGCGGTTAACAAACGTGTAAAAAGCAGACATTTTTTGTTTTATGGGATGACAGGAGCGAGAATGTGGAGGAAGACAAACAGCAAATGGTTTTCGGTAAACGGTAGTGGAAAATTGGTTATTGTTTTTTGAAATGAGTACGTCCAAAAAGGGCAAAGAATTATTACTTTCAAGTTCGGCAGTAAACTGAATGTTGGGATCAATGGAGTTCATTAAATCAATAACCACAGGAACTATTTCCGCTGTGCCGTCCAAAAGGGTAAAAGTATCGTCGACGTATCTAAGCCAAAGTGGAAAATCAAATAATTGAAAGAGTTTTTGTTGAAAATAATCCATATACAATTCACTTAAGACAGGACTTAAGGGGTTACCCATAGCAAGCCCTTCGATTTGTTGATAGAATGTACCCCCAAAGACAAAGGTAGTGTGTTTAAGGCAAGTTTCAGTCAGATTAACAAGTTCAAAACTACTAATGGGTATCGTGTTGGAAAAAAAAGGAGCGATTTTTGAATCGATTATTAGTTTAGAGCCTTTAAAAAACAGTAGGTATCAGCTACAGGTTTTGCTACAGCAGGTATCAGAACCAAAGAGAAGAATTATAGCATGCGAAAAAAGAAAAAAAACAACCGGAGTAAGAACGATTTACATTTTGATAAAAATGAGCCGTTGATATAAATAATGTGTGAAGGATCTTACGATCATCAATACAAGTATTGAAACATTCGGATTGAATACAAATAGTATACCAGTGCATTACTTCCTTGATAACCTTAGTAAACTTTAGTTTCAATTTATAGTATGGTGCTGTTTTAGTGTTGCAAAAGACGTATATTTCCAATGTATTGCACATGACACAACAACATTAACCACACTATTAGGATATACACTGCGATGCAAAAAGTTCAGACAAAATGCAAATATATGATTAAAAAGAAAACTATTCGGCGAAATGCTTTCAAATTTCTGCTGCAGTTAGACAATATGGTCCCAAATACGTGTCTGAAGTTTTGAAAAATATAACAGAAACGAAAATCGGAAATTGCAAAAGACATTTTTTTTCATTGCTGCAAAAGTTTAGACAAAAGTCAGATTTTATGCAAATATCCCTTGAAATGTGATTGGTAGAGGTAAGGCGTGACTTTTTTCTTCAACTATAAAGTGCAAAGAGCTCTCAGTGAATAATCAAAATCTTAAAATATCTGTAGTTCCCGTGTAAAGAAGATTAAGAAGTTTGAAAGTCGAAATTTGAAAACAACGCACTTTGTTAATTTTTAGTCTTTTAAATCGGTCGTAGTATGGTAGTACATTGTTTTTTACTTTGTGGAGAGCAAATTTAGACATACGTATTGATCAAAAATGCCAAGAAAAACTATATATCTTAAGGATGAAGTAATTGGAAAAACGGCTCGAACTAACGATTAGCCCCTTTATCCTACAAAACTTCAACTTGGGTCAAAAAGAGCATGTGACAGCATAAGTAGATGAACAACTCAATCAGGATACATAAAAAAACAAAGAATTGTGTGTGAGTCTTTTTAGACACAGTGTCCCAAAGAAGCCAGATTTTAATAGTCAAAGCAGCGCAGCATGTGCTCATCGGATCTTTTCTGATGTTACGCTAATAGAATTATAATCCATCTAGGCGATCCAAATTTTAATAATTTTCATCAGAGAAAGTAACATTCATTTTTTAGTCACGATGATACATGTGCTGCTTTTCCCATTAAAATTTGGCTTATTTGGGAAGGTATTCCCAAAAAGGTTCAAGCACAATTCTTTGTTTTTTTTTTTATGCATCCCGATTCAGTTGTTAATTAACTTATGCTGTCAAGTGCTGTTTTTGACTTAAATTGAAGTTTTGTAGGATTAAGGGGCGAATTGTCAGTTCGAGCCGTTTTTAACCGACTTCGAAAAAGGAGGAGGTTCTCAATTCAAAGCGTATACTTTTTTTTTTGTTTGTTCGCACATAACATCTGATCTACTTAACCGATTTGGACAATTTTTTTTAATCGATAGGAGATGGTGTAACTTAGGTACCATGTATTCATATGACGATATTTGTTCACTAGAAAAAAAGTTATGATCGAAAAACTAAAATTTCATGTTATTTAAAAACAATATGTGCTATCGTAAATCCTTACTTAAATGAGCGACCCGATGGTCAAGTGGTTAAAAGCGTCGGGTTGAAGTTCCTGATGGAATGGAATCGAGTCCAGGTCTGCAAGTTTTTTGAACAGCTGTATAGTTTTTTAACTATATTTTGATTATTTTAAGTGCATTTACACTAAAAAGAATGAAATAAAATATTTTTGGAGAAAAAAAATAGAACCGACTTCAGTTGGAAATTGCTCTAAAAAGTTAAAAATACTTTTTTTCTTTGAACACCATCGAAACTACTTTTAAACACAAGTTTTGAAGTCGGCGCAAAAACAATGTATAGAATCATACGCAACTACAATTCAACTATAAATATAAATTTTAATGGATTCATTTCATTGATTACCACACATTCGTGTAATGGTACAAATATTCTGCTTTTAATTTTCAATGGTTTCTTTGAAAAAATGTTGGCAAAATATGGTTAAATATCATTTTACCTATCGTTTTTGCGCCGACTTCAAAACTTATGTTTAAAAGTAGTTTCGATGGTGTTCAAAGAAAAAAATTATTTTTTACTTTTTAGAGCAATTTCCAACTGAAGTCGGTTCTATTTTTTTCTCCAAAAATATTTTTTCAATTCCTTCATCTTTAAGAAATATAGTTTTTCTTGGCATTTTTGATCAATATGTATGTCTAAATTTGCTCTCCACGAAGTGAAAAACAATGTACTACCATACTACGACCGATTTAAAATACTAAAAATTAACAAAGTGCTTTCACTTTCAAATTTCGGTTTTCAAACCTTTTCATCTTCTTTACACGAGCACTACAAAGATTTTAAGATCTTGATTATTCATTGAGCGCTCTCTGCACTTTATAGTTGAAGAAAAGTCACGCCTTACCAAAGTCATCAATCACATTTCAATGGATATTTGCAAAAAATCTGACTTTTGTCTAAATTTTTGCAGCAATGCAAGAAAATGTCTTTTGCAATTTCCGATTTTCCTTTCGGTTACATTTTTCAAAACTCCAGGCACGTATTTGGGACCATATTGTGTACCTGCAGTAGAAATTAGAAAGCATTTTGCCGAGTAGTTTTCTTTTTATTCATACATTTGCATTTTGTCTAAACTTTTGCATCGCAGTGTACTGTAAAAATATAGTATTAGTAAAAGAGATATATTTCTTCCTCTAATTTAACTAGAAACTCGCAGATCTTCTTGTCAGAAACGTTTGTAGCAGAAAATGTTTTTGGGTACATGTAAGTGTGTTCACCAGTAGTTACTGGTACAGGACCCAGTCTGTGCCACAGACCAAAGATAAACTAGACTGTTCATTAGGGCTACGCAGTTAACAGGACAGCGTTGCTGATCAGAATCAGGCGAATATTCGGTGGGATGATGTTGATTAGTTATGAACGTTTTACCTTTCAGCCAAGTATTTTTTAAATATTGCTGTTTCTTATTAATTTATTTAATACATATGACGTTAAAAGGGGCAAATGCAGAAACCTTTGAAGACCACAATGTCCTGTTTCATCATATGATGTCAAGGTTTTCCCCTTGACTGCATTATTATTTGTCGGAGCGCTTGTTATGATTTCATCAAACAGTAACTAAAATTTACCTTGTTGGTGATAAAAGAGTGCAATGCAACTCTCCACATTTTTTGAAAACAACTCCCTTTTTTTTTATTTATAGTTTCTACTTGGCATACAGTGGAAGACACAGGTTACGTTTGTCTTTGTTCTGTGGTTTCTACTCAATCCTCTGTTAGAATTTGTAAAATCACAGTAGGTTGTTTCTACGGAGAATTCTTTAAAAATCGAAAAGTTTTTTTTTTTTTTTCCAATGGCAGCTACAAAAGGAAAAACACAAAATAGAAACACAAACACATAGCAAAATGAAAAAACAGAGAAGGATACAAATGCTTGTCCTTACCCCATCAGGGCCCTGGCCTCCCAGTATCGTCCGTGGAGGGTTGTGGAGTTGAGTGCAGGGCAGTCAAGCAGATGAGCAGAGTCCATCTCCCTCTCCGTACGGCAGAGCATGCAAGTTGGACTGTCACGAAAGTTGGGTCTGTAAAGGTGTTTCGCGAGACAATCGTGGTCCCGTCAGGAGTCTGAAAAAGGCAACTGCTTTGAATCTAGGGAAGTCCGGGATGTCTGTGATGGATTTGAACCAGGCTTTGGATGAGTTGCTTTCATGGAAATTATTAGATAAATCGAAAAGTCAATAGCATGAAATTTGAGTCATCAAACAAATGTGAGTCGGTAAATGCCAGTGACTAGAGGAAAATCAAGAAGAGAGTGGATATTTTCCAATAAACTGGTTGTAATGGGGTTAAGAGTATCTGGAAAAAGACATTTTCAGTAACAAAAGCTGTCGTAACACTATTTGGTCTTGAAAGAGAACAAACAAGTGGAATAAAAATCAACGTGATGTGGAATTCATTTTTTCTTTTTCACGTCAATATCGAATACTATTAATGCATACCACCTCCCCGCTATTGATTTGGTTTATGAATTGTCCCTAAGCTCTACCACAACGGAAACTGATGATTCCATTTTCCAAGGTTCCACTAGCTGTTATCCACCGTATGGGATTAAATTTCATCTAATACTCAAACTACGCTGAATCCACTAATCCCTTGATTCCAACTGCTAGCTCTTCTACTTATAATTCTGAAGCTTTCTCTGAATTTCAAAATTATTATATTATTCCGATTACACAACATAGATAGAACAAAATTTTTACTTTATTCACTATTGAAAATTATTTTCCTATGTAGCAAAAGCTTTCATTTTAGATAGTGCTTTGGGTTCAAAATGAAGTTGAAAGAAGAAAAATTACAATTTGTACATTAAATCGTACGTGCATCAATTTTTGTTTTCCTTGTATATTTTAAAATATTTTCAATACATTTTATTTTATTTTTTTTTCTAAGCGACTCCATATTTTTCTTCGCTTTTTTTTTCTTTTTTAGCTTGGTGTTTTCCTTTTATAACAAGGTTCTTTTTTTTTTTGGCATGACCATTTTTTTAAATGAAAATGTCATGGTACTTTTAAAAAGAAAGCATTAAATTCCAAGACTTCAAGAGATCCATGGGGTGGATTTATTTTAAGCTTTATTTATGAAGGGTATATGGACTTTCTGAGAATTAAAGAAAAAGGAGTTATTTATATCACTGCACGACAACAATAGTAACGATGCATCTGACGCCATTATTGCTGATTCTTATATAAAATGACCTGAATCAAAATATGATCAACGTTTTCTTCTCATCACCCACCGTTTCCTAGAAATAATTAATCTTTTTTTTTTAGTTTTCGTTAAGTTCATAGCCTTTATTTTGATTTGGAGTGGGAAGAAGTATTAACTTAATCGTTAACAGTCTTCTGCAGGGGAAAAGAATATTTTGTGTTATAGGAGAAGTCTTTTTGTATCTTGCGGCTACTAAAATGTTTCTATGATTTACATCTCCGAACAAATGAGGATGTTTAAGTAATTTCTTTTGTTTGAAAAATGATGACAAATACGTAAAAAAAACTACTTGAAGAAAAAAAGAGTGTCTAAAATATTTTCTTAATTAGCATTTTCAGACATTTTTAGTTGAATCCGCAAAAAATCAGACGAAAAGTACGCTTTGACACACTTTGGTCGCGTCATTGGAGCAGCATTAGAAGCACTGAGTTAATGACGTCTCATGCTCAGTCTGCAAAGGCGGTTTTGATGAATCTTTTCACGCGGGCGGGAGTCTCCCACTCGCACTATTTTTATACTGGAGATCTGAGAAATTTTTGGCGGGAATTTCGTCATTCCGAATTTTAGTGTCGGAGAATCTGTTACTTTTAGATGACGGATTAGAGTTATATGATTAATGTGTGAACTTTCACAACTTTCCTAACTAAAAGAGGAACAATTTTAAAAGTTGCATTTTGGAAGAAATAGGGATGGTAATGGAGATTTGGAAAAATTAACATTTGAATGTAAACAGTATAACAAAAATGATAAAAAGTAACTTAAATGAAACACAAGAATAGAAAAAAATATTGCAATGGTTTGAAAAGTGTGTGCTTTTATCATTTTATTTTAACGACAACATAGCCAAGAACGAAACACAGTAGCTAAAAATATATGGGCGACTAAATTAGTTTAAGATATTAAATGTACCACGCTCCCTAAAAATGCTTTAAAAGAAAAATGGTGTAAGAAAACCAATCCATTTTATAAGCTAAACCATAAGCATAACAAGGAAAGGCACGGTTCCATGTCCGTGAGTAAATTTTAAAAATTGCGTTCTTTGTGGAGAAAAACAATTTCCTAAATGACTTTTTAGGAGTTTAAGATGAAAAACTTTTTAGCTTTTTATCCAAGCAAGCAACCTTCATTTGTTTTAAAAAATAAGTTTCCCCTGTTTGAAAGACCATTGCTCTTCTTTGGAAACTTTCGTTTGCCTGCGAAGTTCTAAGCGAGGAAGTTAAAAAGTTGAGCATCACTTTTAAATGTTTTAAACGGAGACACGTCATCACTCCTCTATGTCTGATTGTTAAGTAAACATCAAAAAAGCCGCAAGCCACTGCATCTTCAGGTATGCTAGAGTAACTACGAGAAAAGAAGAAGAAGAATGGCTTTGCTCCGGACGTTCTTTCGAAGGGTTACGCAATCTTCCACGATGGCTGGGATGAAAATAGCCACTCCGTTGACGCAAGCAGAGCCAGAAAGAGAAGAACAAAACGGAAGCTAATGAGGATTCTCTTTTTTCGCCCGCGTTCTTTTTCCCCAACGAAGGGGCTCTCGTGTTTCCATTTTTTACTTTTATTCCCCCTCGGGAGAGCACGAGGGCGGAAGAATATCCATATCGTTTGAAATGAATTATCGCGCTCTCATCGCCTGCACTTGCTGCGAATCGTGTCAGGATCTCTGGCAATCGTTGTCGTTTCGGCTGGAGAAATTTGATTGACTGATGGATGCATGGCGCTGGGGAGGACGCAGACTGGCAGGGCGTGGTGTTCCACCAGACTATGCTGATGTCATGTCTTCGTGTCACGTGACAGCATTCTTAGAATTGATGGCGTTCTTTGAGCAGCACAAGAGTTTCATGGTTCACAAAATTGTTTGACAAATGAGTGCCAGAACCACTTTGTAGAAACCATCCTTAAGCTCAAAAGGAGAAAGAGTGCATGCTCGCATTTTGCACTCCACCACAGGTCCCTGGCACGTACAACTGCGCGTGGTTTAACCGGTTGGAGTTAACCTCCCAGAAGAGTGTTCTGTATTTTGTTTCTGACCAGGATCCGAGCAACCCCTCGTCTGACACCCCAGAGATATTGATTTGGAATGGGAACTCGGAAGACTTTGTGACTACGAATATATTTAACGTGCCCCAGTCACCATTACTGACTACGGAGACTCTTAAACAGCCTGGTATCGAATACAGGACCTTCCAATCATGAGTTCGATGCCTTATCGATCAGGCCATTACGGCTCCAACGTCGTATTCTACACTAGTGTGTGCTGATCGTATATCGAGTCCCGTGCAGGGATTCTTTGCAATATTTACACACTGAAAGAGATGTATATGTCACAAAACGAATGACAAATTTGTATCCCAACCACTGCCTGGAGAGTCGCTAAGATCGTAAAAACAAGGCAGAACATTGCATTATAACCAACTTAACCAGATCCATGCTCTGTAAGGGATTATTTGCATTCTTTACCTCCTCAAGACCTAAAAATAAATGGCGATTAATAACGGCCACTGTCTCTGTAGAACGGTTTCTGAAAGATACTAGTCAAAGTTTTTCTTTCCACACAATTGTCTGCGGATGCTATGTTCCGAGTCACGTAAAGTTTTTTTTTTTTTTTTGCATTCTTTACATAGCGCAAGAGATGCATGGATAACAAAGTGAAAATAAAATCAGTACTGCAACCTGTTTACATGACTAAGATTGAATAGCACTGTTTACAACGTTGTATTCTACCAGATTATAGGTGTTTATGAAAGAAACACATCAATCACAAAAATTTTAGACAATTGAGTACCTCAATTAAGAGAATTTGAGTTCTTTTTATTATTTTTAATGCTTCAAACACTGGCAACGGTCCTACTTTAATGCATTATTTTCAACTGAAGGTGCTAAATTTTAATCTGCGCTAGTATTATGAGCTCATGGACCAACCTTTTTTTTTCAATCACAAGTTTATCGGTAACAAAAAACTAATAACAAATTTTAAGCAATTAACAATTAATTTAATGATCCAAATAATGTTTTTGGATGCATATTGGGTAGAAGAATGGTCGTACGTTTCACAAAATTAAAATTGAAGTAAATTATAAATAGTAATCTCGCATTTGAATTGGGCCTTAGTAACACAATTGTTTATTTCTGCTCCTTGCAGTTTTATATTAAAAAGGCTGATGATTTTTTTCCAAAAAGGATAAACTGAAGTAAAGGTGACTTCGTATTATTTATCATTGCTTACTTCAGAAACTTGTAAATTTGGTCGATCTCTTCCATTTAAATTGCGTTTTCCCCTCTCCTCTTGACTCAAGATTACTCATTATGCGACCGTTTAAGCAGCACACATTTCAACAAAAACAACTGTTAAACTGGAACTTGAATTAAAAGCGCATAGCTCTCGGCTAAACGTCAAAGTACGCTATTTCTCAGTGTCTACTTGCATCTACTTTACTTAACGGTGCATACCCAGAGCAAAGACAGAAACTTCTTTATAAATATCTTTAAAATTTAATAGAATTTTCTAAAATGATTAGTAAATTAATGTTATTATAATACAGCTTTAATACAGGATTTATGTCAATTACAAACGAAAAAGCTAATAGTTGATTTTCTCTCCACTTGCTATTATTGTCAACCACCAACTCATTATGTTAGTTTGTATATTCTTTTGCTTCCAATTGCTAATCCATTTTTGCTTTTCCTTGTTGCTCAAAAATAAGTACATTTAGACTCCCATAGTTTATAAATTTCACTTTTATGTAATACTAGCAGTACCCGCACGGCGATGCCCGTGCAAAAAATGTAAAGAAAGTCAACTGAATAAATTTAAATTCACTCCACCCTCTTAAGTAAAATTATTATATTCTTTAATTCAAATGTGCACCACGACCTTTTAAAATATATTGATGACACTTTTAATGCCATTTCAGTTTGTAGTGTTCAATGCGAGGATTATTTTAGTTTTAAAGACTTTTTTCTTCTTTTCGTGTGTGTGTGACGAACTTATTTATTTTTAGCGAAATTTTTACGTTTCAATGGAACTTTTGACACAACTGTAGAGCCAAGATTTTCGAAAACTCTCAATGACCACAGCAATATTGCCCTTGAAATTTAATATCTCCCCAAAAACAACAGTGTTGTAAAAAAATCCCCCGCCAAGAAAACCTTAAATACTCAGCCTTAAAAAGTTATGATATCGAGTTTTCCCGCCAAGTTTGTGCCAAACTACAACTAACCTGTATGTATAGTTCTTTTAAATTGTTTTCAGTTTTGCCAGGCGGGAAGCTTTGTCTTGTGAGGTGGTTGCTTAATGAGTAAAAACTTCCCGCCTGGCAGGACTGAAAACAATTTAAAAGAACTATACATACAGGTTAGTTGTAGTTTGGCACAAACTTGGCGGGAAAACTCGATATCATAACTTTTTAAGGCTGAGTATTTAAGGTTTTCTTGGCGGGGGATTTTTTTACAACACTGTTGTTTTTGGGGAGATATCACATGTTTTTGCATTAATATTATTTCTTTGCCTGTTTTTTTTTCTCTTCAAAATTTACTTTGCATGTGTTTTTTTCCCTTCAACATTTTTCTTGGCGGTCCGACATCTGTGGTTTTCTTGGCGGCATGCATTTGGTGCAAAAGTTCAAGGATCTTCTTCAGTCTGGGATAAATTTGAAATCAATCACAATGTACCACCCGAACCGACGCAAAACAAAGCTAGTTGCTAACAATACTACGATTAAATTAAAAGTTAAAAAAAAAAACCCCAACCCTTACTGCCGATCTCATATTAAAATGAACTAAATTGAAGATCCCATTTAACATTCGAGCGTTCGCGCTGGGTCTTTTCGACCCAGGCGCAAGGATAAACACTCGCTGCTCTACTTCTATTTGAAAGAAATGGATCAGGTCCACTGTAGCTGCATTCAAAGTCGACCCCTTGAACTTGGATATACTTTTGAGATCCTTGATTAATATTTGTCAAAATCATGATTTACTACTGAATTATTCATTAAATATTGTTAAAATGCTCTTAAAATGTAATATGGGTCACTCTGACCCAGCGCGCGCTCTCGTGTATCGGTATGTCGCGCGCTTTCCGGAAGGTTAAAAGCCCTATGCAATAAAATCAATTACAAATATTTTATTTGTTAACAAATAGAAACTGGCAACAGATAAAATTATAAATCATTGAGTTTTCTTTCCTCGTGGCCCAACAATGAAAACATAAACGCTCAGATGTTGAACAGAGCTGGTAGATAGAAATCGGACCAATTTTAAGCATTAATAACTCCGGGGTGCGATGACCCCGGGGGGTAAATTTTGGGAAAATGTCCTCAATGTCTCATCGAGAATATTCATACCAAAAATCAACACTAAAGACCCCCGGGGAGAAAAGATACGGAAAATAAAAGCGAGGGGGAGGGGGTGGGGGGGTCGAAAAACCCCCTATGCCGAGCTTTGGGACAAAATAAATGTGGGTGCAAAAGCAGAGCTCAATCCGAGTTACCGTTTAGTCTGGACCCCTGTCAAACAATTTTTAAAAAGTGCGAAAAATAGCGATTTTATAACATATATCACCCCTCCCCCTGAGGGTCCTGGATGTTTTGCTTTAGTATGTGCCGTCAGGGGCCGCTGGAGATTGAGTATACCAAAAATGAACTCTAAGGATCTTTATGGGGCTGAGATACAGAGGGGTGAAAACCCCGGTTTGGTTACTCGCGTAAACAGTCCTAGTCGCTCTTTTACATTTTTATTGGCGACGGAAATTTCTTGGCGGCTTGTATTTGGTTTTCTTGGCGGGGCGGGACGCTCCCGCGTCCCGTGATAATTCACCGATTTAACCGTAATTTCAATGTAAAATTGGTCGCCAAATCTAAATTTATTAACATAGGGAACCGATTGTATTAGGTAGATCAGCCACAGCCATTCTTCCATGATTTTAATGTGAACATTAAAAGGAAAGAAATATAATGTCTTTCGTACCATCTCTTTGAAGTGATTACAATCTAACAGTGACCCTCAAATAATCAAGATTTCACTGGCCGGGAACCTCCTCTGAAAAAAAATTATTATATCCTTTAGTTCAAATGCGCTCCACAACCTTTTAAATTCCACTTAAAGTCATGTTAAAGTTTAAATCAATTCGCCAAATAAATATAAGAGACAGAAAGTTAAGTAAGTAACAGGAGATATTAATTAATCAAATTGAATAAATTTTCAAGGCTTAAATCTATACGCAAATTTAAACCACAAAGTAACTTCAGGGACAAAAGAGCAGCTGATCAGGAAAATGGCTCTAGTGTTTCAGTTCTGCGTAGAGTTAGGCCTTGAAAATTGACTAAATTTGATTAATTAATATCTCCTGTCCTAATTAACGGACAGAAACGTGCTAAAACTTTTCTTTTTCAGAAAAAAAAACCCTTTCCAACGATATATAATGTTTTGGGGTGGGGCGAGGTTTTCCCCCCTCAATTATGGCGGATACACCAAAAATGAGACTAATTAATTAATTTAAAAATAACTAATTCGAAATTAAAAATTTGGGCTTCGAGGTGCACGAGGGCGGGGTACGTTCGAATTTTTGAGCCAAGTTTCAGGTCTGTGGGTGCTGCGGGGGCTTCTGGCCAGCGGTTACAAACATACAGACAAACGAACACCGTCATCTTTATATATATAGATAAAATGGAAAGTTTTTGCTGTTTGATGTGATTTCAGTTGCAACAGTATACTGCAACAGACGTATTTGCTGTCTTCACAGTTGGTTTGAAATTATATTATCTTTTTCGCATACTTTCTGTCCGCGCTATTGGGACCACATACCTTAATTAACATGTCTTCAAACTTACTGAGTGATTTAAACTCACACACTCTAGAGTCCGCAGTAAACCACAATACGTGACTTGGTCGGTTGAATGGGCCCTGAAGAGCTATATTTCTAATTCATACCAGGAGCCGAGCAATCTCAGGTCCAGTACCACCGCAGAGTTATTGATTTGTAATGGGGTCATGGAAAAGTTTGTCACGAACGTATTTAACGTGCTCCAGTCATTAAGTGAACACGGTGGATCTTCGACCTGCTGCCATCGAGCCCGGGACCCTCGTGAATGTCATTAATTCCATCAATTGTTGCCACAACGTTCCCGCAGAGGACCATAATTTTTAGTTTCAATATTATGATGCTGTATAACTGTCTATGCTGCTCTGAAGTTGTGTCCAACAGCTGTGACAGCAACAGATGAGCAGGAAAGAGCAGAAGAGGTATTGATCATTTTTTTATACTTTGTAAAATTACTTTTAACTTCATTCTACTGCATGCGAAAGTTGTGTGAGTCGGGGTTAAATCATTTAATGATTCTAATTTTCGGTGGTGTAAATAAAACTTATTAATATCTTTTCAAATCACTTACACTACTTTTGCTCTCAACAGTTCATACATTAATGCTGTTCTTAAGTCATTGCAAGAGGCCCGTTAACAACCATTTGTCACAATCGGTGTGAAAACATCCTGATGAGGATACTAAATATTGGCAGAATTAAATAAATGTCTCAGTGCTAAACTTTCCCAAAACTTTTGCTATTGAATTTATTGTAACTTGTTTCTTGCCCAGGAACATGGGGTGACGACCAAGAATACCGTCTGATCCGCTATCTGATGTCCAACTACGATCCCGCCGTCCGCCCTTCCGTATCTGCTGCACAGCCGGTGACTGTCGCTTTTAGGTTGTCTCTACTCGCCCTGTTGGGCCTGGTGAGTATCCCTCTATACTCATTCATTAACTCCCTACCAGTTAGAGTAATTTATTTAGTAAATATTAGGTTGGTGCGTATGAAATGTCGGATTCTTAAGTGATTGTATAAAACTGCATATCTTTCTTCAAAAGCTGTTTATTCAATCAAAGTATGCTCCATTCGCTTCAATACACTTCTCCCAATGAGATTTTAAAGCGTAGATGCCTGTCTTAAAAAAATTTTGGTCTTTAGAATTAATAAACTCTGATATCGAGTTTTTTAGACTGTCTTCATTTTCATAGTGTTTGCGCCTTAAAAACAGCTCTAAATGCTTGAAAAAATGAAAATCGGTCGGCGAGAGATCCGGTGAATATGGTGGATGCTGCAAAACTTCATATTCCAGTTCGTTCAGTTTCGCAATTGTTTTGTGTGTCGGCAGAATTCATATCGGCAATAAACTCAAAAGAAATAACAAAAGGGAAGACCTTCGAGAAAACCTATTTTGCTGAAATGAGTCTCTGGCAATGGACAATACGACTATGAATGAGGTTATGCCAAAAACAAAAGTATAACGAAAACAGGGAGACAAACGTCCGCATGTAAAGAGAATCCGACATTTCATACGCACCAACCTAATAAAAAGCATGATGCGCAGGTTAAAGGTCAGAAAGAATTGGTTTAATGTTGAACTGTTTCTTCGTTCTCAGGGAAAAGATCATTCCTAATTATTATGCTTTCACGAATAAAATAGTTTTTGACAAATAAAAAACATGACGTGCAGGTTGAAGGTCAGAAAAAATTGGTTTCTTGTTAAAATGTTTCTTCTTTTTCAGAGAACCACAAGATCATTCCCAATTACCATGCTTTCACGAACAAGATATTTCTATTTATTTCTCTTCTACATGCAGTACAAGTCCAACATAGCTCTTAGCTTATTTCCTTCTTTCCATTCAACTAACAAAAAATGTCCAACTGTTAATACACCCTTTGGCATGGACTCATCATTTGGCCTCCTCGATACAGCTGTATCTCCATGATCAACCTTTTTCATAACAGTTAGTCTGCTTACTGTGAAGTGAAATCACCCTCGCTTAGTTGAAGTCCTCACTATATTTAATAACATAATTTGTTATACAGCTTTCAAATAGTGTACATTTTGTGTGTTAGGATGAGAATCGATATTAATCCATCTATCTGAAAGTTGGCATCTGCAGAAAATTAAAGCACTTTAAGGGCCCTGCTCCACATTAAGTAAAGCAGAAAAATAAAGCAGAAACGTAAAATGAATTAAATGGTGTTCCTATGGAAAGTACCCGGATTTTCGGTTTCTGCCTTCGGTTTCGGTCGCGTTTTCTACTGATGTAGAGCAGGGCCCTAACTGAACCTTTGTGTCCTTTTTTAACAGCTTTTGATTTTCTGTGTCTCACTTTCTCATTTTAAGCAAGTTAGATTTTGTTTGTGGATTTTTTTATCGGTCGTATCAAACTGATTTTTACAAGCTTTGCAATATAGTTTCCATCGCATATAATGGAACAATAAATCACGAAAGATTTAATTTTTTTGAATATTTTTTTTTCAAGGAAAGTGCATATAGTTTTTGCGTAAATAAGGTAAATTGGGGAAGACGCCGTTGTTTTCAACGTTATTTTATATAAAGTAGAGCACTGATTTTATTTAAAAAAAAACAATTCATCAACAAAATATGTACTTCTGTGATTGGTAAAAAATAAGTTTTGTCTTTGAAAAAAATCCTAAAATTAATGATTTATAAAACCCTTCCATTCTTGCATCTTCCTCACGCATCATGGAAGATGGCCGATACTTTTAGAGTAAGATGCCGGTTGACAAAACTCATGCACAGTGGAATTAAATCAATTTCATTTTAAATAAATGAGATACAACAATAAACATATTAGTTGAATACATCCAAAAAGTTACATTTTAATTTTTTTAGCGTGCTGCTTTTTCGTTTTCAGTAATATTTCGGCTCTTCCACAGACTGAACATTTGTTTTTATTTGTTTTAATGGGGGGGGGGGGGGCGGAGCACACAGACCGACAGACACACCGTTCTCCCATCTCAACCCACACCCCCCTTTTTTTTTTCAATTTTTAGATATGTATATAATTATTTTGTTTAGTTTCAACTTCTTATTTTTGGACTTGGCGATATTTTCAAAGTGGCTAAAGCAACTTTAATTGCTATTTTCGTCCTTCCTTTACTTTAACGGGAATTTTTCGATATTTATCTAATTATTTTTGACTTTTTCGTTGGACTTTGCGATGTGTTTAAGCTGCATTATGCCAATTTTTCGTCTTTCTTTTACTATAACGGGTAAGTAGGCTAAAAACTGCAGTACTAGTAGAAAATCTCTAGGAATCTCGATTTCCATACAGATTTCTACTAAAAATACAGCTTTTTCTTAATTACTGCAGTCAATATTATTAGGAAGTCGCTGTATCGTTACTAGACAAGATTATGGATAAAGCAGTAAGGATGTCCAGGTTCCTAGAGCAGTACTGCAGTTTTTTCTCCTTGCAGTGTAGGTTGCGTCAATGGGAATTTTAGTGATGTTGAAGTCAATAGCTTCCTTGGTTAACTTTTTTCTGCTTCAGGTCTTGACAATTTATTAATATTCAAAATCATATACCTTTTATCCCCCAATTTATCCATTCCCAAATAATCGTACACTGTAAAAAATGAATGTTGTTTCTTCGAGTATAATACAGCTAATTTTATAATAATTTTACAGTAATGAACTGGAAAAGTTGCTAATTTTACACTAGTAAACCGAAAAATTTCTAGTTTTACAGTTTACTATCGTGCATTTTACAGTTTTAAACCGGAACCTTTGCTGCCAGTATTACACTGCTGTTTTACAGTAATAAACAGTAATTACAGTTGTACAGCAATAAACTGTAAAATTACTAATTTTACAGCAATAAACTGTAAAATTGGTAATTTTACAGCAATAAACTGTAAAATTGCTAATTTTAGAGCAATAAACTGTAAAATTAATAATTTTACAGTAATAAACTGTAAAATTGCTAGTTTTACAAGAAATAAAAAGTAAAATAGCTAGTTTTACAGCTTATTCCCTAATAGCACAACGTGTCACAAAAGAGTCACAGTGACGTCACTGCGAGTCACAAGCGTCACAGTCACACCGTGACTGTATTGTGACTTCACATAGAAGTCACATTGTGAGGTTTTTGTGACTGGTTTACTGTGACGTCACTGCAATATCACTGTAACAGATAAACTGTGACATCGGTTGCGATGACTGCGATGTGACGTCGCAAAAGCGGCACTAGGTGACCGTGGTTGCAATTGGGTCGCAAAGTGCCGTCACTGTAAAGTCGCATTGTGACCGTCACCGCGGTCGGACATTCGTAAGTTGCGGCGACTTGGTTGCGACCGCGCTTGTGACAGGTGTGAGGGGTCACAAAAGCGTCACATTAGGGTCACTGTGCTATCTGGGTTATTGCACTTTTACAGCTTTAAACTGAAACCTCTGCTTTCAGTAGCATACTGTAAAAACAGCAGTTTATTTTTTTGCATTGTACATAATGAAACCATAACGAATTAAAAGGCCTAAATGTTTAAACCGTTTGATGACAAAAAAATTGGTAGCTAAAGTGCAATCATTTATTGATACTGAAAACAGAGTAGTATATTTTGGTGACGGAGTTTTGAAAGTTGAAACTATGAGAAACTATGTGACTAAAAATTTTAAAACCTGTGTGAAATATGCTCGCGAAAATGCTCTGTTTAAAATACATGAGCTAACATGTTTTTCTCTTTACAGAATATTTTGTTTGGATATGTACCTAATATATGTATATTTTTCAGGATGAACGTAAAGGCATTCTTTCAAGCAGTTGTAGAATTACACAAGTAAGTGTTAATTTAAATTTTTCAAGACTCAAAATTTGCTTTACAATGAAAAGAGGAAGTATTCATTTTTTAAAGATAGCTTCTATTTCGGAAGCACCAACCGAACACCAATTTCCAAACATTCTAGTTTAAAAAAATATCTTCCGGTTGTCCAAAGTTTCAGAATTTTGGGGTTCGGATTGCTGGGATTTTAATGCAACTTAATTATTTTTCTTTAATATAGTGCTTTCAAATACATTGTTAGACATTCCTGAAGCGTCCCTTAAAAAAAATACGTAAGTTTTTGATCAATTTAAGTTCTGTTTAATAAAATGAGTATTTAATAAGTAATACTAAAATTGAGGGATTTCAAGCTATTTTTATGGCTTCCTTAACTTTATTTAACAAAATAAAACTCCCAAAAGAGGATACAAAGGATAGTTTTCTAAAAATGAATTAAAAAAAGCAACTTTGGAATTTTTGATCCAAAAATGGTCTTTCGGGGGGGAGGGGGTTCGAAATGGCCCCTCTTATAAAAGTTTTTATAAATACATTGTCTACATGTATGCCGACATTCATGATTTTTTTTTTCACAAAATGCAGTTTCTGGCGATATTTTCTACCATAGACTCTCTGTTATTTGGTAATGCTGTACATTATTTTGTCTTTTCGATTAACTTTTAAACTAAGCAAAAGCTTTTATCTTTAAAAGTTCCTTTACAAACCAAAAACGGAAGAAAAACCGATTGCTAAATTAAACATTAAAAGCTTTATCGAAACGTAAAATATTTCTCTAACTAAATAAAACATTGAAAAGCTCCTTTAAAATGTAAAATTATCCGACAAGTTAATATAGAAGCTATTGAACAACATTAACAGTTCCATTAAAATACTAAAGCATGAGTAGAAATTCAATCGCCGAAATCAACGATATTTTTCCATTTTTTACCAAAGCAAAAAGAAAAGAAATCGTCAGTACGCCCCTTTTACTTAGAATTATAAACATATACATCAAGTACATTAAGTAGCATTGATTAAACATTATTAAATAATCAATATTACCGAATTCATTATTAAATCCTCCAAAATTTACCCAACATAAATGCTGTCTTTGTCCAGAGAAGTTCAATTTGTCAAGTAAGCTTTTAAGGGATTTAAAAGGGGGCCGTTACTGCGTCTCACACGTTAACCCAAAATTGTTACTACGTGCGATAGTACCCATAAAATATTGAAAGAGAGGAATTTTTTTTTTAAATAATGGAGTTAGTACTAAAATCATATTAACTTTTATTTTTCGTTCCTAACTACTTTGAAACAGTTTACGCAAATTAATCTATAGAATTTTCTGTGATTGTTGTTCTAAAGCTCTTAGTATTTTATGAATAGTACTCATAAACTATTGTTGACATAAAAATCTATAAAAATATATTTTACTTTTAAAGATTTCTGGTAACAGTAAACCATTCCAGTTATTTTACTGAAATAAAGATTCTTATTGAAATCTAAATTTAATTGCCTTTAGTTCAGTAGTACAACCGATTGTAACAAAGAAAATTAATTGAATAATTGCATTTTTTTTTAATAATTTTCTTGTAAAATCAATAATTCTTTTCAGTTTTAATTTCACCGTCAGTAATTTCCACTGATTTTAAGAATAACAAGAGAAAATATGCAACCTATTCCGGTTTAACATACATGTCGCTTTTTTCACAACCGTTAGTCCAAGATACATACTTTCAATTGAAACAATGGTCAAAATTGAAAGTTTGAAGCAAAAAAAAAAAAAAAAAAGGAAACTATAGTGAAAATAGACGAGATCAAACTTTTTATGTAGCCCCTATGCTCCTCGCTTCAATTTTAGGGAAATCCCACGTTTTCAAATAAATAAATAAATAAATACGAAACATTTTCTATGTTGAACGGAACTAGAATTATAACTTCTTAACGAAAAATTTAAATACAATTTTTAGCTTTTATTTACTCGAGTGATTACGGGTTGACTGTAGGCGAACAAGGAGAGAAAGTTCAATGTAAAACTTTTATTTATTTCTACACTTTATTTATTAAGAAATAATTTCCGTTACATTCATTTTATTATTGATGCTTTTCAAGTTTTTCAGTTTTTTTTTTTTTTTTTTTACCTGGTTCTGATTTTGAGACTAGCAACTTAGTTGCTGTAAAACTTAGAAACAGTGCTTATATCTTTCAGTTCCCGTATTTTCTTAGTTTATCTAGAAAAAAATAAATAAATTTAAATTGTGTATGTGGTGTACTGAACTACGAGGTTTCTCTTAATATACGGTCTGCAATACGGCAATCGCAGTAGCTGAACTTTTAAATTCTAAGTTTAATATTAGTTTTTATCATTCATTTATACATTTATTCAAGCTTACGTGTTACTTTTTTTTACAGAAATGGAACGATGTTCACCTGCGGTGGAATGCCTCAGATTTCGGGGGCGTAGGGACGGTGCGCATCCCCGCTGCGCAGATATGGAGGCCCGATGTGATCTTACGTAACAAGTAGGTACGATCCCTTACCACCTCACAACTTCTTCGTGATGTAGAATCATTTCACGTGAGCTCAGAATTGCTGTTCACACTCAGAAGCTCAAATCGAAATGGTTAATGCAATTTGCCCTTCAGACGGACCGTCGTTAACTTTTATTTTATTGTGTTACACTCTGATATATTTTGGAGTTCCCGAAGCTGAGATTGGTAATTCTGTCTAATAGTTTCCTATACTGTGCTCAAGGAAAATGTACACCAGAAGTAAACAAACAGGTTTCTAGAAGGTTTTTCACAATGCCACTTTTAAGGATTTTTTTCTGAAATTAAAATCATAATAATATTAATTTAGAGCATTAACGTTCGTCATCTTCTTGGCTCCAATTTGTTCTTACCCAAGCCAAAAGTGATATTGAAATAATCAAACGGTCCACTTCTTAGTTTAGATCTAGCCTATCTCTCTCGTGAACGCAGCATAGAATAATGGAGATGATGGTCAAGAAATGTCTTAAAATGGAAACTTCTAGTTTCCTGTGATATATGCCAAATATTTTGTATGCTTTCAGTAAGATAATTTAAAGCATCCTTGTATTTGACCATTTAATTAAATATTAATATTGCTACAATGAGTACAGCTGCGTAAAGTTTTAAATTTAGCAAATAAATGGGCTTTTAAGGGGTTTACTTTGTGCTTCGCAATCCACTAAGAGGATTTCATCTGATGTAAACATTATTATGACTTTCGTTTCATCTTCAGTTCAGTTTCCTTTTCGTTGACATGCTATCAGACGAGAATGAACTTAATACGATTATTAAATGTAAAAGGTTTTCTCAAAATGTAAGTACTTACTAGTCTGCTGTCAATTATGCTTTTGAACTCCTTCAGAAATTAAAATTTGAATTCATCTAACAACTTTTATAAGTGCGCCAATAAAGCTCAATTAAATCTGAATAACTAACTGTCTGATTTGTAACAAAATCCATAAATGTTCATGATAACAATATATATATATTTTTAAATGAGTTTAAATTATTTTAAAAAGCTTTTTGGTGCAATAATAAGTCGCCAAATTTTCAGTTCATTTTCGAAGTTATTCATAAAACTTCCACCTTGTCTTTGTTTCTAAAGAGAATTAGAATCCAAATAAATTATTCGCAAAATGGCATGTCTTGCACGAATTACGGTTAATTGTACTAGGTAACAAGAAAAAATGCACGCGGGGCAATTTGAATAAGGCATAGTGCAAAAGAGCTTTTCGTTTACTTACTTATTCATTTATAAAGTCCCTTATGTATTTAATCATTATTCTTTTATATTTTTCCACTTATTAATTCATTGATTTATTTAATTATTCATTTATTTTCTTATTCATGTACTATTTTATTCACTCACTTTTTTTTAATACGCCTTTATTAGTTTCACATGTGGGTTTGTATGTATGTAACTCTGAATAAAAGATAAAATTAACGTTCTTTGCAAATATAAAAGTAATATATTTAAAACTATTATTAATACTAAAGGCTAAACTACATTACATGTTGATGTATTATACGTACCTCAAAAAGCGTATTTTTTAGTTTTTTTTTTAAACTAATTTAAAGATTATTTCTCATGTATTAATTTATTCGTTCATTATTTATTCCTTTACTCATTCATTTGGTAAAAAATATTTTCAATAACCAGATGAAAATTATTTCACGAGAAAAATAATTTGTCTTTCACTTTGCCCTATATTCACTAAAAAAAGCAAACGTTTTCAGTTTTTTTTAAGCTACAAGTATACTGCAAAATGAAAAATAATATTTATATATAAAAGTTTTTTTTTTAATGAAGTAACACATTGTTCGTTTTTTATTTACTTCAAATAAAATAAATCCAAAATGTTTTTTTTTTAAATAGCATGCATTACCTTAACTACATTTTCCTCATATTCCCCTTATCTCAAACAAAATTAATTACTTGTCACGAAATGCAAAATAATCTTTAAATGAAGAACTCTGTCACTAAACTAAGGCAACGGAATAAACATTATTTTTTTCTTTGTGCTTACTCATTATGCTTAATCTTTTAGGAACAATGTTTGCAACTTTCGAGTAATCGCTGGCGGATTATCCGCATTATGATTTCCCATTTTTGAGGATGATCTTTATTTTTCACCTCCTTTGCGCACCTTTCTCAATTGTATGGCGATTTTCAAACGTTTCCGTACTAAACTAAGGAAAAAAAATCAATGCAACTTAACTTTCATTAATACGCCACTTTGACAGCTATCTCAGTAATGATCTGGTAAAAAAGCTTACTTTGTTCACCCTTCTGTAATTTTATTTATTTTTTTTTTTTCAAAATTGTTGTTTTTCAAAAGTTATCTCACACAAAACACTCATCCCAACTGGCACACTTCGTTTTTTAAAGGTTGTAAAATGGTTATTAACGTTGTTACAACCGATTAAAAACGTTTATAAAGCGTTTAAAGGTTATTTGTGCTACCTGGGATGCTTCTGAATTATTGCATGAAAATTCAAATAGAATAGAAATGATGTTGTTTAAATGATGCGAAGGAAAAAATCTTTACTTGACAAATATTCATGAAAAGTACGCAAGTTTAATAAATTCCATTTAATCTTAGGGGCTTGTTTAATCGGACGATAAATTAATTAAAATTAAGCGCCCTTATCATTTTTCTTCGTTTTTCTTCATTTTCTTTCAATCTTGAATTAATCTAAGATGCATTTTAACTTAACATGTAGATTTCTCTTTCTGGTGCGTATTTTTAGTCGATCCGTTGCACTGATGTACGAGGTTTTTTTTTTTTTTTTTTGTTCAACCTCCGTTAGACTATAAAAAATAAACAGATTCAAATAAAAAAAATATTTTATTATCAAAAGTAAGGTACAATCCTCTACAATTCTCTACTTAATTTCCTTGACGATTGAAGCATTTGTTATATCTGTGAACAAGCTTTGTAATAGCCTCCTCGTAGAATGTTGCCGCCAATGATTGGAAGCGAGTTGTGACGGTGTCTTTGGGTTCCACGCCACTTTGGAAGCCCGATGCCTTTCCAGACCCCAAGCAGGGTTGACGGTCATTGCCATGCCTCCAAGCAGGGGGCATGGCAACGTCCGTCATCATAGCTCTCGTGTGACCCAATGGTTCCTCCAGCAATTTCATGCATTCAAAGGGACATTTTTGAACACCCTTCATTAAGTTCCGACCGAGCACCAAGTGACTGACATGTGTTCCCCGAACTGAAGCACAGACTTGGAGACCCCTGCTTGGGGTCTGGAAAGGCATCGGGCTTCCAAAGTGGCGTGGAACACAAAGACACCGTCACAACTTACTTCCAATCATTGGAGACAACATTCTACGAGGAGGCTATTATAAAGCTTGTTCACAGATATAACAAATGCTTCAATCGTCAAGGTGATTACGTAGAGAATTGTGAAGGATTGTACCTTACTTTTGATAATATTTTTTTTTTATTTGAATCCGTTTATTTTTTATAGCCTAACGGAGGTTGAAAAAAAAAACAACCCTCGTAAATAGGAATGATTACTATTTGAAAACTTGAAAAGAAGTCACGTGTCAGAGTGATCTTTTAATTACCTAGCAAAAAGAAAAATTCAATTTACAACAAAATATCAAAATAATTTTTTTATGGCAGGGGTTCTCAAACTTTTCTAAAACCTTTGCACAATTAAATTTTTGTCACTTTTCCCAAAATTCCCGTTTCTATTCAAAATACAAATCTATATATCTATATGAATAGGATCATTTATACATACGTGGAGATAGAAAGTTGAGCAAGCATGCTTATAGACTTGTATGGTTTTGTGGAAAACAACGGAAAGTACGTAGAATTATGAATGCTACTCATTATTTGATTGACTGAGCAAGGACGTTCAAAGGTGTTTCATGTAGCGAAATGGCATTTTGTGTTAATGTTTTTAAATTAAAAAAAAATATCTAAAAAAATATCTATCTTTGATGCATAACCATCTCCCTCTTTTGTTTAATTGATAATTAATATTTGATTCTGTGGATACTTCGTGGAACCCGTAGTCTATCATTATGGCAGTCCAGAAGGCCGTGATACCCACTTTGGAATATCCTAGCTGATTTTTTTCATTAAAAAAAGAAAATAAGAAGAAAGTTTTGATGTCATACAACTGTCATTTTGTTAATTCTAGAATGAAATTATTTCTATTAAATGTCTATTAAAACCGAGTTAAATTATAGAATAACGTAAGAGCGTAGGTAGAAAAACCCTCCTGTTTGGAAAAGAAAAAAAATAGAATCACTTTACTGTAAGTGATATTTGCTTGGAGTGACACCAAGGTCAAAATATTTTCGGAAAAATATTCATAGACTCAGAAAAACTAAGAAGACTCTTGTAAAAGGATGCAACTTGCTACTGCAACACACTCGGATCAGTGACAAGGTGCGTTAACAAAGTTGTCTTCAGTAGGCAGCTTAAAAAATCACCCATTTCATGGAAAGAGATAAAAAACCGCTTGCTTACTTTTTTTTATCTCCAGTTCTCTGCAAACTTATCTAATTTCATTTTTTCGCTTTTTTATCCTCGTTCATCCTTTTCAACGTAATGTCAAAACACCATTGTTCATTCTACATTACACTTTCTTTCACGTTAAAGTTAGCTTTTCAGGGAGACTGAAATGATTTATGAACTTCTCCGTGAACGCAGTATCATTTATGCTCTGTTCAGTTCTCTAAACTAGTATTCAAATACAATATCAGCATATTTAGTTGTTGTTTTTCACAAAAATTGGTATCGTAATTTTGAGTTATTTGGCACCATTTCACATATTTTACAGTGTTGCGCTTCAAATGAAACTGTAGAAGGATCAATACTACACTCGCTCGATAATATAGTATAGTGCAGTCATTCAAGTTTTTTAAGCTGAAGATTAACATTAAGCAACTTAAATTTGTTTAGTGTATTTGAGATGAACAAATTTGATTTGTAGGTGAATAAATGGGAACCATTTTATATTAATGTGCCTGAAAATTTGTTACGCCTCTCCTTTCCTAAATTAGTCATCACATTCAGGGGCTGAAACTTTGTCATAAACTAACTGTAGTATTTGAATACTTTGTACTAAGTACGAAAAATCCTGATTGTAAGATGTTTAAACAAGCTTCGGAGATTTCACTCTACCGACTGTTATACAACTGTCTTCTACCTAATAAATCGTGATTTCATTTTAAAGCAAACTTATCTTACTATAGTATACTGCTGACAGAGCTCTCACAATATGAAGCTTGCTTAATCCAGTGCGAGCCCTGGTTTCTTTAAACTAATTTGGTACTGATTTAAAAAGTGAAAAACTTGGTAAATAAACACTGTTGATTGATAGACAACACTATTTACTTACTCTGAAATCGTAAGATTGTCATAAAATCGAAATATGAAATGTTAAAGTTTGGAGAAATTTTAAGAAAAGTCGCTAAATTTAGAGAATTTTGGTGAGGATTGGAAGAGATCAACACGCGTTTAATGTTTCGTTAATGACAACCTTGATTATACCTTGAACACAAGGGCACATTTTGGAGTCAAAAAAGTCTCAATATGCTCTTTCGATTGCTACCTATTACAACTTTTTTCATTATTGCACTATTCATGTGGTTCTTGTTCAATATTATCGATAAACACACATTACACAAGCTTCTGTATTAGCTGTGAAACTGATAGTTACAAAAAATACTTATGTGTTTATCACTTGTGTTCAGCAGGCGATTCCCTTATGCAATGAATACGATCGAAATAAGAAGTGAATACTTTGAAAAGTGTTGGTAGGGAAACAAAATTAATATGTTATCATGTCAGAATTGGATACATTTCAGCTATCTTCTTTGTTCCTAGAAGTAAACTTGTTTATAAGCATTTTCCAGGTATTTTCCTTTCTTTTTGTGGTGAGCTCTCTGATAACATCCAAAAATAGCCTGCCATTTTCTTTGCGTGAAATGCCGTTCTGTTCTATGTCTGTAAGATTATAATGGCGTCATTCATCTTGCTTCTCGCTACATCTCTGCAATGGTCTGGTAAGAAATCGAAACTAGACTGGAGGTAGTACACCTTTAAACTGATGGAGTAGCATTTCAATAACTCTTAATTCCTGCATGTGCAACATGTTCCTAGCAATTGAAATACTTAACTTTCCGTAAAAACTTGGCTGGCCAGCTCCTTAGACGTGTTACGCTCAGGAGCGCCCCGAACTAAAATTTTTGGGAGGGGGAAAATTATCAATTTGCCGAATGAAGTTCCTATTTTACCGAATGATAAAATACAAGCATGCACATTGCACGCATGCCGTACATGCATAACATTTACTGAGAAAAAACATTAGCCATCTTTTAAAAAACAATTATAAAAACTAAAAAGAACAAATAATCTCAATGTGTAATTTATTGTCTTCTTATTGCCGAATCGTCAGGAAAATGTGCCGAATACGGAAATTATTGGGAGGTCACTGTGACCTCCCGTGAGCTTCCATCGGGGCGTTCCTAGGTACGCTCTTATGTTTTGGTAGCAATCATTGTGGTTTTCAAATGATTTGCTCTTAGTCCCTGCAATGAGTGGACTTACGAACTATTTTTCGTTCATCTTTGTGAAAATCCCGGAAATTGTGTAAACATTCTTGTATGGGAGTAAAGTACAACTGTATTTTGCTATGACTCTCAGAATACGAAACGTCTGAAGTTTGTGGCGTACGTGATGGAAGTGTGTCCCCGGTGGGGTCAGAGCCAGGGACCTCGGCGATAGTAGCCCAGTGTTTTGGGCGCTAAGCCAAAAAGTTTCGTGGCTCGGCGGGCAAAGTTGGGTTATGTGCTCTCTAAGTACGCCACAAGTTTATTTAAAGTTGAAATAATTTCACAATTAATGCATATTATTGAAATTTTAACCATGAAAAGGATTTTTTGCATTTTTCTTTCTCTGTTTAATTACGAAATATAGAGACTGTGCAAGTTCCTAAGTTTCTGATTGTTTTTGCGCAGTGCCGACCCCTCGACTCCTGTGACGGCAGGTGAAGCCCACGCGGTTCTGAAATCCTCTGGAGATATCTCATGGTCGACACAGTCCCTTCTGAAGAGTGCGTGCACGCTGGACTTGCAGTTCTACCCATTCGACTCACACATTTGCCATCTCAACTTCACATCGTGGTCCTACGATGCACAACAGGTATTCATACATCTCTCAAAATATATCTTCTATACATACATCTTGTTAAAATGAATCATCATGGAATTTCTCCTTTAATGTTCCCCCTCACTTATCCTCTTACCAATGACAACGTTTCACCGTTCGTTTGTTTCGATAGTTTTAGAGCGTGAATGGATCGGAAGAATTTACTTGCGAAAATAGTTAATTATAGGGAAAAATTTCATGTTACTTTGCAATAATGAGATAATTTTACTATTTAAAAGTTATAAGAAGTGTATTTAACGACAATTTTGCTAGTGGTCAGAGAAGTCTGACTCGGATGGCGTTTTCCCGGGTTCGAATCCCGTCTCGGGCACGGATATACTTTCTCTCTCTTCTGTCCTTGTTCTTTTTCTGTGCGAATGTATGTTTTAAATATCTGCTTGCCCTATAAACGGGCCTTATGGCAAGTGTGTTGAGCTAGTTGGACTTCCAGCCTGCTAGTAAAAACGGAAGCCGTACAAATGCTGCCTTAACCCATTAATGCCTGACTTTTTTTTTCCAAAGATATTTTGTATAATGGTTACAAACACTGTTTAATGGACAGGAAAAATAATAAAAAAATATCATGTAAAAAGTTTTTTTTTTTATTTAGGAAGGAATAATCGTCCCTTAAAAGATACGATAGACCCCAGAGGGTACATACTTTTTTTACAAAATTTTTTTTCTGCCTGCGATATAATATTTAAAAAGACATTTTATAAAAAGAAATAAAATCAGCAATTAACATAAACTGGGAAGCTAGGAATAACTTTGAAAGCTTAGCTTTTTTTCTTGAGATTGTGAGCGATGTCAATTTTGATAAAGGTCATGTTAAAACTGCAACAGAACACACTTTAATATGGTTATGTGCTGCAATCTGTTAATAACGAATTGAAACAGTACCAAGGTACTAATTGAACACTATTATTTGGTTGAAATGTTCATTTTGGGGAAATTCAGACCCTTTTTTGGACCGTTCCTAAAAAGGGAAGCTAGGCATTAATGGGTTAAATTCGAATAAATACATCTACTCAGGCTCGGATACCTGAGTAGTGGGTCATTCCGTTTTAAATCAACAAATGGGGTGCGCATCACCATTTTTGATTTAGATGAAAATTTGCATGTGTATTCCTTTTACTTCCCAGAGCTCGAAACAGTGTTCATTTTATTTTAAAAAAATTTATCCTTTGATATATAGGCCATTTTTGTTGTTGGCAACAGCAAAAATTGGGCGTTTTGATGCTTTGTTTGATGAACTATAACTTTTTTTCTATCAAAGATTTTGAGCTCAAATATAGCTCATTGGAAAGCTAAGAAAAAGATCTTTTTATATATGCTATCAATAAATTTCAGATTTTAAAAAAATATTTATTTTTTCAAGGTCAAATTTCACGACGAAAATAACATTTTTTACTACTTTCGAACATTAAAAAACCCATGAAGGGTTCAAAGTAACAAGCCGATTTTTTCATCATATATTCATAGTCAAGGTTACTTACTGTATAAAAAAAATTGGCTTGTTACTCCACCCCCTTTATGAGATATGCCCCCCTAAAGTAGTAAATTTTTTTAAAAATCCAATTTTCAACGCTAAAAAAATGCATGTGGGGGGCAAGATAAAAATTTTTTCCATTTGTGGTATTTTAAGTACTTTTAACCAGCTTTCTAATAAAACAAAAGTTGCTTTGTTATTCAAAGGCGTTTGGCAGATATAAGAACCTGAACTTTCAAAAAATTGCACAAAAACAACACGATATTATTTTCATTTTTTTTATTATTTTTTTTATTTAAATGTAATTATATACCTTATTCTTTGCCTTAAATGATAAAAAAAGACTAAGAAGAGCAATGAAGAAACATATTTAATATTTTTAACACCTGGGAATATAGAATACCACTAAACTTGTCTGATTTTTGAACATCTGATTGCTACCTACAACAGGACTGAGCATTTCTCAACTTGTCCAGGTTTGTTCATACCATGTGGTCATCCTTGTTCTGGCTTGATCTCACACGTGTATCTTAGTTGTCTTTCAAATTCTGAAAGAAGTAGGTTGTTGAGCTAGTGTTTCTGCTGTAAAATCTTGTGAAGCTGATGTGATTTCTTTTCATTTCAAGTTCATTCATATTCACAGAATGTTTTGTTAAAGGTAAAAGAAGAAATTCTTTAGAATCCTTAAATATAAATTTAAATTTGTCTTTCTACATGTAAACAGTGAATAAGTTATGGATAACCCTAAATGCTCCATAGGAGTTTTTGAGAATGATGATTGTAATATTTTAAGTTACAGTAGGCAGTCTACTGTAAATAGTATTTCTGAGTACAGTGATAATGATAAAACTTTACTGCACCTGAGAACTAGGTGTAAAACTATTGAAACTGTTTGTACCTACCATGCAAAAAATATTCTTGCCAAATTTTGCCACCTTTATGGAACTTCTTGCTGGTAGGTACAAACAGTTTCAATAGTTTTACACCTAGTTCTCAGGTGCAGTAAAGTTTTATCATTATCACTGTACTCAGAAATACTATTTACAGTAGACTGCCTACTGTAACTTAATATATTACAATCATTCTCAAAAACTCCTATGGAGCATTTAGGGTTATCCATAACTTATTCACTGTTTACATGTAGAAAGACAAATTTAAATTTATATTTAAGGATTCTAAAGAATTTCGTTTCTTACCTTTAACAAAACATTCTGTGAATATGAATGAACTTGAAATGAAAAGAAATCACATCAGCTTCACAAGATTTTACAGCAGAAACACTAGCTCAACAACCTACTTCTTTCAGAATTTGAAAGACAAGTAAGATACACATGTGAAAGCAAGCCAGAACAAGGATGACCACATGGTATGAACAAACCTGGACAAGTTGAAAAATGCTCAGTCCTGTTACTCCACAATAGGTAGCAATCAGATGTTTAAAAATCAGACAAGTTTAGTGGTATTCTATATTCCTAGGTGTTAAAAATATTAAATTATCTTATTAAACTTTAAATATGTTTCTTCATTGCTCTTCTTAGTCTTTTTTTAGCATTTAAAGCAAAGAATAAGGTATATAATTACATTTAAATAAAAAAAAGATTTAAAAAAATGAAAATAATCGTGTTGTTTTTGTGCAATTTTTTGAAAGTTCAGTCCCTTATATCTGCCAAACGCCTTTGAATAACAAAGCAACTTTTGTTTCATTAGAAAGCTGGTAAAAAGTACTTAACATACCACATATAAAAAAATTTTTATCTTGCCCCCCACATGCATTTTTTTAGCGTTGAAAATTGGATTTTTTAAAAAATTTGCAACTTTGGGGGGGCATATCTCATAAAGGGGGTGGAGTAACAAGCCAATTTTTTTTATACAGTAAGTAACCATGACTATGAATATATGATGAAAAAATCGGCTTGTTACTTTGAACCCTTCATGGGTTTTTTAATGCTCGAAAGTAGTAAAAAATGTTATTTTCGTCGTGAACTTTTACCTTGAAAAAATAAATATTTTTTTTAAATCTGAAATTTATTGATAGCATATATAAAAAGATCTTTTTCTTAGCTTTCCAATGAGCTATATTTGAGCTCCAAATCTTTGATAGAAAAAAAGTTATAGTTCATCAAACAAAGCATCAAAACGCCCAGTTTTCGCTGTTGCCAACAACAAAAATGGCCTATATATCAAGGGGTAAATTTTTTAAAAATAAAATGAACACACTGTTTTGAGCTCTGGGAAGTAAAAGGAATACACATGCAAATTTTCATCAAAATCAAAAATGGTGATGCAACAACTTTTTTGAAAATTTGTTGATTTAAAATGGAATGACCCTAGTATTAGTAACAACATCAACAGTTAGTTTTCAATCAAAGATAACATTTGCATTATCGTTAAATTTGGCGAGCAAATTTCTTTCATAACTTCTAATTACTATTTTGGTATTTATTTATTCTTAAAGTTAATAAGATTATAACTTGATTAATAGAGTGTTAGAATACTTGAAATTACATTGTTAAAGATTCCAATATTCTGTAAAAAAAATTTCTTCTTACACGCCGTAAAAATGGTGCTGAAATCCAATGCTGTTTTTTTATTCATTCATTTCACACACATTTTTTTCCCTTTGAATTTGTTTACTATTAGAATTTCACAAAATATCAAGTATAACTTGCAATGTAATATTTTATTCTGCACAGTATTTCTTTGTAAATCCATACGAAAAAATTAGGATTTTCTTTTCTGTAGCATAAACTTTTATTAATGTTAAAGCTCGCGGAACACAAATTTTAAATTTTTTTAAATTTGAGGATTTCTATTAGCGCATAAAAATAAATAAAACTAAAAGAAAAAACTCACGGATTTTTTCCACTTTATAAGAAAATACTGCATAACACAAGGGTGTCCTCTAAAATCGTGGCGCAATAGCTAATTTTGAAACCCTTATAGATAAATGTATAGTTCCAATTGGAAAAAAAACCGAAGGAATGAATTTGGATTCATGTAATTTGTGTCACAAATCAAATTTTGAAAGAATTACGAAATTTAACTTTTTATACAGCCTCTCAGTCATAGCAGTCATAATTAGTTAATCATGTTCATTGCATATTTCATGTTAATTCCATTTTAAGCCTTTGTTATTTGTTTTTTCGTTCATTTTAGCCCTCACGTTCTGTAGACCAAGTTCGATAAATGAAGAGATTACGTTTATCAATGCAATCAGTCACGAATATTCCATTAATCAAGTTCATTAACTCCATCACGTTCGGTCCCTCAATCACGTTCATTCAATCACACAATCACGCTTATTCTATTAGTCACCTTCAATCACTCAATGACGTTCAGCTAACCAATCATATTTATTCATCAATCACGTTTATTTTAATCAACCGCGTTAAATCATCATTCACGTTAATTACATCAACTACGTTCATTTCATTAATCAAGTTCAGTCACGCAATCACGTTCATTCCATCTGTGATCTTCAATCACGCAATCACGTTCAGTAAACCAATCACACTAATGCTTCACTTACAGTCAACTAATCACCGAGCGATTAATTAAACGAACGTGATTGATTGAAGTTAATCATAAACCGCCTTTACTCTTATAATAAGTATTAGATTAAAAAAAACCCTAAGAATTAAAGGTTTCTCAGTTCCTAGTTGTTTTTAAAAGGAAATTTTTGTAAAGTGACTTGATTCGAGAAAAGTAGTGAAACAAATTACGCAATCACAAAAAGATAAGAAAATACTAAAAGCAGGGAAGTACTAATTTCTTGGGTTGGGGGGGGGGGGTTGTTGAACCCCACTCCCCTATGGGTACCCATGTGTGTCGAAGACTTCATAATGAAATAGCAAATTTGATGAATGCCATCTCTGAGCCACCAAAGATGGAATGATTTTTTAGAGACATTAAAGTGTCTTATGGCACATAAAAGGAATGACGTCCCAGATATGCCAATCTACAATGGAACTTAAACTGATTGACTTCTCGGAAACGTAAAAGCCTATTTATAGTGCTACATAAATGATGCCTCAAAAACTTCAAAGAGCATGCATTGACTCTTAAAAAAAAGACGTCTCTGAAACATTGAAGTTTACAGTGTTACATGAAATGAATGATGTCTAACGGACGTCAGTGTACGTCAAAGTTTTTATGCTGTTATAATGATATCGTAATTCTAAGTAGTTTTATTAAAATGTGTTATACGTATTAATGAGCAGTATAAACCGTAGTAAAGTCAAACCATACGTATAGTTGTATTTTAAAAGTTGTGGGATTTTTCTATACGGACAAGAAAGTTCTTCTGATCATTGACTAAATATATTTATTTAATGAACGTGAAAAATTTTGTCCTTATAAATAAAATCTCATTAATAAAATAAAATTCATTTGGCGTTTTTCTTCAACTACTCTTGTGATTATGAATGCAAATGCTAAGCGTTTATTTTTTGATAAGATAATATTTTAAGCAGCAATAGTTTTACGATTGTTGTTTACTGAAAAGCTAAAATTTTCTACAAATTTTACTATTTTTCTGAAAAACCATCTATAGTCTGTAAAAAATCCTCTTGAAAAGTAGAATTTCTCTTAATTAAGTTTTCTGTTGGACATGCTTCAGGAAAAATACTTACATCTTATTTCTACTTTTAAAAACACTTTTAAATGCGAGAAGCTTTTCTTTCTGCAGTCTCAAAATAAATGCCCAATGAGCAAAGATAAACTACTTGTCTCTTTGTTTACCTTTACACATTACCATTTATATCCTTTATTCATTTTTTTCATTTTATTTATTTATTTATTTTTAAATTGAAATTATTCACTTCTTGATTAATTACATTTGACTTATAACAAGTGAAATAAAAAAGGTGAAGAGACCAATCAATTTTCAATTGAGGCATTAACCCATTAATGCCTGACATTTTTTTTTCAACGATACTTTGTATACTGGTTACAAATAGTGTTTAATGGACAGGAAAAATAGTTAAAAAATTATCATGTAAAAAATAAATTTTTTATTTAAGAAAAAAAAATCGTCCCTAAAAAGGGACGCTAGGCACCAGAGGGTACATACTTTTTTCCAAAATTTTTTTTCTGCCTAAGATGTAATATTGAAAATGACAATTGATAAGAAGAAATAAAAGCAGCAATCAACATAAACTGGGAAGTAGATTCAGAGTACAAGGAAATATTGGTGTTGTTGAGTATGAAAGTCAGCAAAACATTTGTTCTGCAAACCTACGTATTGCATTTGCTATACGATAAGCTCTTTTACTTCAATGGGCACATCTTACCTGAGTCTTATTTAAAGACATATAACAACTAGCCCCATAATACCTAACTCAACTCTCTTGAGCTCAATGCATGTTGTACAGCAGCTTCTAAAATAAAAATGAAGAGCGGCTACCACCATTTTTTAGAGTGGATCAAAAACCGGTAGTTCCCGATATTTGATGCATGGAATCTTTTTTCCTATGCAACGATTGTTTAAGCAACCATATATATTTGGTTCATCAATTTCAAATACTTTCTTTTCGCTATTGGACAATCGCTCAGCCTTTACAATAGGATAAATTCCATGAAGATTCAATGCAATAGTTATGACATTGCTATTATTCCACCGAGCCAACGTAATATTATTTTACCTGTCATCGACATTTATTCAAAACTTCCTCTCTTTTCTTTTTTGAACAACGTAACTTTAGTTCATGAGCATTTTTTAATCCGATTCTTGCACAAAACCTTGCTGAAACAAATAATCACGTAGGAGCGCAAGAGAAGTAAATAAATTGTCACAGTAGAGATCAAAATTGGCATGCTCAGGGAATTCTGAAATTAAATCTGCAACCCCCCCCCCTTTTCCAAACAACAGACACACATGCAATCCTTGAATTCTTCATCAAGGTGAAATGCTAAGCTTCTGAAACAGTTTAGGGCTTCTTCCCCCCCCCCCCCCAACAGTCAGACTAAACAATAATAAACACCTAAATGCATAATGGAAAAGTAATTAAATACAACGAATTATTAGTGTTTTAAAGAATTACATTTTTGAAATAGCTTTCTTTCAAAATTTACCTTGAGTATTTTTTGTAATTAAAAAAAAAGAAGAGAAAATATTTAAGAACATTGTATAATTAAGTTGAAATATATTAATTAATTTAATTTAATTGGATTTTGAAAATAAAATAAGTTTTAAAAAGGACAATTATTATCTGTTTTTCAGTCTAAAAACATTTACTAACTTCTTTTGATATAAATTATAGATTATAAGCAAGAAATCAGCAACGGTTAAACAATGCAGCCTTTGGTGCCTAGCGTCCCTTTTTAGGGACGTTCTTAAATTGCTATAAAATCCTAAAAAAATTTAAAATTTACAAAATTGCAAAAAAAGGTAAACTAAAACATCAATCAAAGTAGCACATATATCAAACACAGATAGATTTACTTGTTAATAACTTTAAAAACTTTGCTTTTTGTTCTTGAGATTGCGAACGATGTAATTTTTGATAAAGATCATAATCAAATGGCTACAGATCACACTTTACAGCGGTTATGTGCTGCAATCTGTTAATACGGAATTGAAGCAATACCAAAGTAATAATTGAACACAATTATTTGGTTGAAATGTTCATTTTTGGAAAATTCAAACACACTTTTTGGACCGTCCCTAAAAAGGGACGCTAGGCATTAATGGGTTAAGAAATAAACGGATGAAAGTGGACATTTCAAAGGTTTTAGCAAAAGCGTTTAATGTTCATAATTAACGTATTATTGACTGAATCATAACTAATTGCTTTTGAAAATTAATTCTTTTTCCCTGTCTGAAAATTTTCTGTTTTTAAGTTGTGAGAGTGTTATACTTGGTGTGAAATATGCATTGGGATATTTTTCCAGTCAGTCTTTCATGATGCATCACTTTCTGCGTTGGAAACACATAAATGCACGTGTGTGCTTGTACAAACCTCTCATTTTGTCATCATCTTTTAAACGAAACTGATCACACTCTTACACCATTCCCTTTCCTTTCTGTATAGTGACAATCAATTGTGAGTGATAAAACAACTTTTCCTGTGGTTTTTAAATTTAGAATAAAGTTTAACTTTCCAAACGTAACGTAAAGTTAAAAAAAAAAACTTAACAACATGAAGCGTGAGAAAGGAACACAGGAGCCTTCATTACCAGATGTGTCATAAATATTTGTATTAATGTCACTGAATCACAATCAAGTTTTCTTGCTCCCACTTTCTCCACCTATTCCGATTCGTTAAAAAAGAAACAGAAAGGCATGATTAACCCATTTTCCATTCGAAATTTCTCATGTTTTAAATAAATGGATTCGATTTCTTCTTTCTCTCGGCAGTTAGCGAAAATAGAATATAAATTGAGCAACTTGTAATACCATATAATTCTCAAACCCCCCAACAACTTAAATACGCATGAATAAATGACTTTGGCTTCGCACCAAGACCGATGTTGAAACCCTTATTAATGAGGCATGGGCTAGCGCCATTTTTTCCCATTTCCCCCTGTTCGATGTTTTTATCTCCCGTGATAAATCTCAAAAGTATGTAATCTTCGCCTTAAATCAATCGATCCAGATGACGAAGTTATTTCCCTAAAAAATTCCCTTTGGATTTTTAGATTCATTTCGTCTTCGTGAAATACCGACGAAGGGGGAGATCAGAGCTGCTTCATCACTTGGGGGGGTTGGGGGGGGGATCTTCATTTTTCGCAGAATTCAAATGGCCGAATGCCAGAGAGAGCGCAGATAGATCAATGCGTGACAAATTAACTTCATTTTTTTAAGTATAGCGGCGGCTGAGCGCGAGGTTATGAGAATTTTGTCTGTGTTTGAATTTATTGCTGACAGGAAAAAAAATATATTCCCATCGATTGCGAGATGACTCCAATCATAAACATTGTCAATTTTTGAGGAGAAAATATTATTTCACGAGTTCGCTCGATGATAAGTTTTTTTATTATCGTCATTAAACTCTTCTTAAGCTATCATGGAGACGAGATATCAGACTGAAAAATGAATGGGGTCGGAAATGATTACTTTTGCATTCGAATTTCGAGACGGGGAATTTATTTTCAAAAAATGAGGGGGAAATGAATTATGAAATCTGAATGAATATGCAGAGCCATGTATGATTAGCGAATAAGGAAATAGACTGTTCCTGTCTGTTTTTTCTAAGAAACAGCGAGAAATATTTGATATAAACTCAAAAATTGAATACAAAATATTATTTCAACCAGAAAGGTTCTAGCTTGGATAGTTCCCAAGTAGCATCAACTCATCGGATTTTGCTCGGCCGATCAACAAACTCCTCGTAAACTGATCCTGTAACGCACGATGACATCGTTCCGATCAGTATCCGAGCACGGTTTTCGATGAGCTACTTTTCATTGGAAAGCGATATCCTTCCGATCAACTTTCCCGATGAAAATAAGATGAGCTATATTCCATCGGAAAACGATATCCTTCCGATCTAGTTTCCCGATGTAATTCCTCGGCACGGGACTGTTCTGCTCGTAAATTGCTCCAAATCTCATCGTATTCTCATCGGATTTTGCTGCTCGGATTCTGCTTGGCCGATGAGACACATTGGATGATCGGCCGATGAGAATTTCATCGGGTTTCGATGAATGGCCGATCGTCGGCCGATGAGATGATGCTGCTAGGGTTGTAATTGAATTTACCAGTATCTTAATGTCGGACTGGCGGTTGGCATCTAACCGAGTGAACTGGTTACTCTACTAGAATATACCCCGACTTGATTTCGTGTATGAGAGATTTGCATTTTGACAAATTTTCATTTTGCATTCACTTTCAAACAATAATTGAAAACAATTCTTTTTTCCTCCCCCAGATGTCTCTGTCTGCCGACCCAGTGGACCTGTCCTCCCTCCAGGCTAACACGGAGTTCCACCTGGAGGGCGCCCTAGCCTCGACGGCAGGCGGGGGGAGGGCGCTGGCCTTTTCCCTGGCCCTGAGGCGCCGCCCCGGCCCGCCCCTGCTGCGCCAGGCGCTGCCCTGCTTCCTGGTGTGCGCCCTGGCCGCCCTCGCCTTCGCCGTGCCCCCCGCCTCCGCCGAGAGGGTCACGCTGGCCGTGGGCTGCCTTCTCGCCCTCCTCGTCGTGGCCCTGACCTCCGGAGGGCTCAGGAGCAGCTCGCCGCAGTTGCCGCTCTTAGGTGAGGAATGGAGATGATTACGACATTTTTTACTTTCTTCTGTCCTTTTGATGAGTAGTAGTTGCGAAACCGTCAATTCAAAGAAAACAATTCTCGTTTTTTAAGCATTTTTTGAATCAAAATCACTTGACTCCTTTTCTTGAAAGTCTAATGAACACGATTTTGTAGCAGAACAACGAACTTATCTATTTCTGATGCCTCAATTTCTTGTCCAGCTCACCCCAAATTTTAAAATTTAAAAAATGCAATTTTTCTGAAAGTGTGTTTAAACTTTTTACTAGAACTAATGATATAAAACTGTTCACCATTTTTCTTTATTTTACATGAGGTATTCAATCATGTTTTTGTAAATAATATAAATTCCTTTTTGCATGCATAAACCAGTTTCTTTTTCTTCCTTTCCTTGGTTCACCAGTTTTTTTTTATGTTCTTGGATATAGTCAAATGGGGACATCACCCCCTACAAAAAAAAATCCCGAAAAAAATTTTTGACGGTAAAATCTAAGCCTTGATGATCAATTAACACCCACTTATTATGTTTTTTCATTACATTTCAAAAAAATGTAAGGTTTTGCTTAACGAAGGGCAGTATCCAAGCAAAACTACCGTTAAGTGTAATGTTGGTGAATTTCAGGTTATTACTACACTAGTGGTACCCGCCCGGCTTTGCCCGTGGTATAAAATCAAAACGTCATTTGGTAATAAATTGATATCGCAGAAAGAATACTCAATTTTAGTTATAATTCAACTATAATTCCTTAAAACTATGGTATAAAAATAAGACAAAAGAGAAAATAAGAACAATTTTGTTGTTTACAGAAACCAACAGAAATCTTGCCAAAGTTTAAAAGAAGAAGGAAGTTTTCTTTCCTAGCTTTAAAAACAAAATAATACGTTTTTCGAAATGAAACATTTTAGAAAGAACGTTGCAACACCGCAATTTATACGATATTTTTTGATTTACCGAGTTTTAGGCAGGAATTCAAGTGAAACACGGACGATCGCAACTCACCAATGCAATCGCAAATTCCAAAATTTAGATTCAAGTGAAACGAATTCACTTGAATTCGACTTACAGTAGCGGTTGCAATATGCGATCGCCTCGAAGCGACTGCAATGGTGTTTCACTTGAATTCGGCCCTAAATTCCTTAAAAACTGAAAAAAGAAAAGCAGACGATTTTTTTCACAACAGTTAAAATATTTCATTTAACTAATTTTAATAAGGCTTGGAGTTTGGATTGCTACAAAAACAAATACATTTTAAAAATTATTAAGGGAAAAAGAACGAAACAAATAAAGAAATAAAAACGTAACCATGGTAACAACATGAAAAGTTGATTTCCGTTGATAAAATAATTCATTTCATCTTTATTTTCAAATTTTATTCTCGAGCTTAACCATTTTAGAATCGTTTGGCTTGCTTTGCTCAAGGTAAGCCTTGAATTTCCGGGATTCTAAAAACAATTATTACAGCTCTTCTAATGCTCGTAGAAACTTCAAACTGATATCATTTTTAGCAGAAAATTTCAAGCTTTCGAATGACATAAGACTTGAAAATGTGTATGAAATATTTCTTCCCCATTTTATCGAATTTGTATGAAAAATGAGCTAAGAATTAGAATAGAAAAAGAACGAAATAGAATTTTCGAAAAAACGCTTCGAGAGCACACTCCCATGCTACGAACTAATTTTGTGCCAAATTTTATGAAAATCGACCGAACGGTTTTGGCGCTACGCGGGTCACAGACAGACAGACCCACCTTCAGCTTTAGCATTAGTAGAGATTGTATAGAATCGTATTCCGTATTGAGACTTAGCAATAAAATTCTATATGAATATTCTCTTCATAATGTCGGCAAGGGGGCGTGGTTTAGAACAGACTATTGACTCCAAAGTGGACCACGCACTATAATCCATGGTATTAAGATCTAGCGAGTAATCCACTGACACATGGATTGCTCGCTAGATCAATCCGACAGATCAGATCCGACATAGACATATCGGATCATAAGAAAATACTCCTTTCTCTGCTCTTACTTCTTTTTGGTATTGTAAGCTGGTTTGGAGTTTCTTTGATACATCCAATTTACATTGCCGAATTTTTTTTGGCCAATGGAAGCATAAAAGATTTTTAAATTTCGCGCCAGCAAACTTTTGGGTTCATTTATACCAACTATGGATGTCGGAGACGTTCAATATTTTCCGAAGTACTTCAGAGCGTCTACAAACCAAATCCTATCGCTCTGGGAGCAATGAGCTCCTTGGACACTTAAGAGTTTCTCATCAATGAAAGGTAATATATCTCTCAGCACTGACTTGCTGCCCGTTTCAAAAGTTTTATGCACCTCTAGCCGTTCATGCTTGATTTCTTGTACATTTCTTATTATTTCTTATGACCTTTTAATGGAAACTCGCAGGTTTCGTTGACTTCGTTTTTTTTTTTTTTTTTTTTTTTTTTTTTTTTTTTTTGTGGTTTTTGTTATTAATCTGAAGTTTTCACCATACCTTTTTGCCTACTTACTGAACGCTGACCTCTATAAAGCCGTTTCAACTAGAATTTCAATCTCCTTGAAACGGCAGACTGCTTCAGACAGTTTGCTGAAGCACATTAAGAAAATGATCATGTATTATTTTTACTTACTTGAAGCAATCATATAAATAAGTGCAGGAAAAAAAATGTGTCATAAACTGTAATAATTATTTCCGTACTTAAATAGGTTTCAAAACAGTGCTAGACTTTCAAAAAAGAAAAATCTTATTCAAGACGCACGATGTCTTGACCATTTATGAGTAATTCAGTAATTCTATAAAAATAGAATAATAAACACGCCCTAGTGCTTACTCACAGAGTGCCCTTTTATTTCATCATTATAAATCGCTTACAACCAAAGAGCTCTTGGAAACTGGGATCCCATAAACTTTTCTAGTAACAATGCAGCTGTTTCTTAAGTAGCATTACTAAATAAGAAGGTGTATCGTTACAACGTTACTCGAGAAAAAGCTATATCACTTCTACACAGTAGAAATGAACTTCAGCACTACTAGCTAACCTCTAAAATCTTAGATTCTATAAACTTTTCTAGTAAGGAGCATATACTAACTTCTTTTTAAGTAAAATTGACAGCGTTACTTAAGAAGAAGCTGTATCGTTACTAAAAGAATGAAAGTCCAATTTACTAGAAATCTTCTAGTAGTTCTGCAGTTTATTAATTTATTTTTAATTTTTACAGTACGATTTGTCACAATGCAAGTGGAACAAAAAAGCTGCCACTGTCGGTGTAAAGCCATTACAACGGGAATATATATTTTTAAAATTGTGCCAGCCGCTGTGACTTAAACACTTGACTAGCTAAAAACCCGGCGTTGCTCGGGTGTTTATTAATACAACAAAGCTCTAAAAAATTATTTATCTAATGAAATAGGTGATCCTTAAATTGATAATTCATTGTTAATCTTAATCTTTGCTGGAAAATACTCATATTTAAATGTGTTACATTTTATCGTATCTCTATTGCTCGATCTCTTCAAAATTGAAAGGAAAGAGCCATTTTGAGACAAAAAATTTGAATTTGGAGCTTTTTGGATTTTTTTTAAGTTTCAAAACCGCGCCTTTGTGAATTCAAGTGCATCAAGGAACCTCTCTGCCAAGTTTGATAAAAATCCGACCAAAACTGAACTGTATAAGGAACAAATACGCATACACATACATTTTAAAATATATAGATAGTTCCACTCTAGTTCTTTATCTCTCCTGCAGGTCTTTATCAGGTGTGCTGTTTGTGCTTAGTGAGTTCTGCTACTTTCCTGGCAGCGTTAACCCTGGGACTTCACGCGAAGGGGGCAGACGGAGTGGCGCCGCCCCCTTGGCTTCGGAAATTCGTCCTCGGATGCATGGCTTACGCCCTCTTTGTGCAGCCCTGCCCGGTCAGGAAAGGAAACCTGCGATTCCAAGTAAGGGCAAAAGCTGTAAACGTTGAATCATAGCCTCCTCAACTAGTTGAGGAGTTTACTGTCTATACTATGCTTTAAAATGAAATTTAATCCATTAATGCCTGACATTTTTTTTCCAAAGATATTTTGTATACTGGTTACAAACAGTGTTTAATGGACAGGAAAAATAATAAAAAAAAATATTGTGTGAAAAATATTTTTTTTATTAAGGAAAGAAAAATCGTCCTTTAAAAGTTACGATAGACCCCAGAGGGTACATACTTTTTTTACTAATTTTTTTTCTGCCTACGATATAATGTTTAAAAAGACATTTTATGAGAAGAAATAAAATCAGCAATTAACATAAACTGGGAAACTGGGAATAACTTTGAAAACTTAGCTTGTTTTCTTGAGATTGTGAACGATGTAGTTTTTGATAAAGATCATATTAAAACTGCTACAGAACACACTTTACAATAGTTATGTGCTGCAATCTGTTAATAACGAATTGAAACAATACCAAGGTACTAATTAAACACTATTATTTGGTTGAAATGTTCATTTTTGAGAAATTCGAACCCTTTTTTGGACCGTCCCTAAAAAGCGGCGTTAGGCATTAATGGGCGCGGAAAGTAGTCTACTTTTCTTTAGCTTGGTGACTTTTACCTAGTGAAACTCTTTATGTTGATTATTATTAGTATCAAAAAGGGAAAAAATGGAATTATTCTGTCGTAGGACTTAACGTTGCAAAAGAATGGAGCTTCAAAACATGTCTTTTCTGATTAAAACATTGAGACATCGGGGTTAATAATAATGCTCTGTAAAATATGGAGAAGCATTTTTTTTATTATTTTATTACCTTTATTTTGTAGCAGCTCACTTTTTCGATTGGTTTTTTAGCTTCAGTTGTTGGCTTTCAATGATGTGTTGTGCATAGCATTTAAATTGCTCAGTAGTGGTGTAAATCAAGTTGTAATGGAAAAATAGTTTAAAACATTGCTTTCTTGAGTAATAATAGATTTGTCAGTCGCTGTTCCCACTTGTAGTTGTTGGAATGTAATCTTGGTGGAGAAAATACATACATTCATTGGACGAACCCAATTCGGATTTCAGGGAACTGAAACACCGATATCCCTTTTGAACGCACTTAGGTTCGGCATTTCAGAATAGGCGCATATGCGTGACCCTAACTGTATTCGGGCATCACAAACAAAAGGTTAATTGCTGACTGGAAAGCTTTTCGTTAAACTGATAATCCGGTTCATCCTTTTTAATGCTGTTCTGTAATTAAGACACCAGTTCTCATGTCTTCTTCATTCGATGCTGATCTAGTCTTGGAGGTTTTTGGTCAACTACCAAATTGGTGTTTGGTTATTATGCGGGTGGATTTGTTTCTTTTGAAATAGAACAACATTCTTCGCGTGGTTTCTTCCTCACGCATCATACTTGTATTGTGAAGTATCTATACGAAGTTTGCATTAACTATTTGATGCATTAATGACGTCATTTACAGTTACTATTACTTTTATTAACTTTAATCCCTCAGTATACAATGACGTTTGGGAGCAATTACTTATTTCATATACCATGGTAAGCTCTCTTAGAGCCGCTGTATTGACAAGCCGACGCTAAGTTTGACCACCTTTAAATTAAATTTATTTTTACTTTCAATTTTTAATTGTTGTCGAGCTAAGGTTAGCAGAGCAAAGTTTCTGGACATTCCCAAGTTTTGCCAAATTCTCGTGCCGATAACAATTACTTTGTGTGAAAAAGTACCAAAACGTGACAACTCGACAGAAAAGACAACAAACACACCCTGAGTCCAAAGTGGTCAAACTGAAGCCGATGCGTCAGTTTGTCTATAAATATAATAGCATTAGACTCTCCGACTCCTCAGAGACGTCATTGTGTATTTAAGAGCTGACGCATACTGAAAAACGACTACGTCATTGGATTGAGTAAAACATGAAGAGGTAATTTCCGAAAATCGGTACTGTGGTTATGAATTATGATAACCTTTAACCCCTTTACATTATTTGACCTCTGAGAAAAATCATTCATTTTTCGTGCCATTTCATTCTGACGTCTCGAAGGCATCTTTTATTCCATGCTCTGTAATACACTCCTTAACCGCTTGCCTGATTATCCCGAGTTATCTCGGGCTCGTATGAGTTGCAGGTAATTATTATCCCGAGAAAACTCTGGTGAAACTAAATGATTTTACGCCTATAAAAAATTAAAAATTCAACTTGAAACCTACATATTTTGCTTGTCTCATTTCCTTGCATTAAAAAGTCAAAATAAAAAAATATGATTTTTTTTTGCAATTTTTTCCACAAAAATTTGTAAGGGAAGCGGTTAAGGCCATTGTATTTCACGAGGCTCAACATATTCATTTTCAACTATTTTTTTGCTCAGCTCTGGAAACAAAGAAGTCTTTTTGATGCGAAACTTTCTAACGTACTAGGCAGGAGCTGAAACTACTGACGTATATTTTCGAACGCGGTACATGTACGCTTCATCACTTACTCTGAAGAACAACGAAGTTGCACAACAAAAGTAATTTCCTTAACAATACCAAGCTCGTTTTCTGCTGTTACAGCCTTCGCTACTCGAAGAAGAATATAAAATGACTTTAATGAGGACAGGGTGGATCGAAAGAAGAGGCGAAGATTTTAAAATTTCAAGAGGCTGTTCCTTGACCTAATCCCATTAAAAGATTCTTAATATGCGCTCACGTTTCGCGAAGCTCATAAGTCCTCCTAAATGATGCGACTGGGGAGAGAGTTGATCTTCCGCCATTGACGTTCATTCGATTGGCCGATGCGAACTGATTAATATTTAATCCAATCGTGTAGCCCGGGTTTGAATATTTCATCGCTCTTTCTATCGGATTCGGGAGGGGGCTTCCATGTTCCGAATTTGTTCGAATCGTACCCTTTTGTCAACGCTGCCTACTGCAGCCGGCAGGTTGGTATGTGCGGTCTCATTCCTTACCACCATTTTGGCGAGAAATTCGTTCTTCTGCGTTTTTCCAATTTTTCAAGTGGCGCATGTTCAACAACCAAGCTTATATAAAATAAAAAATGGTAGAGTAAATTTTGCAGCAACGCACAGAGTAGAGCAATTTTAGAACTCAAAATATAAATTTAGACCTCTTCGATTTTTTTTTTTTTTTTTGAATTCCATAAAACTTCTTATGGGAATTCCTGAGCATTAAATAAATTCTGTGCGAAATTTGTGCCGTAAAGTAAGGGTCTGAATAAAAAACATACACGCACACACGTACAAACACGCAGCCATTTTTTACAAAAATAGGTATTTTATTCTATTACTTCTTGTTGTAAAAACTTAGCTATTGCTTATTTCTTTCTGTATTTGGCATCAGAACCATACCTCTTAAGTGTCTAGCATTAATCGGCAAGAATTTATTCAGTTAGGATATTCAGGAGACCTCCAAAGATGTTTCTGGAGATTTATATAAACTGCGTGGAGATTCTGGTTTTAAGTAATCAAACCCAGCACCAGTGTTTCGAAGTCTTAACAAAGTTTTTGAAAAGGTGTAATTTAATATGAAGGACCAGTAGAAGAACAGGTCCAATCTTTTTTTTAAAATTCCTCTTACCATTGCTATCCCATTTGCAGAGGAGAAAACACATTGTATAAATCCAAAGCAGTTAATATAATTTGTTTAATTTAGTTTTAGGCCAGAAATAATTCTCCCACGGTACGTGCTATACGAAATTTTATCAAATAAAACCGACAAATTTTCATGTTTCCTTTTTTCTAACAGAATATGCTAGTGGTACCGAAGACAGCATGTTTTAATGATGCAATAGTATAGCTTTTACACTAGTTTCAAAAGTAGATACCAAGTCTTAATTTGCTTGATGTTAAAAAGTGAGCATATCTATTACAGAGTCAATACTATTACAGTATATTGAATCATTTTCCTTAGAATAAAAATCAATATTTTTTTTCTTACATTAAAATATAAATAAATACATAGAAAAGGATTCAATTCAGGTAACGAATATCACATATCGCACCCTTGCTACGAAAGTGCCACAACTCAAAAAACTACGTTTTCCAGGAATCGCAAAAAACTGTTCCCGAGTGTCTAGGTACATTTTAGTATTTTTGAATTTGTCAATATGAAGACCGATACATCTCAAACTATGATTGTTAGTTACGCACGTTACTCTATGATGGCTAGACGGCTACTCAAGGTGTGGCATTTCAGTGGAAGGGGTCCTATGCATTTTAATAACAACAAAACGCCATAACTGCCCTTTGGCGGCTGATTTTTCAATGCAACTTCTGGCTCTTTTGAAGATTGGTAGAGACGTGTAATTTACGTCTAATGACGATCATAACTCAAAAATTACAAATTTTGAGTTGTGGCACTTTTGTAGCAAGGGTGCGATATAATTCATGCCATTAAGACTTCCCACCCTGTCACCACCGCAGTAACAGTAAACCTGATTATCTATTTCTACATTTCTAGTCTATATGACAAGATTTTAATTGTTAATTTGAAGTTTTTATCATTACGTGATGTTGGAAAACACAGGAAAAATAAATTACTTAAAACCTATGATAACACAAATCATAATGCAAATCCAAGAAACATCTATGTTACAGTTTTGCCCTGAGGAGTTTCTTGTAATATACCTTGATGAGTTTTGAACAAATAAATTACTTTCGAAGTTATTCTTTCCTTTTGCTCCCTTTTATAGTATGAATGTGCGAGCTTTTGACTTTTTTATAGTAATGCTGCAAAAATTTTATAAATAAGTAAAACTATTTCTTCTTCGCCTTTGCAATGCATTATATTCATTCTATATTATATGGCCTGATTGTTTGACAATTTTAGATGTACGTTTTATATGTATGTTTCAGTGAAAATATAATATAATTTGGAATTGCTGGGAAAACTGTAAATCAAAACAATTTATCATTATATATTTTCCATTACATTGGACCTACCTATGTTACATTGTATTTTTAAAACAAAAATAGGAATGTTTAAAATTTCTTCTTCCTTCTAAATCTTCAAGATACGGGTGTTCTGGTATTCTACTCAAGTTTGAGCTCGAGGTTTATCTCTCGCTGAAGAAGTTTTCTAGATTTTCTACATTAGTACTTTACATTTTTCTATACGGAAATCGTGCAAAGAAGGTGTGTCAAAAGGAATCATTTATTATCTACTTATATTAAAAACTGAGTATCTTTCTAACTATCTTTCTTTCTAACTATCTTTCTAACTATCTTTCTATGTCACGCTTCTTTCTCCTGAACGCCAATGAACTGAAAGTCGAACCAGGTACCGATAGATAGGTAATTTTTCAGGCTTCATTAGTTTCAATTGATATACTTATACGATTTTAATTAGCGAAGATATCAATTAATAAGTAGTCAAATTTAAAGCGATTAAGCCTAATAAATGATTAAACTTCCAAGACATTTTTTCTTACCGTTGCCATTTTGAATTAAAACGTTAATTAAATTATTGAACTATTTAAAGCTCCAAGATATTTATTTCTTTCCGTTGCGATTTTAAGGCAGGAATTCAAGTGAAACACGGACGATCGCAACTCACCAATGCAATCGCAAATTCCAAAATTTGGATTCAAGTGAAACGAATTCACTTGAATTCGACTTACAGTAGCGGTTGCAATATGCAAACGCTTCGAAGCGATTGCAATGGTGTTTCACTTGAATTCGGCCCTAAATTAAAACGTTAATTAATTTGAACTTTTTAAAATGAAAGAGTGTTATTTTTTTCCATTGTCATTTGGAATACAGGTTATAACAAAATTCTAACAATTGTTTTTATTCTAATTATTAATGACATATTTTTTCTCTGGTACCATTTTGAAAATGTGTTTTTAAATAAAATTGCAATTGCTGTTTTTAGAATGGACTTTTTTCTGGCTGCGATCCAAATATTAAAAGAACTTTTTCGTTTAGAATTTTGCAATTAATTTTACAGGAAGAAACCGGTTTGGAAATAATTGTTTTTGGAAAGGAATTTTATTTCTTATTTAGGGAGAGTGCTAAGTATGCGCTACTTGACATCGTCTTTATTTTTGAGGAAGTATGTGCAAATAATTCGATTGATTCTTTGATGCAGGAAAGCTTTTTAGCGAGCCGCTTTAGCGGGGAGTAGTTTATTAAACTTTTCCTTGGTACTTTAAAGGCGAGCCGCCGTGGCGGCGAGTAGTGAATTGAAACTTTCTCGCTACTGTAAAGGCGAGCCGCCTTGACGGCGAGTAAACTGTTTAAACTTTCCTCATTTCTTTAAAGGCGAGCCGCCTTGGTGGCGAGTAGTTTTCTCAAACTGCCTTCACTACAGTACAGCCCGTGCAACGCCGGGCTACGCAGCTAGTAATTCAACTAAAAGCTGTGCCTTAAACAAAAAAAAATCACTGTTCGTTTAGTAATTAAATTTTTTTTTCATAATTTAAAGAACTTTATTTTATTTTCTAATTATGTACTGCATTTGCCTGTACAATGCGAAACTGATAGCGTTAATGTTGCACCAACGAGTTGAAAACCTGGCTATTACCCTTGAGCTGAGTCCCTGATTACCCAATGAAGTTTAAATATTTTGAAAGACAATAAAAAGAATGTGAGAGTCTGAAAAAAAATCTTATTTGTATTTTAAAACAGCAATTTAGCTGCGAAATCTTTTTACGGGTTTAACTGTTCTGATTTACCGTTTTTCCTGCACCTCCAAATGATTTTCAGTTTCCAACGTAGATGTGTAAATTACAACTTACATATGAATAAATTATTAAGCAAACGATTACAGAAAAACCGAGGTTAGTACTGTCTGTCAATGAAAGCCACGTCTAGTACTCGCGGACAGTTCCACTTGAAAAAGGGTAGATGGGTTGTGGGTGATAACTTTCCGAAGTTTTCTATTTAAAACTTGCATTTGCTATATCCTTTTGACATATTCAACGAAACGATGTATTTAAAATTAGCATCTTTCCACGTTGTTTGATACAGTTCAAAATTCTTTTTATTATTCTTTGCCTTATTGTTATCTTACCTAACTCCCCCATTTTGGTAAGATCAGAAAAGACGTGACGCATGCGTCAATGCGAGGAAGGTTTTACCAAAGAAGATCAGACAGTAATGCAACAAAATCAATTGAAGACAAATGTTTAATTTATTTCTGAAATCTCAGGTGCAAAATTAGTTTGAAAGAATCAAAAGCACATAACTTACGATTATTATATTGTTTAAAAGGGAAGAAGAATTCGCGAAATATTACTGTGTTTAATCACAGCAATTCAATACTTTATTTGACACAATAGAACACACCGAAATTCTAAAAATAAATAAACAGCAAAGGTTCATTGTGAAAAAAGTTTACACTAATATTTCACTTAATTATTATTGAAAAACCTTTTTTTTTTATACAATGCCGTTAGCCCACGAGTCGGGATCAGTTAATTAGTAAACAATAGTAAATGGATGATGCGACTGTGCGAGAAATGAAGCAAGAGGTAGAAAGTATTAGCATTTCAAGAAACTATCGAATTTTGAGAACTCAAATAATCCTCATAGCCGTTATTTTATACAAATTCAAAAATATGTTAGACACTTTGAAAGAATCCTGAAATCTTCGACTAATGTCAACAAAATGGCTGACGGTTGGCGGCTCGGGACGAATGCAGATAACGATGTTCTCCCATCGAACAGATGGTTGGGTAATGGAGTTGATAGGAGAGGGAGAAGTTATTAACAGTAGGCAGCCTGAAAGTTTAACGTCATCTTCATAATAAATCATGTCGTCTTGGGAGGATGGTTGGAGGACTTCGTCTGGTACGTTACCACGATCGATTTCACATTCCAAATTGAGTGGGAAAAATTATACTCGACAGGCAGAATTGCTCTTTTGGAATAAAAATTGAACTTGTCTGGTTATAAATGAATTTAAAAAGTATTGTAAGTTTGCATAAGTAGCTGTTTTCAATATTGCAGGCAAAGATCTTCAGGGTGGATAAAGTTAAAAAAAAATTATTTTCGAAGCAAACCTGTATCTTGGAGAAAACAAATTGAAACGTGGTTCTTTTTTTCACTGGTATCCAAAAGTTAAGCTTAATTCGTAAAATGTGGAAAAATGTCAGTAAATATTGTTGTAGAAGGGGACAAAATGCATAAGAACAACGTTGCAGACAACGGCAGCGTGCGGATAACTTCTGAACACATGAGAATAAATATAAAACAGATTCACTTGGCATTGGGAGAAGTACTAGTTTCAGAGTAGTTAGAAGCACAAGTGGTGTTCTGAACGTTGAGTTTAACGACCGAAAAGGCGAATGATGTCTCAAAGGCGCTAATTAGACACTTTTCTGAAATTCCTAAATTATTTTTCCTGAATTCTTGCAATGCTGGAATTTGGACGATTGCAAACCGAAGTATCTCGATCACTCGATGTACCTCGGTGTGTCAACTCTAAGCTATGGCAAAGGATTGAAAGTCGAGAGATGATACCCGATGATAAGGACACGGTTGACTAAGAATAATAATAGTTCCGCAGAGTCGGTATTTGGAAAACGAGTACGCGTCATATCAGAAGCACAGATCTGACAGACATTTGGGTTCAGCCCACACAACCGCTACAGAAGTATGAGCTTCGACCCAAACTGCTTGCAGAAGACTCAATATTGGTCGTCTATTTGCCAGAAGTCCATCAGTTTGCATTCATATCAGGCTTGCCCAGAAATGGTCAAGTTTACACTGGAGTTTGGAATGCTAGCAACAGAGTTTGACATAATAGGGCGATATGATGTGCAGAGACGATTCTTGCTTTAGTCTGAAGCAGAAAGTTTGAAACACTAATTTCGTCGGGTAATGCTTGGCGAGAACGTGGAACACGTTTTCGTAAAGGATATATCCAGAAAAAGCACCCGATTGGAAGAGGAGTCATGATGTAGGTAGTCATTTTGATAAATGTCCACAGAAACCAAACCTCCACATCTTCAATCCGTGGTCTGTTACCAGTACAAGGTGCACAAAAAAAAAAGTACTTCAGCTCAGCATAACATTCGTTTGTTTCGAGGGGCTATAGGTCCTGGAATAATTATTCATGGATGGTAATGCGCCTTGCCGCCGTGCGGTTCTTGTAAACCCTTTGTTCTTCAGAGTGAAGATATCCAGTACTTGCAGTGACCTCATCGCTCCTCTGATCTGAATCCCATAGAAGATGTACAGGATATGCTCGGGAGACAAGTTATAGCTCTCACGCCCACCAAACTTCGCTCCAAAACTCAACAGCACTTTCTATTTTGCTTGGAGTTCTCTGGGGTCCCTACTCATCCATAATCTCGTAGAGAATGTGCGAAATGCTTGTCCTGCATGTGTTGCTACCAGTGGAGGATACACACTTAAACTGCCAAATAAACTTTGTAAACAAATATTAAGATAATTTTTCAAACATTTTTTCTGTATAGAATAAAATGGGACGACGTATAAAAAGGTACAAATAAGCACATTTGAAATGAATTTCAAACTCAGCAAACAGCTGTTTCGCGGCTTTTAATATGACAGCCTCTTCATCAGTGCACAAAAACGATGAATGGTTCACATGTATAAAATCAAGAAGCTTGCATTTTAAAGCCTCGAAACAGCTGTTTGCTGAGTTTTTAACTCATTTTAATTGCATTTATTTCTACTCATTTCATAGTAAAAAGTTTTCGACTGCGTTTTTACATTTTTTCTGTACTTTTCTGCATTTTTTGAACTAATTCATACAACTTTTTTTTTCTTTTAAAATTCATCATTCAAAGTTGACATCGTGCCCTGAGAAGATAAAAAGATCGCTTTCGTGCCATAAAGTGTCATAACATAACTTGTCGTATTGTTGTCTTTTCCAGGAGGCTGACGAAGAGGACAGGCGCCGGGGCAAGCGGCGCGCCGCCCCCGGTGGTGGAGGCGGCGGCGCGGGCAGTGGAGGCGGAGGCGGCCCGCCCATTGAGCGCTACAGCTCGTCGCCGCAGCTCCTGCGCCGGCGGAGCGGCGGGGGCGGCGGCGAGCGCTCCTCCGACGAGTTCGAGCGACGGTTCCTGCGCGTCCTGGACCGCGTGCACGAGACCCTGGAGAGGAACGAGGCCCGGGACCTGGAGGCCGAGGGGAAGGAGGCGGCGCGGCGCGAGTGGAGGCGGATCGCGCAGGTGGGCGGGTCATTAACATTCTTTTTTAATATGATTTGCACACTATCATGTAGTCCCCAAAAGTTTAGATAAGGGATGCACCGATTAATCGGCAGTACCGATTAATCGGCCACTTTGCCGATTATTAATAATTGGTAAAATCAGGCCGATTAATCGGCGGATTTTATTTATTTTTTAACATTGCTTCTAAAGTACACCTTTACTAAGAAATTATGATGAATAATTTTATTAATAGTAATGCTTATCCTCACACAGTCGATACGAAGTTTTAAATTAATTAAATTCTCCTATTTTGAATAAATATACACATACACGATTTTGCAACGCTTTTCATGTGTCGATGCTTTTCTCTTTAGCATAGTGCTTTTAGATAACTTCTAACTTTCAAAGAGTAAAAGTCTTGAATTAAGTTCAATTAAAAGTAACCCTAAATTGCAGTGCTCATCACAGACTCCCCTCCCCCTACCCACCCTTTTTTAAATTTATCTCTAGTTAACATAATTAATAATATGTTAATGTAACATTATTGTTAAGATTTGAAAATTGGTTCTATGACATTCGATAAAATTTTGGTATCATTTTGGGAAAAGTAGGAAAATGAGAAAAATAAAAGAATCTCTGAAATAAATTACGTACTATTTCAAAACTAAGATTTGTAAAAGTAAGTAGAAAAAAAGCAGTGACGGTGAAATAGGTTGTATTAAAAACAATCATCCTTATCATTAATCGGCTCAGCCGATTAATCGGTAATCGGCCAATTTGCTTATCGGTGCATCCCTAGTTTAGATAAACTGTAAAAAGGAAAATTATGAAAAAGTTAAAACATATTCAGAAGAGTGCAATCATTACAATTTGCCATATATTTTTTTAAAAAATTATTAAGCATCGAACTTGCGTACTTGTCAACGGCAACGGAAGGACAAAAAGCTCAAAATAATGAAACTTCGAAAATTTTAATTTTTAAACATTTATTCAGCTATTAAAGCAGTCTAACATATAAATAAATAATAATTTCTCGTCGTTGAGCCATCTGTTCGATTTATATTTTCTTTTAATACTCATTAATTTGATTAAGAGTCAACTATTTATCTTCCTTCTCAAAGAACATAACGATTATTCTTACACTTTTTTATTTTCTCAAACAAGATATTTCGATTATTTCTTCTTCTATATGACGTACCTATTCAACGTAGCTCTAAGCTGATTTCTTTCCTTTCCATTCAACTAATAAAAATGTTCCAACTGTGGATGCATCCTTTGGCATAGTTTCATCATTTAGTCCTGTGTGTGTGTGTGTGTGTGTGTGTGCGTGTGTGTGTGTGTGTGTGTGTGTGTGTGTGTGTGTGTGTGTGTGTGTGTGTGTGTGTGTGTGTGTGTGTGTGTGTGTGTGTGTGTGTGTGTGTGTGTGTGTGTGTGTCTGTGTGTGCGTGTGATTCAGCTCTATCTTCTCTCATTACAGTTAGTCTATTTATTTTGAAGGAAAATTTCTTCGCTTTGTCAACGTACCCACTATATTTAATAATATAATCTGTCACCGGTTTCAAACAATGCATATTATGTATGTTTGGATTAAAATGGAGGTTACTCCATCTTTCTGAAAGCAAGTGCAGATCCTGCTTCTGTGTAAGGAAGGCTCATTTGTGTGTGTTGGGGGGGGGAGGGGGCGGTCCATGAGTCATTTTTTTCGTATGAAGAGGGTCCCAAAAAAATCGAAGTCAACATATGTCCCCAAAAGGCTGTTTTAGCCTACTTTTGGTTCCTTAAGAGGGGGGTCATGAGCAATACTATTTATTCGCGCATGTCTGAAAGTTGATCTCTTTACATACACGTTTAATAGTTCCACTATCAACAGCCTTTTCCTGCGACTTGTAGAAAAAAATCTCCAAACAGTCGCGACATTGTATTGTTCCAACATAAATATTGAGTTTGATAACAAATGATTTGTTTGAGTTCGCTCCCAGCTCCATCACTGCAGAAAGAGATGCCTTTTTATTGGAGAAAAGAAACTTACAAATGAACAAGCCAACCATTGATCAAATCATCAATAAATGCAAAAACTTCCAAATGTACATAATTGCCGCGGTGTAAAAATTATGAGTTTTTCTATTCAGAAATAGGTCTCATTTTGTTTGCATGATGCAATGTTAACTTTTAAGATAAAGTCTCTTTTGGTCACGATTTTATAGAATAGGGACAAATTCAAATTACTTTGGGAGCCCTTAAAATGAGACTAGGCCAAAACAGTAAATGATTTCAGTTGATTTTCAGTAGATGATTTCAGGTAATTCATAATTCCTGCAGGAATGAAACACATGCTAATAAAAGTAAAACGTATGAGCGTGATTATTAAAAAACTTGTATGCCATAAACACTTTAAGTTTAAATTTTAACTTTTTTTCTTTCTACTTTAAAAAATGTAGCTTGCCCGATACGATTGAGCGTTCATTAAAAATAACTAACAGCATATAAAAAAATATTTTTGTAGCTTTTCCTCAACCTTTTTAGAAATCCCCCGTCACTTCTGTTATTAAAAAACAACAGTGATGCGTTGGAACATTAGATTTAAAGTTGCATCTTGCTTTCACCATATTTATTTGGAAGGTACAAACTTTTTTGCCTATTCATTTTGTCTAGCAGTGATTTAAATGAGGGTTTCAAAAGTAGGAGGGGCGCCATTTTTTCCTTGCTTTTACCTTTTCTTTATGGGAAAATATAGGTAAAAATTTGAAAGCGACGTATCCTTTCTTTTCTCTGGTTATTTTGATTGCTGTTGGTAAACACAGTTTCCACTGTTTCCAAGCGTATGAGCGGCAAAAAGTGATTGGTTTCCAGGCCGACTGGACCAATGATAAGCGCGCATCACTCTATGCTTGAAATTCACAACAGTTTGTTTATATGCTGCTGGTCTTTCCAGTAACCTAATATAAGTTTGAAATTCTTTTGTAGCTTAAAGTCAGCTGAGTGTGTTTTAAGTGATTGCGTAGTAAGCGATTTACTTCTCTAATTAAATAATATCACAGCGATACACTATATTTAAACAATTCCTTCCAATCAGGCTATCTGAGAAATATTTAACTAATTACAATGCTCGTCGCTTGCGGCATTAATTGTTTTATTTGGTTTTAGGTTTCTATTCAGTTCTTGAAATTATCTTCTCCTACAAACTTTTCTTTCTGAACAGTCTCTGTATTTAAAAAACAGCTTTTCAATCTTTGAGCTGAACTTAATGCAAATGAAAGTGTTTTGTTTTAATGCTAATATTCTATTTACGGTGACATTTGAAAACAAAAAATAGGGTGGACCGACCAGTGAATGAACACCTAAGCGAAATTCCGTTTTCAAAAATTCATTGCTTCGTTAAAAGTTGTTGCATTTGCCTCATGGCAGTAGAAACACTTTAGCGGATAAAAGTAATTGTTTTTTAAAATATTGCGCGAGTTTTTAGGGTTCTGGATCAGGTTATTTGGGGGGTTGAAACGGAACAAAGTGCCCAGACCCAGTGAATGAACACGTCAAACAAAAAAAAAAAAAAAAACGCAGCATTTTCTAGCTGTTTTCTTTTTGGGAATGTGTAGAAGGAAGTGACTACTGCCTGTTTATCACAGAAAAAATGTTTTTGCAACTTATTTTTCCAAGAAAATTACTAGGTGTTCATTCACTGGAAGTGTTCATTCTCGGGTAGGTCTACCCTTATGTATTTTATTATTATTTCTAATATTTTAATTGCTACCTTCACTTAATCACTAATATTGTACAGTTTGCTGCGGTATCTAACAAAGTATTGTTTGTATTTCGAAAGTAATTTTCATCCAGAACTTAAGTTCTCCTTTGTGTCCCTGGAGCATTCTATTTGCCATTTTCCTTCAAATGTTCTTTTTCCTTCCTTTGCAGGTGACGGATCGTCTGCTCCTGATATTATTCCTGAGTGGGGCGCTGCTGTCGGCGGTGATGCTGTTCGTTTTTGCGCCTCTCTGAGCGGAACTCTGTGAAATAAAAAGTACATTAAAAAAAAAGGAACACACCGGACGCTATCTGGCGGTGGAAAGGAGCACCGCAAATAGAATAAGGGGGAAAATCCCAACGTACAAAGACTTTTTGACGAATCTACCCCGAGGGCAAAAGGGGAGCATGATGCCACACGGAATCAATGGGGTGGAAGGAAAACATGGTCCTCACGTTAAAAAGGAACGAACAAAATGGCGGTGTCCGGTAGAGTGGCGTAACCGTAACCCCGCAAAATAGAATCTCCGCGATTCGTTAGAAATAGCTGTAAAGGGATCACTTTTTTTTAATATTATGCCGTGCTGTACTGTTTGATAGAGGGGGTGAAGTGCACTCTTCGACTGTTCTGCTTATTTAGCCCTTTTAAGAAAGCATCATTTTCTTCCTAAACGGATAACACAGTATTTATTGCCGTCGCACTCAATAATAATGAACAAAATGTTGCTTTCAAATAGATATCAAAGATTAAAATGATTGGTTTTAAATATTTATAAAGTTAGGTTCTTTATTCAACTTTTCTTCTAAATAAAAAGGGTATATTCGAGTTTAAAATTGGCGACTTCTCCAAAAGAATTTAAAAGAGTATGCATCTTATAACTCTAAAATTATTTGATTATCTATAATCATCAAGATTTTTTTTTTTTTTTCTTATACAGGGTTTTTCCATTTCACTTTTAGGACTTTATCATGTCCCGATAAGTTATTTAGATAAACTCCATATAATCGTTTCAAAAACCAAAAAAAAAAAAAACCTTCCCAATCCAATATTACAATCAAATAGTTTTTCTTAGTTTACTGGAAATCCTGTTCCATGTCCTGGAAAATAATTGTTCCATTGTTTTTAAAACTTACCAGCTAATTTTTCTATTAACTGAGTTCCCTGAATTATACCCCCTTCCCACTCCCTCTTTCTCTTCTTTTCATTTGACTATCATGAAAGCCAACTGAGTAATATTTTAAAAACTTATACTTGCTTAAAGTGTAAGTATCACCATTTACGAAAAAGACCCTTAGGGCCATGCTCCACATCGACGTAAAGCAGAAAAATTGGGCAGAAGCGTAAAATTTTCCTTTTTCGGTTTCGGTCGCTTTTCGGTCGGATGCGTGCTCCACTTGGGCAGAATTTTTTTTCTGCGCAGAAAAAAAGCGCCATCTGACGGAATAATCCTTGCATTTTCATTGGATATTTGATATTTAGATAACAAATAGGAAAAATACCTCATTATGAAGCATTATTCGAAATTATATGATTGGGTGAAAGATTGGCAACAAATAACCGAGCTTTTTGGCATGGAATTACCCATCATGATAAAGCTTGTTATGAGCCAAGTCCTGTTTTTGTTACTTGGCGGTTTTTTATTTCCACTTTAAACGGATATATTTAGCGGAAACAAACCAAACTGGCTATAAAATTCCCATTCAAGTATTTTTTTGTGAATTGCGCTAAGCATTGCATTTGCGGCGTACGAGATGGACGGCGTGTCCTCACCGGGAATAGAACCGGGGACGTCTGTGGTAGAAACCCAGTGCTTTGGCCGCTGGACTAAAAGGCCTCATAACCTGGCGGGCAAAGTTGGGTTATGTGCTCTCTAAGCGTACGCCGCACATTTATTTTCTATTGTTTAAATCTTAAAAGCTGTTTTTTTTTTATTCCGAGAAAAAAATAGCTTTTTTTATATTTTTTTGCTGTTGAAGAAAGCATACTAAGCATTAGAGGTGATAAAAAAAAAAGCTTCGGAGTGTTGAGTAGATGTTTTGGCGAAATATACAGCAAATGAAGCACGATGCCATGAAACTTGATTTGATGGTTGAATATTTTAGTTGTTGTTTTGAGTTTTTACATTTTAATGGACATTTTGCAACGGCTTTGGTGCTAATATTTTTGAGTAAACGCGTAGACAATGTTTCCGTACCGTTCGCAATTATATTATATATTCTGCGAAATGAATTTATAGCAACGCTATGTTTTCGGGGTCGTATCGAGTTTTCAAAATTATGGCTGTTATTGTACCTAAAAAAAATATCAGTGCCTACTTACTTTGCCAAATAAATTAGACCCTCAAAGTCATGAAGCATTTATATATTTTTTGAATACGCCGTCAAAAATAAAACACGTAAGCCATAACTAACTAAATTAAAAAAAAATTCTTTAATACGTAAAATAACCTACACACTCTTTAATGAATCGCTAATCTTGAAAAATTTGCTATATTTAAAAATGGAAGTATTTATCAAAACACAAAACATTTCACTAAAACTTTATTATAAAACATTAGCTAGTTTTATTATCGCCAAGCGATCCATAACTCAGCCAAAGGTCAAATCTTTTTTTTAAAGCTCAATTAAAATAAGTAAATACACGAGCGGAATTAAACATATATTTCCAATCTCGCCAAGCAATCAATAACTTAGCAAAGCATGTAATAAATTGTAAGTTCCATTACAATGTAAAGCAGCCGAAGCACCATTATTTAGAATCTCGCCAAGAAACTAGACTCCCGTAATCCCGCCGAGTTTTGAATAAAATAATAAAAATCTCGCAAAGGACAGGAATTGTTGACATGATTACATATAACGAGATAGTGGACTTTAAAAGCCTCAACTGAAATTTTATTTTAAGAATTTCGCTAGTTGCCCCCCATTTTGCTTTTTCACTTGATTATTTGTCATTAAGTAATGGGTATTTTCTCACTTCTCCTTTTGAATATTTACCAAATGCACTTTCGTTCATGCAGTATAGCAATGGCGGCCCCCAAGGCTAGAAATGTTTACATCTCACGATGAATTTCTATTGGCTGTTGGATAAATTAAAAATGCGAAATTTTTCGGTCCTCTATTACGCCGTGATTACGCCGCGTAAAAAGGAAAGTACCCGGATTTTCAGTTTCTGCCTTCAGTTTCGGTCGCGTTTTACGCTGATGTGGAGCAGGGCCCTTACTGAATTAGTTAATTACAACACTTTAATGCTATTTTTAAGCCTATTTTTTGGTTATTTGAGGGAAAACTAGACAACATGATATCATTATGTAATATTTATTTTACATTTATTATTTTGCCTTCTAAGGCACATTACTCAGTCGTTGACAACTTATTTTTAAAGGAAGAACGTTGGGACCAACAGTGGCTTTATTCTTTTCCAAGACTAACCCACATTTCCTGCACTGAATTTCATTTTCGCTTGTTTAAATTTCTTTCAAAAAAAGTGAATTAGAAGTTTCCGTAATTTGTTCTACTAAAAGCAAATATCTCATTGGAATTTTTCTGAATCAATATACTTTTATTCCCCAGTACCAATATTGTACACCTTATAAATTACCAACATACTTTTACTCACGATTGTAAATTCAGAACCTCTAAATAGTAATCAATATGCTTCTGTTAACGGTATCAACAATCAATGGACTTTTATTCGCCAATACAATTTCTGAATATCTGATTAAGAATCAATATGATTTCAATTACCCCTACAAATTTTCTGCACCTTATCAATTCATGTCGTGAACCAATCTAGCAAGACTCATAGAAGGCTTTGTTTGTAAGTTTTGTCATCAAATGTGCACTGCTTAGGTCATTGTAGCACGGCTCACGGGTATTGTCATTATGTGCTCACAGATTTCGCGTTTACACTTTTCGATGTCTTTTGACAATTTTTTGACACGCCGATTTCTATAACACAGATTCAAATATTGTCTAGTAAAGCAGTCGAAAACTTTGTACAATTAATGAAGTTAAAAATGCAAGACAACGTGTCCAAAAGTACAAATAAAATATTAAAAAAGAGTTTGAAAACTCTAGCAAATAGCTAATTCGGGGCTATTACAAATGAAGCCCCATCATCAGCGCGAAAAGATGATGGTTCAATTGACCACAGTCAAGTGAACCCAAAGGGGTTCATTAGTGTTTTCAAACTCTTTTTTAACATTTTATTTGTACTTTTGGACACGTTGTCTTGCATTTTTATCTTCAGATTCAAATATTGTCTAGTAAAGAAAAACTTTGTTTATGACCGATATGTTGTCCCGCGTAAACAAATAGGGTAAAAAAAAAGGAACTGTACCTGGCTGCTCATAGAAAATCGTTGCGTTTTGCAACTGCTTCTTCAGTATCATTTGTGTCATCCTTTTGGATTGAATATTTGTCTGAGAATTATATTTCTTATTCACTAAACTTCTGCTGGAAAAAACTGTTGTTAAAAACTCGAATTAATCAAATCTATGCAAGTATGTCTGAATGTTAATTGCTGTACTTTTTCTCGCAAGTTCTGAAAATGCCATCACCATTTTCAAGTGAAACGGAGCTAGAACAGCACTAGTAGTGGCTTGCTATTTATGCAATCAACTATTCTATGCAATCAAATATAAACTAATATTTAAAATTTTGGCAACGAAAGCAAAGGCATGTAAAGTTGGCTTTTTAAAGTTTGTGATAACATGTGTGAAAAGTTTGAATTTTAGGTGGAGGCTTTCGTTAAAAAAGTTTTTTGTTTTATCATTTAATCTGCCAGATTTACTGTTACTGCATTATTACCCAAAAGAGGTGTACGTTTATCCTCCCATATATCTACTATTTACCTTCGAGTTTTAAATTTTGACATAAGCATCCCTTCGTTTCAAGTTGTTTATATTATATTCATCCGTTGTTCCTTTAATTTATTTTTAAGAAAAACGTACTGTAGTCTTCTGTTTCATCATGATGTTAACGTGCTGTAATTTTTCACTGTATAAAATCCAACGAACCAAAGTAAGAGCTTAAAAAGCCGAACTTCAAGGACTGCACGTGTTTAAAAACGTTAAATCTCTCTTTTACTAAGGTTTAGAAATGTTTACGAGCGACTTGAATTCTGGTTAGTAATCAAGGTCATGTTGTTGTAAATTTGAAACATATTCTTCATTTTATATAATCTTGAAAAAATATTCTGAACGAAATGAAGAGGGAGAGGAAAAAGAGCATAACAAGAAGTTCTGTCAAGAACTAAACGAGCCTACTTTCCCTTACATCGACATCGGCATTCTAGCATCTGATCATTATTCTCTTGATTATCTAAGACTAAAAATTATGTCAAACATACCTTTTTAGCACTTGAAGCTGATTTCTAAAAGCAAAATATACCCCTCTCATCAGATGAAATAGACACATAAAAAGTAAATAAATGAATAAATAAAGTTTTGTCGCACCTTTTAAAGAATGTAACTGTTACAGTTCTTCCGTAGAAAAATTCCTCAATTGTTTTCAAAAAAAAAATTAAAAGTACAAAGTACATCAAAACACATTTTATCAAAGAAAGAAAAAAAAAGAAAAAAAAAGAAAAAAAAACTCGTCCGTTGATAAAATGTCTCGAATTTCACTTTTAATCCGTTGCCAGTTGTTAAATATAAATAAAGAATAAAATGCCCTCGTGAATGAAACATTTTTGTTACAAAAAAAATCGTCTGCCAAAAATAATAATAATAATAATAATAATAAATTCAATAAAACAAATGAATAAATAAACAAAAAATTGTCTGCACAGTCAGTCATTTTTTTTCGGACTGTTTACTCAAAAGTTATTAGGGGTGACAGCTTGCTTGAGCGGTTCAATGTTGAACGAAAAATTGTTCAAATCGGAAATGTAAATACGGGAATGAAGTATCCTTGAAAAGTTCTTTCCAACAAAAAAAAGTTTGTTCAAATCGGACTGTTCATTAAAAAGTTAGTATCGCGGGACCGGTTATTTGAACGGCTCAAAGTTGAACCAAAAATTGTTCAAATCGAAAAATCAAATATGGGAATGAGCTGTACTCGCCGAGATCTTTCCAACAAAAAAAAGTTTGTCCAAATCGGAATGTTCATTCAAAAGTTATTAGGGGGGGACAGACAGACAGACAGACAGACAGACCGACCGACCGACGCACAAATTCCCCATCTCAATACCCTACTTTCAAATTTTTAATTTTTCGATATTCATTTGACCTTTTTATTTTTTTAACTTGGCATTATTTTTCGGACTTGGCGATATTTTTTTTAACTTGGCGATATTTTTTGGACTTGGCGATATTTTTTTTAACTTGGCGATATTTTTTGGACTTGGCGATATTTTTTTTAACTTGGCGATATTTTTTGGACTTGGCGATATTTTTTGGACTTGGCGATATTTTTTAGATGCATTAAGCCACTTTTAATACTTTTTTCGTCTTGCTTTTATTTTTAACGGGAAAGTAGGCTAAAAAGGAGCTAAAAGCTTAAGGGACCTGATTAATTAATGAACACCTACGCTCAATTTCACTTTAACATATTCATGAAGTGATTCAAAAATAGTATTTAGTACATGACAGTGGAAACATTTTTACTAGTGCGTGTAATTGTGGACGAAACACTGGGGAAAATTCTGCTTCGGGTTTTTGAGTAGTATAAATAAAACGTGGCGCAAGCACTCCAGTCACTCTTGACGTGGGATAATGTCCAAGCACTGAACAAGCACCAAGTTATCAGAAAGACGAACATGGTGATTTTTCTTTTTATTATTTTTGTTGACCAAAGTTTCATAGCTTTTCATGATGAAACTTTTGTTCATTCTTCTTATCGTGTATTTATTTTATACTCGTACTTTGTTTCATCACGTCGAATGGCTTTAGTTGTTGACAGCAGAGGTGAGATTGTGCCACATCCTATGTTCCACTACTAATAGTACAAATAGATTGAATTAAGTCACGCAAATGATAAAGTAGAGTACAGCAATTTCAAATCTTCCATCAATTATAACACAGCATCGTACCTCCTTTCCAATAAATAGTTGCATCGCAATCTAGTAGGCAGCACCTACCCTCTACTGTCCCTAATTAAGTCATTCGATGGTACTCTCTTCTTCCTACCCCTCTTATGTTTCCATAGCTTTCTGGTTTAGTTTTTACTTTCATTATTTTTTCAAGAATATTTTTTTCATAGATTATTTTCTTTCCTTTCCGGAATTGTATAGAAAGAAGCACTGTTATCGATTCATCTAAGAAAAACTTTTATAACCCTTTCTACAATAAATATTAAAATATAAATAAATGATTAAAAAAACACCATCATGAATTGTTTAGTTACTAGTATGTGCTCTTTCTCAGCTTGGACAACCCTATAAACTTTACTAATCTTTCAATCCTGATTCAATGAAATGTGCTCTGGTATTTTTAAGCCAGTGCTACAGTTTTGTATGAAGTTGCTTAGACAATTTTTTGAAAATGTAGTAAAGGTTTTAACCACATACAATGCAGCAAGTCTAGTAAATATATTGCACATATTCAGAGCACCAAGCGTGCAATTAAAAGCTTCTCTGGTCCCGTCACTAATGACCTTTCATACCTACTTGCTAATATGCTTACTAAAGTATATGTAAAAAAAGCTTAATTTTTGTGTAAATTAAAAAATCCAGTATCTTAAAAAAAATATTTTATGCAATTGCATAGGTTTGTAAGGTGAACCGTTTGTGCTGAAATACTCGGATTTATTATAAAAAGAATATTTCGGAATTGTTGAATCTAATAACTATTATTAAACAAAAAGAAATTTTTAAAAGTATTTTAGGATATGAGATAAATTTTAACTATGTAATTAATTAGTAGAATAGTTTTACATCTTAGGAAGATTTTAGAATGTTCTAGAATGCACATGCTCATTCTATCCAGATGTATTTATAAATGCCTATTTTTATAAAACATAACGCAATGAGACTTTTAAAAAAATATCAACAATCAGATATAGACTCATAAAGATTAAAATTGAAATTATCATTCTATTATTGACACAAAAGGAACATGAAACTTTTTATAATTTAGTTGCAAATAATTGTTCCAGCTGTCAAAATCTTTTATCATACGAGCTGACAGAATCGTTGATGTCCCTAGTACTTTCATAAAGCTGAAAAGTTGTTACCAAAGTCGGAAATCTTTTGGTATCACCAAAAGAAAAGTATTTTCCCAAATAAATTTTTTTGTGCACAGCAAATCCTCTAATAAATAAATTAGCATGAAAATAGACAGCTTTATTTTGGCTATTTATTGCAATAGCTGCATCCTTGATACGACACTCGAATAGAATTTATCTTCTTAATGTACGGGCGTACTTAAAATACTGAGTTCTTCAAAGAGTCTTTTTTAACTCTCACTCCAATTCTGAATTTCGATCTCATATTTTTAAATAGTGCCCGAAATCCGAATTGTAATAGCTTAGACACTGTGAGAACGTATTTCTAATCAATGGTTGTTATAGGAGTGGCTTTCAGATATTTCTATGCTTAACGTATTTTGGCATGATCTTCCGTGTGAGAAAAATTTCTAGTTGTTGTTTTGGAACGATGAAGTCAAAGTGTAATAAGAGATAAATTATTCTTCAAAAACTAAAAAGAAAACTAAAAAAAATATTATGAAGTGAGTTGCTTGTCATTGCTAAAGCAAAATTCGACAAAATGTGGATGACAAATTGAAATATAATTTTGAACAATTGCGAATTATTCTCATGCTTCACTGTATTATCTGTTTCTCTCTAGAAACGTAGAATGTTTTAACTTTAAGTAAAGCCGAGGTTTTGTATTGTATTTAGGAGTCGGCTTTCATAAAAATGAGAAATCATCATTCATTTATTATTTTTTTAACTTTCCAACATTTTAAAGTGAATTTGCACTCTAAAATGCAGACATGGCAGCTATTTAGATCTTTTTCAAACAACGTCGATGAAGCTTATAGCAGGAAACGTTTTTAGAGAAACATTTTCTATAAACGGACACAGAGCTATTTCGTTGCTTTTGTATCCAAAGAGCAAAAGGGAAAAAACAAACAATATAACTCTAAACGTTTTTTGGTTCAATGAAGCTCTGCCAACTTTTAAATGATTTAAAGACAGCGGGAGAATTAAACATGAAGAAAAAAAATACGCTGTTGCATTTTTCTACAAATGCTGGTTTACTTCAGTATAGCATGGTGTTACTGAAATAGTGTTTACAAGATAAGTAGAAAATTCCGATTTTCTCTATCCTATACTATAATACGAGAGATGTTTGCCAAGTCGAAAATCGCCCCAGAATTAATAAACTCCGGTAAACTTGGGGGTCTGGGGTTTTTGGCCACGGGGAATCGATTGGCGTCGGTTTTGAAGCGCTACGGTCGAACAGTTCGGAGTTACAGATAGGATTCATGAAAAGTTTGAGAAGATTTCTTACTACGCCATTTTCTTTATGATTACTCTTATTGTTATACTGTTTCATAGCAACCACGTTTTAACAATGGATTTCATATTTAATCACATCAGCGTAAATTTATGTTTTTATGGTATTTGGCAAATAATTTTTGGCAACATGTTAGAATTGTTATTGTTTTTGAAATTTAAAAGAGATCGATCAAAATAAAGTTAGAATTGGGTATGGGTAAGGCCCCTATATATACGAGCCGGCGCATCAAGATTAAGTTTCACCACTTTGGATCCAGCGCGTGTTTGTGTGTTTGAGTGGTTGTCTTTTATGGCCAGTAATCGCGTTTTGGTAATTTTTCACTGTGAGCAATTATTAGCGGCACGTGGATTTGGCAAAGCTTAGCAATGTGCCAAAACTTTTTTCTGGTAACCCTACTCCGCAACAATGAAAATTTGAAAGTAAAAGTTAAGGAATTGGATCCAAAGTGGTGAAACTTAATCTTGATGCGTCGGCCTGTCTATATAGCGGCTCTAGACAGCTAGGCCCCTATATATACGACCGCGCATCAAGCTTAAGTTTCACCACTTTGGATCCAACTTATGAACTTTGACTTTCAATTTTCATTGTTGCGGCGCTAGGGTTACCAGAAAAAGTTTCGGGACATTGCCAAGCTTTGTTAAATTCGCGCGAAATATTACCAAAACGCGATAACTCGCCAGAAAAGACAACCACTCACCGAAAAAGACAACTCTCAATCAAGTTCTGGATCCAAAGTGGCGGCCTATCCTATAGCGGCTCTACCGCTGCCTAGAGCCGCTATATAGACCGGCCGACGCATCAAGATTAAGTTTCACCACTTTTGATCCAACTTATTAACTTTCACTTTCATTTTTCATTGTTGAGGAATTAGGGTTACCAGAGCAAAGTTTCGGGACACTGCCAAGCTTTGTTAATTTACGTAAAAAGTTACCAAAAAGCGATAACTGGCCAGAAAAGACAATCCTCACACACGCGCTGGATCCTAAGTGGTAATCTTGATGCGTCGGCTCGTCTATATAGGGGCCTGAGGTCGCTGTTGTCCAATCGGTTAGTCGTCGGACTCGTAATCGGAGGGTCTTGGGTCGATCATTTAGCCGCCGATCAAAGATCCACCGTCTTCATTAATGGTTGCTGGGGGACGTTAAAAATGTTCGTGGTCACAAAATCCTCCAAGTGAAACGAAACCTCTGGGGTGTGCTGGGCCAAGGGTTTACTCGGCCCTTGGGCCTGGTTAAAAATGAACAGAGCGCTCTTCAGGGCCCCATCCCGGTTAAAAAGCGGCTGTGGTATGAACGGGGGGGGGGGGGGGGACCTGGAGTGTGAAGTGAAGTGAAAGTCAAAACCAACTGGAACCAAATGCGTACTGGAGAACAGGGACTCTGCATCCATTCTCATCAACCCCTCCCGCGCAATCGGCGCCAAATGAAATGAAATTAGGTGTGATTTTACGGTGCATGAGCATGGATTAAATAAGGTTGTGTTTTTTAAAATAAATTACGGCTGTTTTGAATGCGTAATTGCAACCAAAGGCTCAAAAATGCTTTTCAAGTTTATCTAAATAAGTACTTCGCAACTTTAGAAAAAAACGCAAGTTTACAAACCTCTTTTTTTTTTTTTAACCGAGCGGGCTCAGTCCCCTGGTACACGTTAGGGGTAATATACGAGGAATGGTTGCCAAGTCGAAAATCGCCCCAAAATTAATTAACTCCGGTAAACTTGGGAGTCTGGGGTTTTTGGCCACGAGGAATCACGAGGTTTAGTTTTTCTAAATAAATTTGTCAAAAATATTGAACTTCAACACACTTCAATCTTTACACTGCTAACTTTATACCATTTCTTTAATTGTATAGTTTTTTTTTTAATATCAATTACATTTTATTTCATGTGACTTTTCAAACTTAATCTTTGTATAGAATAGTTTCCTTTCCAAACTCTAACTTTGTTTAGAATAGTTTACAATGGTGCACTTTAACCGGTTATCTTTTCATCAATGGTTTCACAAATTTTCTTATGGCATGTATTGTTTTGATAAATCAAAATTGAAAATTTAAATCTTCGAGTTAGCTTCGATACCTGTTTTCCTCGAGCGGAGCTCGGTCACCCGCTGGTATCAAATAAAAGGAAAAACAAATTTTTATACGAAACCCGTAGTTCGCAACTTGCGTGTTGATTACTTAAGCGGGTTACAGGGGCGGATACAAGGGAGGGGTGATGGGGGCAATCGCCCTTCCCTTGGGGAACTTTTCTCCAGCAGTTTTTCGACTTTGAAGTTCAAAAAGGCAATTTTAGATGATCTTCGATGATACTATGAGAAGTGGTTGGGAATTGGGGCTCTGACTTGGAATTTTTTCGAAATTGAAGACCGAAACATTTGTAATGAACATGTGTATTAACCAGGATATGTGGTAAACGAAAAGGGGGCAAATAGGAAAAAAAACAATCGCCCTTCCCTTGGAGCATTTCTGGACCCGCCCTTGGCGGGTTACTACCTTAACTACCCTCAGTTGAAATGAGAATGGAAAATCATATAAAATGGATTTTTTTGAGGGATAAAAATAAGTCATTAATATGTGATGAAGTAAAATTATTTAAAAGCTATGCATATCATATCTAACCGTCAAATATGAAGTCATTTGGGATTGATTTTGAAAAAATATTTACATGATTTTTTTTTTTTAGCTTTTTGGGTTATAAATTTGGAGCCTGACTTAAGGTGTGGTACTGGCCGAAAAAATGCCGAATAATATACAAATTCCTGCAAAAAAGCAATGTCGACCGTCTCATCGACTCCTTATCAATTCAATAAGTTGCTGAAAAACAAGTATTTTCTTTTTCTGAATGATTAAAATTATTTAGCAATTTTACTGAGATTTTTATTAACTTAAAGAAAAAAAGCGTAGTTTATTTTTTAGACTAATAATTTTCCGGGGGTAGTTGTTACATGTGTTGCGCAATTAATGGGTGACAGCGTTTAAAAAATTGGGAACCGCTAGTTTAAACGCTTAAATCTATGCCCACATATTACTTCTTAAATCCAATGCTTTAAGAAGTTCAAAGAAAAAAGATGAGGGGTGTTTTAGTAGAAAAATTCAACTGTTAGTGCTGTATTGGAAGCATGAGGTAATTTACTTAGCAATCGTATTGGAAAGAAAAAAATAATGTGAATCATTACATGAGTTAAGAAACCACTGCTATAGAGTGTTATAAATTAAAAATATGTCCGACATAGAGTTCTTGTAAATTAAATATATCTGCCATAGAGCTGGTGTATATTGAAAATATACATAAAGCAATTTTTTACACTAGTTGAATACTATTTATTGACTGTTAAATAAAACGAATGTGAAATGCGATGAAAGCAATCATTGACTCTCGTCTTTGTAAGTTCGTGTAAAAATTCAAACACACCATAATTGCCAAATTCAATACCCATTGATCGTTGAAATGGCAGTTGAATTGTGCTCCATCAAACCATTACAGAGATTTCGTGAGTGAAAATTATAATTTTTAAAATATGTATGAAGTTTTTTAATTCCTTCCGAGAATTCATTGATTAAAAAAAATTAATAATGAAAATTAAATGTGACAGTTGGCTAAACTTCAAAAATTAGTCTACAATTGCAAGTACAGCAATTTATAAATGTAATAGACACATTTTTTATTAAAATATGGAGATCGTGTTAAGAAGGTCTTATTCTAGATTGAACAATGTTTATTCCCAGGATGCAGTACTTATCTATAATTGTATTTACACAAAGAAACTGTAATGTCTACTTTAATTGTTATTTTAAGATGTATTTTTCTAAGGATAGGGTGGTTTTCCCCGGAATAAAAATACAACACTTCCATGGGTTCTATTACTCTACCAAGTTTAAAAACCACTGCCACAAAGTATGGAATACCATGACGTGTTTCCTCAACAAAAAGTATTCAAAATATTTTTCTGGCAGGTGCTACCCAATAACATACAAAAAGTCTTAGGGATGTCCTGCATACAATCTAAAACTTTAGAATATTCATATTTTTTACATATTCAGAGAAAAGATACCGAGATATTAAACATGTGAGTATCTCATTAATTTTATATATACTCTAATACTGGAATCTTTTTAACCAACCTATTTTATAATCATTAGGAGGCGAAAATTATTCATTACATTCAAATGATTTTGTGTTTGTAAGTACTGTTTGTTATACTGGGAAAGGAGTTTCTGGTAATTAATAATAATAACCAAGATTGGAGGGAAAGGGGACAAAATCGCACCTTTCAGCTTCGAAGTGAAATGAAAAGGCATTCAGAGATATTGTGATGTTCATAATTATTTATCTTTCTTTTTTTGTCAACTTTTGTAAAATAACTGCTTTACCGCGTAGGTGGGGCAAAACTCATTTTTATTTTATTACTGTTATAACTAAGGACCATAATGCAAAACATGATCTTTCATTACTTAAGCTGAAATATAATACAAATTGTAGTAAAATCATTTATTTGTTTACTTTAAATGAAAATATTACTAGTGGTATATATAGACAGATTCTTTATTGCTTTAAAATTAGATGAAATTTCCTACCTATAGTAAAGGGTCGGCAGACACTAAAGCTTTAACTGCTTTATGCGCTATTGCTTCAATAATTGACATTCTTTTCATCAGAACATCGTTACGCTAAAAAACGAAGGGTCAGTTTGACCAGCCTGTACGATTTTGTCCCACTTTCCTTATATTATTTCTTTCTGTTTCCTGGCTTCACATTTTTATTTTATAATCAGGTAACACAACATTTTTGGTTTTCAAATGACAAATCATTTCTGGCATTCGTGCTGCTGTATATAAATGTCGAATCAAAGGTAGATGTAAAATATAGTACTGCTCGAACGGCACCGATTCAATCGAATCACCTATTGTGCACTAGAACGCGCGAAAAGAGAAGCTGACACGTGTTACGCCACTTGACGTGACCGCCACGTAATCTGCGCACAATCCTGAACAAAAAGAATACAAAAAGAAGAAACCCTTGGTGCACATTTTGAACACGCAGAGTGTATAGCACTTCTGAATAAAGAATCACTTCTTTGTTTGTTAGTTTCTCTTTCCTGTCTCCCTTTCTCTTTTGTATACTAAACACGATTCAACTTCGAATTGGTTTACGAAATGGTCTGGCAGCCAATGAAGTGTTTGGCAAAAAGTTCACAAATATTGACGTCACTGCGACTGGAAGTCTAAAAATGTAACGGAGATCAATGGTGCACGAAAGATTGTTTTTAGAATGGAGGAAAAAGTTTTAGTTAGGAAATCTGCGGGAAAAATGAAATAGAGAAACAGCCTTCCGCCTATTTTGATCACTGGAAAACTGATTAAGTCACTTTTCTGGATCGAGAGAAATGCCTGAAGTATTTTTGGATGAAAATTTCTCTGATCAAACTTTTATGTTAATAAATAAAGACTCTATTTTTAAGGCTCTTTAGAAAAGAAAGAAAAGAAAAAAGTAAATAAACTACTTAACTAAATAAGTAAAATAAATATTTTTAGTTTCTACTATTTTTGTGTTAACTAATACTTCCTTAATAATTTTCACGCAAAAATTTAAACAACATATATCTGAATCCAACAAGTTTCGGCACGAAATGATCACTATTAATAATCCCCTTTCCTAAACAACAGCCAATGATAATATGCAGCTATATTGCTTACTTCTCACTTTTCTTATCAAATTCGTGACACTGAAATCAGTTAAATTCGGCTTGCTTCGTAGTAAAAGCTCGTTGCGTTCACTCCATTAAATATTAAATTCGTTTATCAAATATTCTGTATGGCCTTCAAATTATACTTTGTCCTCAACTTCTGGACAAGAGTAAAAAGACTCAACCCACATATAGACCACAAATTCAAATTCTTTTGAAAATAGTGACATTAAACACTGAAAAAATATTTATCTAAAATGTGCGCAAATAACAGCAAAATTATAATAACTCATGGTCAAAAAAATGAAACTAAAATTCCCGTTACTATCAAGCGGATAAAATAAAATGGTAGTTATATTTGAAAAAGAACTACTTCCTCCGTACCAAATTAATTTGCTACATTTCAATACTTTTGCACTGATTTTTGATGCTGATTCCTCAGGACTTCCTCAGGGTCAACGGTTTACTTGAGCTGGTCTGACTACGTCAGACCAGTTAGGAGATAAGTAGAAGAAGAAGAAGAAGAAGAACGGAGGGAGTAGTTAATAAGACAGTTTCAGTATTTTGACTAACAATAGCACCAGATCGCCGATGAGTTATCTAACCAAAGAAAATGCAAATGCTTGTTGCACTCAAAGACAGTATGCAGCTTTTCACGTGATTCCAAACGGCTTATTCTGGAACCTACATGGAATCACTCCGCTTCGTATTGATAACGTCTCTCCTCCCTCAGAGAAATTCTACAAACGGAGATTGATGTAGGGAAGATATATGATTTAAATCCAAAGCGAAAATGCGACCAATATTTTCTAAAAAAGCGCCCAATCTTTCTGCTGTACGTTTTGACGTGTTCATAGATAATAAACACTATGGACGGATTGGGTGCGATTGCATCATGAGGTTGGACTTCTTAATTCATTTACATACAAGACTAATCATGGTAACAAAAAAAAAAGTTAATTTCCGTTGAAAAAATAAAGTCAATTCCGACATAATTTTATTTTGCTCTCAAGGGAATACCATTTAGAATAGTTTGGCTTGCTCAAGATAAACCTTGAAATCCGGAATTCTAAAAACAAGTATTAGAGCTCTTCTAATGCTAGTAGATATTTCGAGCTAATATCAATTTTAGCATAAAATTTCAAGATTTGGAATGACGTAAAATTTGAAAATGTATATGAAATATTTCTACCTAATTTTATTAAATTTGTGTGAAAAATGAGCTTAAATTTAGAATAGAAAAAGAACAAAATCGAATTTTCGAAAAAACGCTTCGAGATGCACACTCTCACGCTACAAACTAATTTTGTACCAAATTTTATTTCAATCGACCGAACGGTTTTGGCCCTACGCGCGTCACAGGCAGGCAGACAGAAAGAAAGAATGACCCACATTCTGCTTTATTATTAGCAGAGAGAGGAGACAATACAACACAAGAAAGGTTTACAACACTAAGAGAGGAAATTATACCCAGAAACGGTAGAAATCGAACCCACGACCTCCGTCAGACAAAGCTGATGTTCTACCCCAGAACCGAGGAGGCCCCTTCTACTGGTACTTCGTGTGAAAACTCTGAACTGAATTTAACCACAATGCGGGTCATTTTCGTGTCAGCGTAAGAGTTTTGCACACCATACAAGATTTAAACATTAATCGCTTGAAGTACTTAAGGAAGTGGCAATAATCCCCTTGCTGACAGAGATTAGAGGGGAGCTAGAAAGAACTGCTATAAGAAAAGACCAAATAGAACTTTCATCGACTATATCACGCCTAGTATTTTTACCTCAGTTTTTAACAACAGGTAAGCATTATTTTGCTGCTATATTACATTTTAAGAAAATATTTCTTTTTTTTCCCTTTTCATTGTAAATAATGCATTTGATTAAGCTCTTTGTTTAAAAAAAGTGAACTTGGATTGAAGGTTTTAGAAAAAAAGTGGAAGTTCAACAAATTGTTTTCCGCATTGTAGGCCTTGGAAATATAAATTCCAATAACTGTAAATAATTTAACACGATTTGTTTAGGCAGGCGAATGAATTTAAAAATAGGAAAAGCCAAATATTATTGGAACTGTCTAAAAATATCGTTTCCCACACAATTTTTTTTACCGTGTTTTTATTTTTAACCAGAGGTGTAATTATTCACGCTTTGAACAACCGTTTGATATCTTAGACACAAAATCCCAGGTAGAAAAAAATCAAATAATTTTAGAGCAAATAATTTGTCGAAGGCATCTATAATGTCAGTCAAATTGTATTTATTTGTTTAGGGTTTTTTTTTCTTCTTTTTATCGCAAAGAAACTGTTTATTTAGGCAATTTATTCGTTTTCGTGGTTTGTCTTGAGCAGCGTGGTTTTGCCATAAAGGAAAAAAAAATGAAAACTTGTCCAGTATTCAAAATACCATAAATTCTAGCGATTCTCGACATAAAAGACGCGACTCATGAACATGAACCTACAGAACGACACTGTTCAAGACAACCAATGAAAAACATAGATGAATTTCAGAAAGTCTCCGGCCATCATACTCACCAGGCATTGCACCATCTGATTTCTCTTTATTCAAATCACTGCAGCAATTTTTATGTAGTAAAACGTTTAAAAATGTGGGCTGATGTCCAAATTTCAACCTTTTGAAGTTGTACTCCAAAGCTAGTTGACTTTTATCGATCAAGATTTAAAAATTTGCACACTCGAGGGAGAGAAGCTTCTTGCTAACCAGAATAATTACATATTTTATTAAAATGACAATTTATTTGTTTTAACTTACTAAAAAAATAAAAATAAAATAAACACTTTAAACATAAAAGAGAAAACACAGTACTTCCGGTCCCCTGAGTACTCGAGAAACACTGATGTTTGACCACACACATACTTCATGATGTTTAAAAATTTGTTCCATGACTAAAAAAAATAAATAATTTATGGGAAATGTTTTTATTAAAACAATTTCTTACCCATTTGAGACAATATTTATGCATAAAAACAAATTTAATGAACTTGATGTCAGTGACCGAAAACCAAAGGCGCACCAGGAGGGCAACAAGTATTTTACATTTACGTAATTATATTTTTTTCCCTCCAAAACCATTTGGTTAATAAACTAATAGAACATTTTCTAAACTCTCAGTTTTAGATGCTGAAAAATTATTTAAATACTGCTTTAGTTGGTTGAAAAGATTTGACATTATTGCTTAAATTTAACCACAAACTCTATTTAACGCCATTAATTAAATAGTATTCTCTAACGCCGTAAAATATTTAACAAAGCTTCCATTGATTAAACTAACGAATTTCCAAACATTTAAACAAGGTTGGATCCAAAACTGTCTTGGAACCAAAATGTCGGATAAGTCGGCCTGTCCTCTAAAGGGGTTCTACTTTTCCGTGTCCACCATGTCCTCTCGAAAACAATTAAATACACTACTCGACACTGAAAATGCAACACCAAGAAGGAGTGGTCAGAAATTCATGCAAATTTTACCGTAGACGCACGTCACTGAGTTATGCAAATGATATGAAATGCGCAGCTCTCCGACGCACGTGAAGTAAGATATAAGAGAATGAAGTTGAAAAGTGGTCTATGTTCATGTTGGTTTTTCTGCCAGACTAATTATCTGAGAAATTTGGTTTTTGTCTCGAAGGATACGTGTGATAGGAGGAAATGCCACGCCGTCCTCAACGAAGACACTTCCAGCATATAGACGACTTTACAAGGGGTATGGTGATCGGACTGAGAAGGGAAGGTTGTTCCATACGTCAAATTGCAGCTGATACCCACATGGATGCAAGCACTGTGCATCGGCTGTGTCGGAGATGGTTGGAAAGAGGAAATGTAGAGACATTGACGGGTGCAGGTGCAGCCAGAGTGACGTCAGACCGCTTGGATCGACGGATTCACCGACAAGCTGTGGCGGACCCGCAAGTCACTTGTACTTCGATTCTGCAGCACGTGCAAGGTACGCTGGATGTTCCTGTGTCGACCAGAACCATTTCCCGTCGACTAGTTGCACGTGGCCTGCAATCACGGCGCCCACTAAGAAGACTGCCATTGACCTCACAGCACAGACTCCAACGTTTGGAATGGTGCCGGACCAGAGCGACGTAGATGGCAGAATGGCAAACCGTAGTGTTCTCAGATGAATCCCGCTTCTGTTTGTCCAGCGATAGTCATCTCATACGTGTGTGGCGTCGACGTGGAGAAAGATCGAATCCGGCAGTAACTGTGGAACGCCCCACAGCGCGACAACGTGGCATAATGGTTTGGGGCGCTATTGCATACAATTCCGTATCACCTCTAGTTCGTATTCGGGGCACTATGACGGCCCAACGATATGTAGATAATGTACTGCGGCCGGTGGCAATCCCCTACCTTCAGGGTCTGCCAAATGCAGTTTTTCAACAGGATAACACCCGGCCTCACAGTGCTCGAATCTGCTAACATGCTCTACGAGGTGTACAGATGCTTTCCTGGCCACCATACTCTCCTGACTTGTCACCAATCGAACATGTGTGGGACGTGATTGGACGCCGTTTGCAGAACCTGCCACTGCCTCGTTCAGAGGACGAACTGTGGCAAATGGTTGAAAGGGAATGGAGTGCCATCCCTCAGGACACCATCCGCAGGCTTATTGACTCCATGCCTAGACGTGTTTCTTCGTGCATCGCTGTCCGCGGTGGTCCTACTTCTTACTGAGCCGACGCCGTCCTCGCTCTAAATTTTGCTTATTTATTTTGAAATAAATATCACTTATTGTTCCATGTTGTCTCTGTCTTCTTACCAAATTTCATCAATTTCTGACCATTCCTTCTTGGTGTTGCATTTTCAATGTCGAGCAGTGTATATTTAGATTTAAAATGCTTTATGACCAGAGAAGTTCATTTTGATCTGAGGTAGGCAATCAGAGTCAGGGGTTCCTTAAATTTTTAATTTAATCTTAGTACTTTTTTACATTTTAACTTGAAAAAAAATTCTATAGTTAAAATCATTGGCGAATTTTCAAATGGAATTCTAAGTTATTATTAAGACTTTTCACCGACAAATTTCTTACAGAACAGTTTATTTTTAGTATTTTACATTTACCAAGCAGAGTGCATTATTGAAAAAAAAATTTCGCAAATTGTTTTCTGAGCAATTACTTTTTATATTTACAACTACACAAATTCTAAAATTATTTTTCGTAGTATATTTTGATTGAATACAAGAAAAAAATAAAACGGGTGGGGGGAGTAAAAACTCGCAAAAGAGAATGAGATACTATGTGATTCGCATTAATTTCTAATGTTTGGTCATATTTCTTGATATCTCAGGGCCTTCTATATGGGCCAGAATATTCACAAAACTTTTTAAAAAAATCATTTCAAAAGAATAAAGAACAAAAGAAAAAAAATCCACACGAACAAAACCTTTTGTCAACTATTAAGCTTAGAATCAGTTTATACGTTAAGGAAAGCGTTTGTTTTACCTTTAAACGTCGCCATTAGACAGTGGTCGCATTACCCCCTATAAACTGTTGGAGTTGCGAATAATACTTCTAACAAAATTGGGACTTGTTAATTCAATATCCTTCTCTGTTAACATACGATTAAACAATACTTCAAATTAAAAGAAAGTAAATATTATAAACGCTATATTAGTCTTTTTTCCATTAAATTTAATTGATCTTCTTGTTAAACGAAAACAAGTATTTTCTTAAAGTTTTTCTGGCTTTTTATTAACGCTTATGCTAAACTTTAGCAGAGATTTCGTACTTTATGCTTTAGATTCGACAAATGCTTGACATAAATGAAATTAATGTACCAAATCCGCACTAAATTATTATACCTCAACATAACCATTAAAATAAACCCAACGCAAAATGAAATTCCTCCTCTTTCAGACGGCGGTGACACGAGCGAGGCGTGGGTCACATTCATGTGTAGATTAAATGAGTGAACAGAGCGTCCGGACGACCCTAAATGACACAACATCTTGATAATTTAATGCTTTAATAGTGCAGTCAAATAGCAAACTTAATTGAATGCCCATTTTAATCGAAATCTCGCGTGCTGGCGATGCCTTGTCCTGCAGTGTGAATTGTTGTTAGCACAGATGAAAATAAATATTAAACATGATGTTCTCTGCGGAATAAAATAATTACTACAAAAGTCATCAGCTACTGCTCTAAATTAGACATTAAATTAATGATGCGTTGTATTAAATCACTGAAAGTAAACATAAATCGAGGTACATTAAATTAGCGAACTTATGTAACGCCCAATTGATGATTCAATCTAATATGTAATTGATTTACCAATATCTGCTCATTATGTGAAACGTTGAAGTCAATAAAGTAGCATATATAGTCCCCAAACATTTTATTGAAAATTTACTAAAAATAAGAAAGCCTTATTTAGGTACGGACACTTTGGCTGTATAAAACGATGGCAAATTTTGAAAACAACAAATAAAATTATTCGCATTCCCCCCTCCCAACTCTTTTCCAAAGCTAAGTTTTTGATTCAAATGTAAGATTTTTAATTATTAGAGTTATAATTAATTAACACAACGTTAATCAGTGAATACAATAGCAAATAACTGACTGAAATGACAGATATCTAAACAAGTCAACGTGCTCAATGAAAATAGGGTCTATTTGTAAAGCCTTAAAACATGTAACAACATTAACATTAAGCAGACTATCAAACGGATAGGTCAGTAGAAATTCCAATATTTGTTTCTGTGTTGCACATTAAATATACTCCAACATAATAGAGCGATACGCAATTCCACGCAGAGTACTAATTTTTTTAATGTTCAAGTATGTTTTAACTGCAAAAATCACGAAAAACGCGTTTCGAGTTTTTTTAATTAATACAACCGTAAAGTAATGTCATACAAAGACGAGACCTAGCTAAGAGCACTCTCGATTTCTTTCAAAAAAAAAAATTAAAAATGATCCATTAGGCTCCAGAGTGCGGCTGACGGATACAAAGGAAAGAGTTATAAACCCCTTCCTTGTTGCGTAAGGGGTTAAAAACAATTTCTATTGGGATGATTTTGAAGAATTACCGATCTCCGTCTCAATTTTTGCTTTGAATCCCGCTAAATTAAGCTATAGTTAGAAAGAATTGCTTTTACTGTAGCTTTCAATGAAACAACAAATGGAGTAAACGAATTTGACGTAAACGGGGTTTTGGGCAACGGTTTTCGACCAGATAAACTTCAATTCACTCCCAGTAGCTTTGAGGCTGAACGTGAACCGTATTGACCAAGCTCTATTAAATTATGAAAAAAGAAATGAAAAAATTATGATTTGAGCTGATTTTGTGTTAAACACCTCACTTAGCATATTCACTTCCTCAAACTTTCTTTCTAACTGCTAAACTTAAACACTGCGCCCCCCCCCCGGTCGTAGTAACTTTAACTCTGAACGCTCTAAATTGTCATTCTGTTTTTATATCGCGCTAACCTGAAAACGCGAAAGTGATGCTCTCGCTCCCACAAGAGGGCGCAAAGGTCAGATAATGCGAACAGAAAGGCTCCCTTCTCTAATATTTCTTCGGCGATAACCACGTGATGGATGGGCCCTGTGATGTCATCTGGGCCCCGATAAAACTCGGGAAAACAACCTCTGGAGTAATGCATCTTTTCTCTCCCACAATACCCGATTTTATTTTCCGAGGACGACACATTTTTTCTTCTCCAAGCTCTCTTCGGAAAATGTTTCAGTCATGTTGATCACGCAGGGGAGCAGTCTTTGACATAATTTCTGCCGAGATAGAGGTTTGAGTTGTTTGAGAGTAAAATATGTGTGTTGATTTTAAAACCGTTAATTTTCCTCTACTACAGCATGTTTTTTTCTCTACACCTTTATATTGTTGTTTCATATACCACTCGGTTGTAAGCTCGATTTAACGCATTAATGCCAAGCGTCCCTATTTAGGGACGGTCCAAAAAATGGTCTGAATTTCCCCAAAATGAACATTTCAACCAAATAATAGTGTTCAATTAGTACCTTGGTATTGTTTCAATTCGTTATTAAGAGATTGCAGCACATAACCATTGTAAAGTGTGTTCTGTAGCAGTTTTAATATGATCTTTATCAAAAATGACATCGTTCACGATCTTAAGAAAAAGAAGAATCTCAAGAAAAGTTTTCTAAGTTATTCTCACCTTCCCATTTTATGTTAATGGCTGATTTTATTTCTTCTTACAAAATGTCTTTTTAAATATTATATCGTAGGCAGAAAAAAATTTGAGTAAAACAAGTACGTACCCTCTGGGGTCTATCGTAACTTTTAAGGGGCTTTTTTCTTTCCTTAATAAAAATCTTATTTGTTACATGATATTTTTAAAATTATTTTTCCTGTTCATTAAACAATGTTTGTAACCAATATACAAAGTATCTTTGGAAAAAAAAAATGTCAGGCATTAATGGGTTAAGGCAGGATTGATACAGCTTCCGTTTTTACGAGCACCATTGAGGTGGAAGACCGTTTTAGCTCAACACACATGTCATAAGGACCCGTTTATAGGGTAAGCATCCATTCATAACACTTTGACTCACAGAAAGGACAATGAGTGAGAGGAGAGAGAGAGAGAAAGTACGTCCATGCCCTAGCCAGAATTCGAACCCGAGACCACTGCATCACGGTCAGACGTCTCTGACCACTATACAAGGTGGCCGACTACACCTTATGTGAACCTTCCCCTGTAGAGCGCGTGTTGCAGGAAGCCCTATAGCTCTTGATTGACGCTCATTCAAACAAAGTGATTAATTTCCAAAATATTACGATTATTATTTGTGGCAAATCTTATCTCAGTTTAGTGTCACGACAAAAAATTAAAAGTTTGGTGTAGTAATTTTGGGCCATATTACACACACACACAGACACTCCAGGGTCTCCCGTACCTACCACTACACGTGGTTTAACCGGTTGAGTTGACCCCTTGGCAGTGGCGTAGTTATGGGTTGGCAGGAGTGGCTCTTGCCACTGGAGCAGAATCCAGGGAGGGGGCGGCATTTTGACCGATTATTTTTTTGTTCAGTTTAAACAGACTAAAAGACAAAAATTTGACAGATGCCCGAACAGGGTAAACTGCGCCCTCTCGCTACAACACAAACCGTGCAGAATGTGCAACTTTGTTTTGGTACATTGATATTAGCTAAAATCTCTTTGCGGGATAGAATTTAGTTATATGGGGCCTGCAGTATATATAATATAGGTTGATACATGCCTGTATAATAATGATCTGAAAAAAATTGGCCCGTCCTATCCACTTAAAAGAGAGAGAGAAGAAACAAACTTTTTCTCCCCGCTTCTTTCTTGACGCTTTTTTTTTTTTTTTCACGATATCACTGCAACTTATTGATTACTATGTTTCAAAAATAACGTTCTACGATTTCAAAAATCGGACAGCTTTTGTATAAAATATTTCGGATACAGATTCTTGGAATGCGATTTTATAATGACGGAAAATAACTCTGCTGTTGGTAACAATTTTTCTGTGGCAAAAACTAGCCAGAGTAAAAACTAGCCACATGTACCGTAAAATGGGACGAATCGCGGAACACTTTTCAGCTTTGTTTGTAAAAAAAAAGCAGTTAAAAGATTTTTTTTCAATTTGATTTTATGGGTAAAAACTTCGGTCTTGCTTTACTTTTGATATTCCAAGCACAGACAAAACATTTCGAGCAGTTAATATTTATATGTACAGGAATTTAGGGGTGTTCCGAATCACCCCGCTGATAGGGGTCAATCGGAACACATGTTAAAATTTTTATTTTTTCCATGAAACCTGTAATAGGTCTCATAAACATGAGTAATATTGATGGGGGAGAACAAGAACAGATAATTACTGTCAAATAAAAGTAATTTCAACACCAGTAAACGTTTATAATTTGTCAAATATCAAAATAATTTTGAATTGGGGTTAGAATCTTGATTTTTTAAACAGTTTCCTTCAAATAAGTTTGAATTGGAACAACAGAACAAAGTGTTCCGATTCACCCCGTAATTTTTTTTCCTATGACATTTTTCAGAATTCTTCATTTTTATGACACAATTTATAAAAAATGTAAATTCTAATGTGGTATTATGTTGTTCAGATACATATATAATTGAAACATAGCACTCTTAGGTTTAAAATATAAGAAGGTTTGTTCTTGCATATGAAGTTTTGCAGTCGATGAAAATGTGATATTTTTTAGCATTCCACGTACAGCCCTCATTAGAAGCCAGTAGCGTTGCCAGATTAACAAAAGTAATTTTTTCCTACTTCCTATGATCTTACCTTTCTAAAAAAAAATTCATGGCGAAAAATACCCAATAGTATATTTATGAAGAATTTCTTTGTACGGTCTGAAAGTTTTGTTCCGATTGACCCCGCTGTTCCTGTACACCCCATTTTACGGTAGGTACCTTTTTTTCAAAAACGGAAGGGGAAAGTTGCCTAAAAACGACTATTATGAACGACTAGTGAGCTAACATTTATAAAAGTGCCAATTTGAGTCCCATGCGAATTTTCACTAGTATTTCAATAACTAGTTTAAAAAAATCATTTTCCCCAGAAAGAAGATAAGCTTTTGCTTTCATTTCATCTAATAACATCAGAAGAATTTTTTTTTTCTCTTCAGAATTTTTTTTTTTTTATATTTCAAAAATCAGATCGGTAACGTGTCCCCAGTAGCAAAGCTTAGCATGCAAACAGGTCATGCGCACTTTCTAACTTCCTAAAAAAAATCGTACTTGCACCTAAAACGATTCTATTTTTACCCCTTTGTTAATATTTTACTTCATTTTTGTTTTAATCGATTTCTGATTTTCTAGTCAATGCAAAATAAGCGCGTCCCTCAGTTTCGCCGTCAGAGAGGTAACAATAACTTCCGATCTATATTTAGGCTCCCAAAATCATTTCCTGCACTGATACCACGTGATACCGAGTACCTGATGTGATGTTTTATCGCATCGTAATTAAAAATTTGCATTTCTGCATACAAATTACAGGTAAGATTTTTTTAAAGTGATTTTATAAAATGTGTGTCATTTAAGTCATCAGATCGGTAACACACGCTAAAATGCGCAGTTTTTATTATTTTGAAAGTTATTTTATATATAAGTATAGTCTTTTATTGCAAATGAAAAAACCACATGTTTGATTTTTGTTTAGCGTGATCGACTCGAAAATAAAAAAAAAAAGCTTTGTCGGTTTGTCAGATCGGTAACAGTCAAAGCGGTAACATTGAAAAACAGCGAATATTTTACCGAACTGACTCTCACGTTTCAGAATTATTAAAAAGCAAAAATCATAGGTTTTAGCCAGATATATTGAATATTTTTGTTCTTAAAAAATGAAAAGCAATGAGTTTTATTATAATTGCTTCATTTGTGGTTTTTATGACCTGACAATAGAAGTTAGTAAAATAAGAAAAATTGACACTGCAGAAATTGAGTTAATTAATTATTATTATTTTATTTATTTATTTATTTTTTGGTGCTTCAAATTTCTCATAACTTCGCTCAATAACTAGATAATAACTAGCATGCTAAATTTGAATTTCTGATCAAGAAAATAAATTTCTTGCAACTAATTAAAGAAAAGCAAGCAGCAGATTTGTGTGTTGAAAAAGTTGAAGTTGTGTGTTGTTTCAAAACAAAACAAATGTTCCATTAGCTTGGTTTGTTAATCTCATAATTTATTTTATCTAAAAACCTTATCGCTCATTTTTATTTCCAAGAAATGCTTTTTTATAATGAAATTTGATTTTTTAGCCTAATATATATATTTTAATATAATTATCTTAATTCTATGTTAAAAATGCAAGGAAATGATATCATTTTTAGAAATGTTAATGAAGACTGAAAGCATAAACTCAGATATGTAGCTCATATTAACATCAGATCTGTAACACTCATCAGATCTGTAACGGCTAAAAAGTGAGTAATCTAAGCAGGGGGTAAATAACTTCCTTGCCCTCCCCCCTTTTATTTTCTTGCATTTAGACTCAATTTAGACTTAGAATCTAATATTAATTTTGTTCCGCAAAAAAATTTTTAATCAGGAAACTACAACTTCAAATTGGCACTTTTCAAAATATTGGTTCTAGTACAAATTTCGCGATTTTAAAAATTCGTACCAAGAGTTCACCATAAATTAAGCTTCCCAAAATGAGCCCAAATGTACGCTTTTCCTACATAGTAATATTCTATGCAATGATACATGAACGATAGAAATCTTGTGATGTTTGAAGCTTCATTTTTTTAGATTATTAAACACCGTTATTAGAAAATAAATGAATTTTTCTTCTTTAAATTTTCTAGATCAAACTTGCAATAACTCTTAATACTTACTTTATTTTTTACCGATACGACAATTCTACTTAATCTGAGGAGGGAAGCAAATAATATTTATTTCGGTAAAGATTTCTAAATTCTTTTTCAAGTCGTTTTCTGTTTATTCATTCATTTACTTTATTTGTTTATTTATTTATTTTATTTATTCCTTTTTTTTATTTTTTTTTATTTTATTTTTTTGTTTATTTGTTCACTCATTTATTTTCTCCCAAATTGACGAAAAGCTGCGCTGACGATAGAAAAAAAAAATTCAACTAAGATTTCATAAAAAATGGCATTTTTTGCTTTAAATTGGAGCAGAAAAAGAACGAAGTCGAGCTTCGAGGTGCATTATTTCTTGACCCTACCGAAATTTCGTATTTCTTTTTACCAGGATAGGACGTGACAGACAATTACAGACATACTTTTTTTTAAATTTGTAGATGTTTTTAAACTGGATCATATCATAAAGTGCTGAGCCGTAGGTTATGAATTAGGTGCATACTTTCTTCAAATGTATATGGGTGATTCTACAAAAATGGGCAAATTTGTGTTCCATACTGATTGCTCCTTTTGTTTTTAATTTAAAAAAAACTCTTTTGGGGGCAATTCCACGAAAAGTGGTCCTAACACACCAAAATTTTTTTCCCCCATAATACAAAAACAAACCTTATTTTTTAACAAAAAAATATCTACTCTTTTCGATTCCAGCATCAATTTTAAGATAAAATTTTTCTTTTCTCATATTTTAGCCTTGTTTAATAACATTGAGACAAATTTAAAAAAAAAATGCATTATTAGTGAAAAAATGTCAGAGAATTTTTTTCATCTAATAATCAATTTTTTTTTTGGAAAAACTATCAAATATCATGAACGTAGATCCTTTAGTATGATTATATCTCATATTTTTTGTAATAAAGTGTTTCATAAGTTTTTAACCCCTCAAAATATGCAGGTTACTTTTTTTTGGTCACACACGTAAGGCAAAAGATAGAAAAGTTTCCCCCCAAGGTCTAATTAGGGGACTAAAAGAAAACTATCTCATATCATAAATTAACTTGATACATAACACCTGTAACCTGACGTACATCTTCATCCATTCGGCAGAAACGTTTTAACGAGGCTCTTTAAAAGCTGTCACACACGTAAGACTTTTGAATGGTTTACCTTAACCCTTCACTGCACGGTGTGCCAGATCTGGCACAAACCAAATAAACCCTCATATATTCCAATGACTTTTTAAATGCAGTTAAACTGAGTTTTACGCCCCTTCTGGAACATTGCTATAACAGTTTAGTGTGATGTTTATGCACTAGTTAGTTGCACTAGTCTAGGTATTACAGTTCTTTCTTTTGAAAAAAAGAGTGTCTGCATTTCCGTTAGAAGTGTGTTTAGTCATTATTTCCTTTGTTCTAAAAATGTTTTAATACACATAGTGGCAAATTTGTTTGTACCACTTATGGCACAAAACACATTGTAGATTATTACACTTATCGGTATACAAAGCATATGCTATGTGCTTTGTGCCATATGTAGAACAAACAATTAAAACATCATTTTTGGTGCACCTTTTGAAGATAAATTTTTTTCTTCATTTTTCCTGAACTCAGAGTTATTAAAAGGTAACATATGACTTTTTTCATGAAAATATAAAAATCGTGCAGTGAAGGGTTAAGAGTCAGGTCTTTGTTTGAGAAACTTTCCCAGGAACCGATTTTTTTAATTTAATTTTTTTTTGTTAATCTCCTCTGATTACATGTAACATGTTATATAAATAAATTATAAAATAACCTATATATAATTCGTATACAAATGAGAATTAATTTCGTCTTCATTCTTTATTTTGTGAACACATCTTTGCAATTTAATTATTTACTAGCGGCAATGTCCAACAAAATCAGATCTTTCGTTTAGGGCAAAAAATCAAATATTAAACAAGTGGTTCCGTCCGGAACTGAACGAGCCTACTTTCCCGTTTGCCAATTTCAAATTTCAAATTTGGTAAAATATTCATCCGAAAGATAATGGGTACGTGGGGGGTGGGGGGGGGGCAATTCGAAAAGTCAAACATGAGAATTAATTGTCCTCGCCGAGATCTTTCTAACAAAAAAAGTTTGTTCAAATCAGACTGTTTAACTCAAAAGTAATTAGCGGGGGACCAGTTGTTTGAGCGGTTCAAAGTTGAACAAAAAAGGGCTCAAACCAAAATATTAAATGTGAGAATTATTTATCCTCGCCGAGATTATTAGAACAAAAGAAAAAAATGTTCAAATCGGATTGTTTACTCAAAAGTTGTTAACGGGGGACAGGTTGTTTGAACGGTTCAAAGTTGAACGAAAAATTGTTCAAATCTGAAAGTCAAATATGAGAATGAGGTCTCCTCGCCGAGATCTTTCGAACAAAAAAAAGTTTGTTCAAATCGGACTGCTCACTCAAAAAATATTAGAAGAGGGGGGCGGGGGGAGGGGGGAGGGGGTAGAGACAGACAGACACATATATAATGCTGATAGCTATAATTATCAGTTGTGGAAGTTGAATTGACTTTAAAATGAAGACATGCTGCACGCGGTCACACACGTAAGGCTCTAGTGTCACACACGTAAGGAATATTAAAAATTTTTTATTGCTACTCTACGAAGTTTAGAAAAAAAAAGAATATGTGGAATACTTACTTAGTATACTTAGACACATGCACAAAAATCACCGTTCATTTATCTTTTAAAACTTCACAGGAAATTACACAATAATATGAGGTATAGCTTATTTTCAGATTTTCCGAGTCACACACGTAACTCTGTATTTAAAATTTTATAAAAAAATTCAAAAGTGTCCTATGAAAAAAATAACGCCGTATTACAACTTTTGCATATCTTCTGTTACTCCAGTAGCAACCACTAAGAAATATATAAAAAATATCGTCCTGGTTTTTATTGTTATTTGCAAAGAAATGGCGTCAAAAAGTCACACACGTAAGGCTGGAATGGCCCTTGGGAATATTTTTATGCGTCTTTTGTTCTATAATTCTGACTGTCAACAATGTCAATAATTAATTATTATTCACTTAAAAAATTAAATATTACATTGAAATGTCATCCACATGCCCTGTCAAATAGGCACAATTTTCACAATCTATGGAATCTAGATTAAAATAAAAATAAGTGATTTTTTTTCTCGAGATATTTTTATTTTTGAATGTGTATGTGGGCAATATGTCACAAAACAGCAAAATAATGTGAAAATAATATCTCTAAAAATTAATCTAAACGTTGTCTCAGCGATTATCAGTCATCCACATGTCTGAAAAGTATAGATGGGTGATTAGGGTGGTCACAAAAAATCAATTTTCGAATTTCTTTTGCGGCACCCCCCTAAAATGTGCCAATGGGCTAGAAAATGAGATTTGCAAAGTTTTAGCTTAATCGGATAATATTAACACGTGCCGCAAAGAGGGTAAAGTTAAGAAAAACAGCGTTTTTTAGCCAAAAATTGTAGTTTTTACTCTGTAAAACCAAAACTACTGATCCTAGAAGCTTTATTTTGGTCTCATTTTGTAGGAAATTTTATTTTCGTTAAGTCTAATCTTATTTAAAGTTTCGAAAAAAATGATTAAATATTTTTCAGAATTTTCACAAGTCAGGCTGCAACGCAAATCCTCGAAATTGCAAGTAACATGGGGAAATTTTTTTTTTCAACTAATCTTTTGAGGCACCCCCCTAAAATGTGCCAATAGACTAGAAAATGAGATTTGAAAAGTTTTAGCTTAATCGGATAATATTAACACGTGCCTCAAAGTGGGTAAAGTTACGAAAAACAGCGATTTTTAGCCAAAAATCGTAGTTTTACCTCTGTAAAACCAAAACTATTCATCTTAGAAACTTTATTTTAGTCTCATTTTGTAGGAAATTTCATTCTCATTAAGTTCTATCTCATTCATTTTTGCTATCATGTCCAAAGTATTTCTTTGGCATTTTTCCGGTTAAATCGTAGAGTATATCAAAAATAAGAAATTTTCATGCAAAAACCTAAAAGCATTACAATATTCAATTACATTTATTTGCTTATTGTTGGATTTACTTTGTCAATTAAAAAAGGGGTATTTTCGCGGTACTTTAGAAATAAATGAAACAAATTTCTGTGTTAAAATAGAGGAATTAAGGGGTTAAGACGGAAAGCAAAGAGTTAAAATGACAACAAAAGCTAATGCACCTTTATACTTATACTGTTAAATTATATAACATCATTTTACTACTCTTTAGCACTTAATGAGAATGAAATTTCCTACAAAATGAGACCAAAATAAAGCTTCTAAGAGATGAATAGTTTTAGTTTCACAGAGGAAAAACTACGAGTTTTGGCTAAAAATCGCTGTTTTTCGTAACTTTACCCATTTTGAGGCACGTGTTAATATTATCCGATTAAGCTAAAACTTTTAAAATCTCATTTTCTACTCTATTGGCACATTTTAGGGGGTGCTTCAAAGGGTTAGTTGAAAAAAAAAATGTCCCCATGTTACTTGCAATTTCGAGGATTTGCGTTGTAGCCTGACTTGTGAAAATTCTGAAAAATATTTAATCATTCTTTTCGAAACTTTAAATAAGATTAGACTTAAAGAAAATAAAATTTCCTACAAAATGAGACCAAAATAAAGCTTCTAGGATCAGTAGTTTTGGTTTTACAGAGTAAAAACTACAATTTTGAGCTAAAAATCGGTTTTTCTCAACTTTACCCTCTTTGCGGCACGTGTTAATATTATCCGATTAAGCTAAAACTTTGCAAATCTCATTTTCTAGCCCATTGGCACATTTTCGGGGGGTGCCGCAAAAGATTAATTGAAAAAAAAAAATTCCCCATGTTACTTGTGACCACCCTAATGGGTGATTCTACAAAAATGGGCAAATTTGTGTTCCATACTGATTGCTCTTTTTGTTTTTAATTTAATAAAAAACTATTTTGGGAATATTTTTATGCGTCTTTTGTTCTGTAATTTTCGTTATCAACAATGTCAATATTTAATTATTATTCATTTAAAAAAAAGGATATTAGATTGAAATGTCATCCACATGCCCTGTCCCATAGGTGCAATTTTCACAATCAATGGAATATAGCTTTAAGAAAAATAAGTGATATTTTTCTTAAGAGTTTTTTATTTATAAATATGAATGTGTGCAAGATGTAAATCACAAAAAAAAGCAAAATAATATGAAAATAATATCTCTAAAAGTTAATCTAAACTTTGTCCCAGCGATTCTCAGTCATCCACATGTCTAAAAAGTATAGATATTTTTCTCTGAAATGTTTTATTTCAAAATCTGGCAACACATCTTAAAATAAAGCATGGAACTTTGTTATTCCCGGACGAGGATTAATTTTGCTGTTCTGCAATTACTTTTTGATAAAAGGCAAGCTAAACTCAAATTTCAAGGCAAGTGTTTTTTATCTTTGTCATTAACATGCCCCACAGAATGCATGTAAAATGTACATGTAAATAAATTTTGATAATGAATAATCCTAAGGCTTACATTTGTGGGTTCTAGTTTGAAGAGAAGCCGAAAAATATTCAGATATGACTTTTTGAGAACACAATTACTTGTGTTTTGTCATTCACATGCCCTTTTTCTATTGTCATTCACATGCCCCAATATAAGACACGTGGATGAATCAAACGCCAAACTATGACAGTACAATGTTTAAAAATTATGTCTAACAGTTTACTGGTTAAAAAATTTTATTAATATACCTATTGTATGTGTGTTATTCACATACTTACTGTGTTATATTCACATACCCATTGTGTCATCCACATGCCCTTTTTATCATTCACATATGCCTTCAAAAAAATAAAATCCCAAAATCCAATAAAATACAAACATTTAAGCTCTGCTGGTATTCTATTTTAATTATGTAACTTATTAAGTGCTTTGCTGATTTTTTTCAGATTTTTAATTTTAAATTAATTTTTTGAAATCTACATGTTAGAAATATTCCCGTATTTGTAGAATCACCCAGATATTTTTCTATGAAATGTTTTATTTCAAAATCTGGCAACACATGTTAAAATGAAGCATGGAATTTTGTTATTCTTGGCTGAAGATTAATTTTGCTGTTCTGCAATTACTTTTGATTCAATGCAAACTAAACTTAACTTTCAAGGCAAATGTTTTTCATCTTTGTCATTAACATGCCCTGCAGAATGCAAGTAAAATGTACACAAAAATTAATTTTGGTGATGAATAGGTCTAAAGCTTACATTTGTTGGCTGTTATTTGAAGCTAAGCCGAAAAATATTCCGTAATGACTTTTTGAGAACGTATTACTTATGTTTTGTCATTCACATGGCCTTTTTCTTATGTCATTCACATGCCCCAATTTAAATTTCCAACCTGAAGTAAGCCCTAGTTCCAACCTAGTATTATATAGAAACTATGACAGTACAATGTTTAATAAAATATAAAAAAAAAAACTTTTTCAATTTAAAGACTATTTCTGTCTGCTCATTCGCGCTAAAAAGTATGAAATAAACGGTGAAAATGCGCTTTGGGTCCCTGTTTGGCGCATTTTCAAAAAGTCGCCAACTGGCGCGTTTTTCCTTGTTGTCTCGCGAATTGAAAGCTCCGAGAGACATTACGCAAAAATTGGCGACTTTTTGAAAATGCGCCAAACAGGGACCCAAAGCGCATTTTCACCGTTTATTTCATACTTTTTAGTGCGAATGAGCAGACAGAAATAGTCTTTAAACTTAAAAAGTTTTTTTTTTTTGTTTTATTTCAAAGTTTTTTCGTTTTAAAATTTATTTAGAATTGCGTGACGACAAACGCCGTTAAGCATAATTCACCGAGAAAATAACAAACGCCGTTAAAAATGCTATTCACTAACACTTTATTTTTTATTCATGAGAATATTTCGTTTCCAATTTTGTTAATTTATCAACTTACTTTGAGTCAAACGCCATCAAGCGTAATGTTCAATTTGAAGAACTACCAATGCATTTTCTACAGCCCTTATTAGCCTTTTTTAATAAGTCACCTAAGCAAATTTTTGAACTCGCCTAAATGTTGATTGTTAGCTAATCTCATTCGTTTCGTTTCTTCTTCTGCTTTAATATTGCAAGGTTTATCTCCAACAATTTCAGTCGGATTTAAAGCTTCCAGTCGTATTCCTGCTAATGATTGTACTCGACTCAACTCCACTATAAAGCGGAAGTGCGTTAAAGTTCACGCGTGGATTTAACTCTGCAACCGGAAGCAAAACGTGAAAACCATGACAGATGCAAGTACAGAAAAAGTCTTTAATAAAAATCAGGTCTAACAGTTTACAGGTTAAAAAATTTCATTAATAGTATTTATACCTATTGTATTATTCACATTCTTATAAAACGTCTTTTTAAATATTATATCGTTGGGAGAAAAAACGTATTGGTTAAAAAAGTATGTACCCTTTGGTACCTAGCGTCCCTTTTTAGGAAGGATTTTTTTTAATGAAAAAATTATTTTTTACATGATATTTATTTAGATTTTTTCCTGTCCATTCAACACTATTTGTAACCAGTGTATAAAATATCTTTGGAAAAAAAATCTCAGGCATTAATGAATTAAGAGAAGGCATAATACAAGTAGGGAATCTACTTTAACCTATGTGAGGCCCTTGGCTCATTCGGATCATGGGGCCCCTATCATTTTGACAGAGCAGTAATTTTGTTAGAATAGAAAAAAAGGGGGGGGGCAGTACGTAAGCTAGGTTCCAGATTTATTTTTATTTTATTTTATTTTTTTATTTAATTATTTATTTTTTGTCATAATTAATGAATATTTAGATCCATAAGTATTTCCCAAATTTGCAACTTCTTTTTGATTTTGAGATTATAAGTCTATATCTAGAACTCCTATCGATTGCAGCGCTTGGGAACGTGCCCAAAGTGCCCATGGGGAAAGAGAGCCCTGAATACTAGTAGCTTTGGTAGGTGTTGTTAGGCGGCACAATTTAGAAAAAAAATTGTCGATGAATCTATATACTATCATGCCTACCCTAGGATATGAATTTTAACTTGCTTTACTTGAAAACTTGAAAGCGTCCACTTACATAACTTTGGTTTTCATTGTCTTATTTGAGAAGCAAAGGAATGTGGATTTATTAAAGTTTCGAGTAAAACGGTTTTAAAGTTTCACTTCTTAGTAGGCTTTCAGATTTTTTTTAACCTGAATCATGTTTTGTAACAGCCCCTGCCATGGTTCCTAGTACTATTTCTAACCCTAAAACAGAGGCAGATTCTCTTATTATAGTTACAGGTAATATTCACATTTCAATTTCGCCAACTACACTGCTTCTCACTGCTTTATATGCTGAGTGATTCCATAACAACTCACCGAATGGGGGTCGCACGACCGACTCGGATTTTCTTTTAATTTGGCACACATGTTGATCATATAGAGGCATGGAAAAGTTTAAATTTTTATTTTCGTACTGCACTTATTTTCTGAGATGCATACACTCAAAGTTTGTCCTCCACGTCAAAATACTAAAAAAGTAATGTTTTTTAATCATTTTTTACTTTCTTCTATATCTAATATATAGAAGAAAGTATTGGTTTCGTGAAAATTTTCGAATGTCGAATTTTGACGGATTTGTATGTTTTGAGGTGCGCTGAGTCCATTTCGACTATTTTTGGAAAATGTCTGTCTGTGTGTCTGTGTGTGTGTGTGTCTGTGTGTGTGTGTGTCTGTGTGTGTGTGTGTCTGTGTGTGTGTGAGTCTGTATGTGTGTGACCAGTTTTTGTGGCCGCGCTAGAGCAAAAACTACTGCATGAAATCGAACAAAAATTTTTGCACATATGTACCTCTATGTGAACTGGTGCACCTGACTTTTTTTAGCGAATTCCTCCAAGGGGGGTGGAGCAATCGCACGTGTTCTGCGCGGGGGTGATTGCTAGATCTCAGGAAGTAACCGGCGGAATCAAACGAAAATTGGTCCATAGGTAGACCCTACTGAGTACAGGTGCTGATTTAATTTGTTTGTCAATATCTTGAAGGGGGTGGAGCAATCGCACGTGTTCTGCGCGGGGGTGATTGCTATATCTCAGGAAGTAACCGGCGGAATCAAACGAAAATTGGTCCATAGGTAGAATCTACCGAGTACAGGAGCTGATTTAATTTGTTTGTCAATATCTTGAAGGGGGGTGGAGCAATCGCACGTGTTCTGCGCGGGGGTGACTGCTATATCTCAGGAAGTAACCGGCGGAATCAAACGAAAATTGGTCCACAGGTAGACCCTATTTAGTACAAGTGCTGATTCTATTTGTATGTCAATATCTCAAGGGGGTGGAGCAATCAAAAGTGCTTATTTTGTCATTGCACCTACTGTATCTCGGGAAATATTGCTGCGATTTGAATGAAATTTGGAATAACACTAACCCAATATGGAAACAAGCATCGTATAAATTTTGGCACCAATCGCCACAGCAGGAGGGTGGGGTGATTTTTGCGCTTAGTCAACAATGCGAAAAATTAATTCATTAAAAAATCGCTTTCACGCTATTTAATTATCAAAACATCTGAAAACTTTCAATGATTTGAAATTTTTAACTGCTGCCAATTTCTTTCTACTAACAAATAAAATGTTTGCAATTAATCTAAACAAGGCTTTTGCAATGATTCCCAATTTCGCTCATTGATTCTGCATTTGCAGGGTTATTACGATAATTGGGAAATTAGAGCTGTTTCCAATTATTCGGGCGAGTACGTATTTTATTTTGTAACTGGAATTCATAAGATAGATATAGAAGAAAGTTTCGGGACGGCCACGACAGCTAGTTATAAAAAAAAATTGTACTCATGCAATATAAAAGTGTTAGATATCTATGGAAACTAGTTACTCCAGGCATTCAGAAAAAAATACTAGAACGTTCATAATGAAAATTGCTAAGGTACAGGGCTCTTTGAAGTTGTCATCACAAAAACTCGATTTTGCCGATTTTGCTAAAATTGAGGAATTTATTCCAAAAAATGGAAGACATAACCAAAGGTTTACTCACTTTCTGGTAGTGTACAGATGTTTACAATAAATGGTTACACAATGCATAACTTGGGTTTCTCTCTGCTTCTTTGAAATATTTAAGCTTAAAGATAAGCCATAAGGCAAAAATATGCGTTTTTGTTCATCTTGGCAGCCATTTTGCTCATAAAGGGGGAGCAGTAGAAACGTTAATTTTTTTTTAAACAAGTCACTGATATGTTAACTATTCACAGGAAAAGATTTGGTTTTTCTTGCAATTTCTATTGGTTATTTCTTGCATTAAGAGATATCCTGCTGACAGTATATGCATGTTTTTCGTGACGACCATATGCTTTTGTTCCCCCTCTCATGAACGTAAAATTAATTAAACCAAACAATAATGATATATTTATTAATAGCTGTATTATCTACCCAATATGTCATGAAATTTAATTTATTAAAACACTGAACAATGAATTATATATTTGATGAAAGCATGAATTAGAATTTCTCCGATGCCTGAGCGTTATACATTTATAATTATAAAGTACTAAACAATTTCTTGAAAAATCAATTAAAATAAAGGAGCTTCGAGTATTTACCTCATAAGCAATACCCAATATTGTGATTGGGATGTTCCTGATTGGCTATAAACAGGAGGATACCCTTGTTCTTTGTTGCAGTATTATTTTGTAGAAAATAGAATGAATGGTATCTGTGAACTAGTATTTTTAACCGACTTCAACAAAGGAGGAGGTTATACAATTCGTCGGAGATTTTTTTTTTTTTTTTTTGTATGTTATAAGATTACTCAAAGACGCCTGGACCGATTTCAAAAATTCTTTTTTTGTTTGAAAGGGTTTGATTTCCTATTGGTCCCATCCTCTCGTGGTCCGGGTTTGATAACGGGAACCTGTAGAAATCGATCGAATTCTATTTCGTGATCACAGTAATCGTAATAATGACTATTTTGAGTGTAAGGCTTCTCTGGATTAATTCATTTCTATGGTCTTTTTATCTTCATGTAATGCTGATAACACCGATTTTAAATATTTACTTATATTAAAAACTGAGTATCTTTCTAAGTCATGCTTGTTTCCACCGAACGCCAATGAACTGAAAGTGGAACCAGGTACCGATAGATTGGTAATTTTTCAGGATTCATTAGTTTTAATTTCTATAATTATACGATTTTAATTAACGAAGATATCAATTAATAAGTAGTCAAATTTCGAGCGATTTGTCCTAAAAGTTTAAATTTGAAACCCATTGTTACAAAACGTGGTTGATATGAAACAATAATGATAATGAGAATTTTGAATGAAGGCTTGACTGAATCAAACATGAAACTCATTAGCATTGAAGTACATTTACACTAAAAAGAATAAAATAAAAATATTTTTGAAAAAAAAATTAAACCGACTTCAGAACTTCACTCGGCAAGTGCTCTAAAAAGTAAAAAATAATTTTATTCTTTGAACACCATCGATACTACATTTAAACATACGTTTTGAAGTCGGCGCAAAAACTATAGGTAAAATGATGTTTAACTATATTTTGCCAACATTTTTCAGAGAAACCATTGACAATTAAGAACTGAATATTTACCATTACATGAATATGTGGTTGTCAATGTAGTGTATTAAAGAGCCAGGATTCCTTGAACTTTATATTTATAGTTGAATTATATTTTCGTATGATTCTATTGAGTGTTTTTGCGCCGACTTCAAAACTTATGTTTAAATGTAGTATGGATGATGTTCAAGGAATAAAATTATTTTTTACTTTTTAGAGCACTTGCCGAGTGAAGTTCTGAAGTAGGCTTAATTTTTTTTTCAAAAATATTTTTATAGTGAGTAAACTTATTCTTTGCCAGTTCTTATCAGTGCTCAGCACATGTCAGTTTTGTAAAGATCAGTATGAGAATAAATTAGCACTAATTTTAATTCTTCAAGCATTGCTTTATATTAAATTATTTATTCAATTATTTTGTAAATATTTAACTGTTAATAAGGTAAAATGGAATTCGATGCTGAAATTAATAGCTCTTTATCACCATGCTCAGTTAGTAGCCCATCAAATGAAATTTGTCATAAAATATCCTACATCAAACGAAAAGACCTCATTTATTTTCCTGATATTCATGTGATATTCAAGAAATTCTGCAATAAAAAACAGGAATATCCCAATCACAAGATTGGGTGAATGCATAATGCTCAGATATCAGAGAAATACTATTTCTTGTTTTCATCAATTATCTAATTTATTGTTCAATGATTTAATAAATTAAATTTCATGACATATTGGGTAGATAATACAGCTATTAATAAATATATCGTTATTTGTTAGTTTAATGAATTTTAAGTCCATGAGAGGGGGAACAAAAGCATATGGTCGTCGCGAAAAACATGCATATACTGTCAGCAGGATATCTCTTAATGGAAGAAATAACCAAAAGTAAACTCTTTTCCTGTGAATAGCTAACATATCAGTGGCTTGTTTAAAAAAAATTAAAGTTTCTACTGCTCCCCCTTTATGAGAAAAATGGCTGCCAAGATGGCCAAAAACGCATGTTTTTGCCTTATGGCTTATCTTGAAGCTTAAATATTTCCAAGAAGGAGTGAGAAAGCCAAGTTATGCATTGTGTAACCATTTATAGCAAACATCTGTACACTATCAGAAACTGAGTAAACCTTTGGTTAGGTCTTCCTTTTTTTTGGAATAAATTCCTCAATTTTAGCAAAATCGGCAAAATCGAGTTTTTGTGATGACAACTTCAACTTTTCACTGCAAAAAAGATAAGAATGCCACAAGAACGGCCGATGTTTTTTAAAAATGTTATGTAAGGATGCAATGAGTGAACGCCGTAATTAAAAGAGGTATACTCTATTCCGTTCTGGAAATTTCGATGTCAAAGATGCACCTCTCTCTGGTCGGCTATTCACTGAAAAAATCGATGAAGTTTTTCAACTGGTTTAGCGGGACCAACGCGTAAACGCTTAAAAGATGGAGGAGACACTTAACATCAACCACATAATAGTTTGGGATCCTCTGAAGAGAACAGGTTGCTCAAAGGAGCTCCATGTTTGGGTGACACAAGAATTACCGAAAAAAAATTGATCGACAGAGCTACCATCAGTAAAACGCTTCTAAGGAGATCCGAAATCGATTCTTTTTGAAGCAAATTATTACAGGAGATGAAAAATCTATATACATAAAAGACTACTTCTGAAACCGTATGTCCGGGGTAATCTTCCAAACTACTGGACCGATTTTAACCATTTTTGCACCGTTAGATAGCTACAGTAACAGAGAGCAGGATAAGCTATAATTTATTTCTAAAAAGCTTAGTTTAAAAAGGTTATTATGGAAAATAGTAAATTTCATTTAATTTCCCCCATTAAATAATTAAATTTTCAGTGCATTGTTGCAAAAATTTGGTTGCCATGCAACAACAATATTAATAGTAATCATGGTGAAAATTTTGAACCTAGGCTTCGCTGGAGTAAGTATGAAATTTATTGCTTTCTTAGGATTTTTATATTCATTTATGCCAATAATCGCTAAAGTGGTAAATAAAAAGGAAATTGATTTTGGCAACAGTTAGAGAACAGAAAATGTTTATAGTAAAAAAATTTCTAAGTAAGGTACATAAGATGTTTTCACCAATGTAGTCACAAGGATATAAACTAATGATGGGACTTATTTTACGTGTAATGTTTGGAAATACTTGACTCCAGTGCGATTGATTTTACAGGGTGCGACAGAGAAACTTGCTGATTTTAATTGGATGCTAATTAGCAAGGAGTAGTCAGAAAGGAGTGGGAAGAGTCTCATTTCAAAGAGAGGGTCCTGAAGTTTTTTTTATCTCACAGTTTAATTGTCGCCATGCGTTGGACAAAGGAGCAACGAGCGTTCGCCGCCGAATCTTACTTTTCAAATAACCTTTCGGTGGCTGCCACTCAGCGTGCCTTCCGAGCTCGGTTCAAAATTCAGCCCGTAATTCAGCCCCAAAATTCAGCCATTCCTGGCTAGGAATCGACTGTTTTGTGGGTGAAAACATTCAGGGAAAGTGAGAGTGTGGCAAACAGAGGCCCAGGAGGTCAACGGATTTCCAGAACCCTAGAAAACGTCGAAAAAGTGAGGGAGTCGTTTTTGCGCTCTCCCAGGCGTTCGGCGCGTAAACACGCTGCTGCTTTGGGGATTTTTGATTGGACACTGAGACGAATTCTTCACGACGAACTCCAGTTTCATCCCTACAAACTTGCTGTGGCACACCAGTTGAGTGATAACGTATCCTTGAAAGGTGACGTACCGTGGCCGACCCGCTCTTCCGATTTGACACTCTGTGACTATTTTTTATGGGGGTATCTCAAATCGATCGTTTACAACGACAAGCCCCGGACCCTGCAAAGCTTGGTGAACAACATCCGGCTTGCTATCACCAACATCCCATCAGTCGATATGCTCGAAAGAGTGCAACAAATCTAGGGTACATCATTAACAGGGACCGTCATTCTTCCCGATGTAGTTTTTAAATCTAACTAATATAAAAATTCGGAATGGGTACCATATCTTATAAAAAGTAGTAAACTGATACATGATGTACTTTTCCCTTAGTTTATTTTCAAGTCTGCAAGTTTCTCCGCCGCACCCTGTACCAAACTTATAACATTTCCGATTTACCTTAACATTATTTGTAGCTTGCATTTGTATTTAAGGTGTGTAATAGAGTTTTTTAGTTTGTCCAGTTAGAAAAAATTACCATTGTTTGCAGAAGTAGCCATTGTGTGTATAGATATGCACTTTAATGTTGAAAAATTCATGAACGTGTGTCACTAAAACACCATACCCGGCCGAAACCCGGGCAGGGCCGGGTACCCGGCTAGTGGATTAGATACGAGACAATGAAATGCATGCGATCTCGGTAAAGGGCTGTGACCCACCACAAACGAATTCAAATCCAGGATTGACGGAAAAAAGGTGTTTCGTAGAAATGGAAGGGCACTGCTCATAACGAACTGACACAACCTGGCGCAACATTGAATTCTGTCCTCTATTGTGCATAATTCAACTGTTTCAATGAAGCAATCAAGAAAATGCGACCAGAATTGGCCAACAGAAAAGGAGTTGTGTTCCACCATGATAATGCTAAGCCACACTCATCTTTGATGACTTAGAATAAATCGAAAAAACTTGGTTATGAACTTATGGTGCATCTAACGTATAGGCCGGACCTTGCTAATTTCGATTATCATTAGTTTCAGGCTTTGAAAAATTCTTTTGATGGCAAAAAATTGGCTAAGTGAACAGTCGCTGAATATCACGTGTCTAAGTTTTTCGCCGATAAACCTCAGAAGTTTTACACCAATGAAATTATGCAGCTACCGAGGGAATAGCCAAAGGTCATAAATAATAATGAGCATATGCACTTAGATTAAAATTAATTTTCAAATAAAAAATTCTTACTCAAAAACTTACGAAAAAAGCGCGGAGACTTTTTAAATGACCCAATGTATGTAAGGGAAGAGGTTCGTTCATCATAGGCATCAATGGATCTATAGAAAGGAAAATGGAGGTATGTATGTTTGTTCCTTACACAAATTCAGTTTTTATCGGATTTTCATCAAGCTTAACACAGAGGTTCCTTGATGCACTAGAATTAACATAGGTGGAATTTTGAAATTTTAAAAAAATCTAAAAAGCTCAAAATTCAAATTTTGTCCCAAATTGCCATTTTCTTTTAAATTTGAATAGATAGAGTAATAGAGATAAGCCTTAAGCATACAAATTGATAAAAAATTTAGCACATTTAAATATGAGTATTTTCCAACAAAGGTTTACACTTAACAATGAATTATCAGTTTAAGGCTCACCTATTTAATTTTAGCATGAAATAAGTTAAAAACAGATACAACTCATGTTCTAATTAAATTGGAACATTAGCACAAGTATTGTATGATGCAGAAAAATTAATGAGAAAGTATTAAAATAATGTTGTTTTAATAAGCACCCGGGCAACGCCTGGTAATAAGCTAGTTTGCTATATTTATCGCACAAGTGGCATTCATTTAAAAGTTCGAATTAGGCGGTAGCTGAATGCTTTTTATGGGTCTACTCAGACGCGGCAGATGATCTTCATGATTGAATTCGAACGTGTTCCTCGCATTCATTCTCGAGTCCCATCTTTTTGCTCGTACCTGGAATGCGTAAGTGACACGGGGAATCGATTCGCGGGGGGTCATTTAAATGACAGAGGTATTCGTAAAAGGTGAGTCCTTCGAATGCGTTCTTTTCTTCCCTCTCTCTCTCCTACCTTTTTGCGCGGAAGCCCAGGAGGAGGAGGAGGGAGGGCCCTCTCTCTGAGATAACCTGTGGAATAGGAAAAGAGGGGTTGCCATGGATACCTGGCTCCGTGCCAAGAGGGAGGGGGATCGATGCCCCGGCCAAGATGGCCGTCCGTCTGTCCGGGCGGGGTTGTCTGGATGCCGGATAGCGTTCGGTGGTATTCCAGAAAGAGGTTCTGCTCCCCCCCCCCTCCGCCCTCCCTTTTTGGAACAGCGGGAGAGGTTCTTCAGACTGGGATGGACACCTCTTGCTGGGCAGATGGAGCGCTGGTTTGATCCGAGGAGCCTTATTTAGGTAAGACATGGGATTTTTTTTTTTTTTTTTTTTCGCTTTTAGGGATTTTTCTGTTAAGGCGTGGTGATTAGCATATGTTGAGATTGAAATTGTGAGAAAAGTAAATGCGGAATTATGGTACTGGAATTTGTTTTCGAATGGAAAATGCTGCAAACGTTTTAGGCGTAGAATGTAGGCCAAACTGTTGAACTTATTTAAAAAAAATAATCCTTGGACAAAAAAGAACTCATTTTAGTGCAGCATCTTCATTCAACTGCATATTTCTAAAACACTAAAACGCAGTGTTTAAGTATGTGGATAGTTTTTTCAAGCAGTTTTAGCTTCAGCCATACATTGTACATTAATTAATGATATACACGCTAATCTTTTTCGCTCCAATGAGCAGAAATATTTCTTTTGGAACAATTTTCCGAAGAAAACTGAATAGTTTTCAACAAAAATATTACGATGCAATTACTTTGTTTAAACAAGGTAAATGTAATTTCTTAGTAACTAGTCGAAAATTGTTAGTACTGTAAGTACCGAAATTATTATCAAAAAACTAAGTGGGTGTAACCACTTTGCTACGGAAAAAGCGCATTTCTGATAAACGTTGTAATATTTATTAAATACTGGTATTTTATTTTCTCTTATTTTGATAGAATATATACCACTATTGCAACCTAAATGATTGATTTTTTAATAGTGGTAATTAAGGAAATAGGACTTTAACTGAAATGCGTCCAACAGTTTGATTGCAGAGTACTTAATTCAACACTGGGTACTTGTTGATATATTTTCCTACTGATACTGATATTTCCATATACAGCAAAAAGAAATGGCTATTTCGATGAATGAATAAAATTTGCTTCTAGTTACGTAATATAGGAAGACTTTTGCAAATGTTTTTTCAATTAGTTAATTAATTTATTATTTAGGAAAAGTTTTTAAAAAAATTTTAAATTCAATTTTCTTCAAGCAAACTATTGAACAAAAATTTCTGATGTTTTTACAAAATTTAAAATAATAGTAATTTTTATAATAATAAGGAATGAGTGAGATAATATGGAATCTAACACTCTAGCAATAAATTCAGCAATTACAATTGAACGGTATTAAAATAAACGGGAGTAACTGTTTAAAACTTATGTATTATTACGAAAAGACGATTGCTTTCTTAACTAATATTTAATTTATGACTCGGAGAATGTCCGATATCACTCTTGATGAGAGGATTTGAAAATTATGGATAAAAAGCGAAAAGAAATCTGAGAGGTATTGATTAACATTTACTAATTCTAAAATTTGGAAGAAAAGACATCCTTTTTTTTTTTTTTCCTAAGATAGGCGCCAAAAATGTTTTTAATATATTTAGCAAAACAATAATGGGGGAAAGTGGGACAAAATTAAGTAGTTAATTTAACTTACTTTTTCAAAAATGAAGTTGGAGTTTGTTTTGACAATTAGTTCATACGGAAGGAACAATGAATTTTATGATGAAACGGTCATTGAAATAGTATTTTTCATTTTTGGCAGCAAATTTGTACCTTTTTAAAAATTAAGAGGATTTTTTTTTTTTTTTGCAATTCAACATATTTTCTAATGACATATATTTTAATTATTAAAAATATTTTACATGAAATAAAGGAAATAAACGAAAGTATGAATGAAAGAGTCAATAATGAAAAAATAGAAGAATAAATAAATTAATTAATTAATATTTGCTAAAAATAAATGAGTGAATGAAATAGTGAATGGATCAGAAAAAAGATGAATGAATGCATAAGTAATTAAATTAACAAACGGACGAATGTAAATGAAATAATTAATGAATGAATAATTAAGTGATTTAATAAATGAATGGATATGTAAACGAAATGAGCAACTTCGTTTTGCCCTGCATGCACTTGACAAATTGTATTAAACATTTAAAATCAAAATCTGCCAAAATACTAACTGAATAAATTCCGTGAATCAGTAAATCTCAATAAATGTTTAAAGGTTAATTACAAAAACTCAATCATTTTATAATATTAAAAATGTGTAACAAACCATAAAACTTTACAATATGTACATTGAATTTTGAAAATGACTTTCATTATTAGATACCATCATCTTCCGAGCCTTTTAATTTTTGTACTGGAATCAACTATATATCCATGAAAACAAAGTGAAAATATCGTTAGATAGGTGGCGCTGTAAACTCTGAAGGTACTTCATTTTGCCCGTTATTTCATTCATTCCATATACTCCTACTTTCTAATGCATTTATTACTCCAGTTATAATTTCACGGCCAGGAATATAGCGTGTGACCTCCCCCCCCCCCCCATACACACACGCGCACCCAAAGTCCTTTGTTTTAACATGCATTGCCAATCCTAATTTGGTAATTTATCTACATGTAAGAAATGTTGTGATCAAAAATTCTTTATACTCAGAATTTCAAATCTGGTTGCCTTAGTGATTCCAGATATTTTAATGACTAAATAAAATTTACTTCCAATAACGTAATATAAGAACGCTTCTGCTCCTTATATTTAAAGAGCTATTAAAAACTGCAGATTCATTTTTTTACACAAATATTTAAACCTTCAATAATCTTTCAAAATTATAATACGTTAAAAACAAAATTTTCAAACATTGACAGCAAAAAGAATTGTTGAGGTACTAAAAAACAAGCGTTTTTTTTTCTTTTTTTCGTTAAAAGAGCTTTCCTATAAAGAAGGTACGATAGCTATTTTAACTAATGTTGTAATTTCTGATTCAGAAAATGTATAATTTCTTTGTATGGAAAATATTTGAAATTATAAAATGTAACATTCTATTACAGGAGTGGGGTCAATGATACCTTAGGGTAAGAATTAGTTTATCGGAGGAGTAATTCCAATATTTTGGTTAATAAAAGTCAAGAGAAGTCACATGGCTCAACTGTGGCAACTTGTTTGACTCGAGTTGAGTGAAAGCAGTGAAAAAAAAACAAGTTTTGTACCAATAATTTACTTTAAAAACTCTCACATAATTTGCTAGCTTCCATCTTTCTTCCTTTTATCACTACTCAATGGATGATATTTACTTAGAAACTCCGGTTACTCAAAATGTGAAAAAAAAAAACATAATACTAAAATTTTTGTTTTAGTACAAATTTTAATAAGTGTTCCTTTTATTTTTATGGTACATATTTGTCCACAGAAATAATTATTACCAGATTGCTGGACAGAAGTCACTACATATTGAAGTTGATATGTCGCTTTGAAATACTGATGTGTTCTGTTTTAAGAAAATAGCAGCATCAAAAATTACACTTTGATTTTTTCATGTTTATTTCAATTAAACTTCGAAAACTAAGTCGAAATAAAAAAAATCTGAATATATCAGCCGTATCCTCATTTCGCCATGTTTTTCAGCTCTTCTTTCAAAACTGTACCCACCTTTTAGTGTACAATTCCGTTTTGATTTTATAGTTGTAGTACTTTATTCTTGATGCAATAGGCTAACTCAAGCTCTGTCTATAAAATTCACAGTTCAAGTTCATAATAAAAGATTAGACTTAAAAATTTGACTTAGATTGCTTAATATATATAATCTTGAGCAAAGGAGAATCAGAGGAGCCATGATTCAGTTTTTTAATTTATCAAAATGAAAGATATTATAGTGTAAATTTTTGAACGGAAAGCAGGATAAGGGGTGACTGTTATAAGCTGTTTAAATCTCAGGCTAACCTGGAAATTCGGAAAAATTACTATTTTAGCAGAGTAACGGGAACTTGGAATAGTTTACCGGAAGAGGCGGTAAGGAGCAAGGGAGTAGATAGTGTTAAGAGGGCCATTGATCTTCATTGGGGTCTATAGTTTGACTAGGAGCAGCCCAGTTGGGCCCAGAGCCTGTTGCTGGTTGTCGCATTTGTATTTTTTTTTTTTTTCATATTCACTGCTTGTGTTTTAGCTAAGAAAAGAAAGCATGGGGTAGTTTAAGCCTAAGGGCGTGTCCTTCTCATTTTAAAAGCGAATGAATGAGTTTTCGATATTAGTTTCACCTATAATAATAATAATAATAATAATAATAATAATAATAATAATAATAATAATAATAATAATAATAATAATAATAATAATAATAATAATAATAATAATAATAATAATAATAATAATAATAATAATAATAACATTAATAATAATCCTGATTAAAATAATAATAATAATTATTATTATTATTATAGTTTATCATTGTTATTACAGTTATTATAATTGTTGTTATTGTTTGCTTGTTGGTACTACTAGTACTACTACAGCAATAATAATAATAGTATATTATTATTGTTATTATCTTTATTATTGTTGTTATTATCTTTATTTCGATTATTATTATTATTATTATTATTATTATTATTATCATTATTATTATATTCCACAAAGCGTAGGAGAGCTTCAAATTACAATCTGTACTTGCTATCTAAAAATTTAAAACTTTGGCCTTGACACCAGTTTGCTTTTGATGTTTTATGCACAAAAGAATGTCTTTTGCTCCATAGAGGAGTTTAGAAAAGTCATCTTTTTGGTTCTTATTTGGAATTTTGATCCTTTAATTTCTCAAATGGTATTTTTTTTCTTTCATAATTTAATAGCTTAGTCAATAGACACGTCAGATAACATATCTTAAGAGTTTAAATGCTACTATTTCAATTCAGCATGTAGTTTTGGTCAAATTATTTCACTCTTGTTGGATAAAAAAAATTAAACACGAAAGATATTTCTGTAATTAGCTCATCTTAAGCACAGAACAGACAAAATTGTGTGTGTGTGTGTGTGTGTGTGTGTGTGTGTGTGTGTGTGTGTGTGTGTGTGCGAGTTCGTTTTTTTGGAGAAAATACTATTGTATCAAATCGAACGAAAATTTTACACCCATGTATCTTCGTGTAAATTGGTGCCATAAGTTTTTGGCACAAATTCCTATAAGAGGTGGAGAAGTCGAATTTTTCTTCTAAAAGTTAGTGCAAAGACAAAAAATTAGTATCAGCACCGGTACCTCAGAGGTTATCTTTGCGGTGCAATTACAAAATGTTACAGTTATGACTAAAAGTTTAAAGACTTTTTTTCTTTCTGAAAGTGCTTGAGCACTTTCCATACCCACCTCTTCTCTACTTTCCCTTTTTTTCCTAGTAAGTTATTATTAAAAGAAAACAGAAATAAATACCTCTTAACCTTAACTTATTTTTTCGTAGACTTGTGTGGCATTTGAGAGCTTCTAATGAATCAGCTATTGTGTGAAATTACCAAGCACTTTCTCAAACTATGAGATTTAATTTTTTTTTTCCATTTGAAGATTCCCACTTTTAGCATAAAAATGTACAAAACTTCTCATCAAACGTTTGACCAAATGAAGAAATTTCTACACTCAAATATTTCTATTTTGTAGTAAATACAATTGAAAGTTGCTTCTTTAGGACTATTCCATGGAAAAACCGGACATTTTTCCCCTCTTGAGAGCTCATATATTTCATTTAAAAATGATAATTTAAGGGGTCACAGTACCTCAAAAATGACCAAATAACCAAAAAAAAATTATTGCTTATTTCAAAAGTAAAAGTTATTTAAAACACTCGGAAAAAATAGCATTGCTCTTGCTCAATTATTTAAAAAGTTATGAGTGACTTTAGGGCATGCACGCTATGTGTTCTCAAAGAAAAGCAAAACTTTAAAGTGCTTTTTCTCGATGATCAGTTTTTGGTGTTTCCATATTGCTGGAAACGCTAAGGATTTTTTTTATTAAAGATACATCTTTAAAGAAATACTTTTTGCACACAGGATAATATACTTAACAAAACTGTGCATTGAATAAGCATTATATAAATTACTGAAATGTTTAGAGCTTGTTAAACCTTTAAAAACAAAATTTTCTAATATTTTTTTACATAAAAGGTCACAAAATATTTTCAAATCAATATATAAGAAAATGAATGCACAGATTTTTAGAGGTAATTCTTGTGAGCATTTAAAAAAAAAGAAATTTTGAAACAAGTGCAAAAACAAAAAAGCCTTAGGGTTTTTAAAAAATTAAAATTTTCTTAATTTTTTTAAATTTTCAAAAAACGTGGGCAAAATTTTTAATGTTTGAAAATAAATTATTGATTGTTGAATAAGTGCAAAAACAAAGATTTCAAAGAATTACGCTTTGCACGTAAATTAAAGAAAATTGTTAAAAAGGTAATGTAACCCTTTAAAAGGATAATGAACAATCGTTTGTTGCTTAAAAATCCCAATAGTATGTTTAATTTTTTAAGCAACACATTTTTTTCAGATTACTCTTTAAAGTTTTTACTTTTTAATGAATTAAATAAGCTGTCACGTGTTGGAAAACATGGCGGGTCTTTTGTGGAATGACATTTTAACTGTTTAAGGCACACTTATGATTGTTAGGGTATATCATTTCGTAGATTTCTAAATGTATGGAAATAAAATAAGCAATGAGTAACCGCCCCTAAGTAAAGGCTAAGGCAGGAACATGCAATACACCGCCAACTCAGCTATTTTGATCCATGGACTGCAGCTTCGTGCATATTGGGCACTCATCAGCATGGAATACGAAAGTAGCCGAATTGGAGGCAAAAATCCTCTTAAAGAGCAGCGAGAGCGAACAAAACTGGTAGCTTATGTGAAACTACTTTCGTATTCCATGCTGATGAGTGCACAATATGCACGAAATTGCAGTCTATGGATCGAAATAGCCGAGTTGGCGGTGTATTGCATGTATGGAAATAGTGCTGTAATGAACATCGTGCTTTATTTCAACGTTTTTTTTTACTTGGTTATTGCATTTACGGCTTTAGTATCAAATATTTTTCCCCTCATCAGTAATAACACGTACTGGGAAGTTTAGCTTGAGAATACAAGTGTTGGTGCAAACTTTTCCGATGCAAAATTATTTTTAAAAAACTAGAACAAAAAGTTATACTTTCTTAGAAAGTCTCAGAATATACTGTAACTGTAAAAAACATTTAAACAAAGAATCCCATCAAGTAAAACTGACGTGATTCTTTCCATTATAAAACATGATCAATGCTTATGCATGAGTATTTGTACTTTGTTCTTTCTTTTTATTTTTTCTTTATCATTATTTCATTTGCGGAGTAGAGACTTATAGGAATCCTATGAAACAAAAGGCAAATATGGCTGTATTTCGCCAAACTTATGGTTGATAGCCAAAACAGAAATATCTTAAAAGATAAATGAAGTTTTGAAGAGAAGCACACTGCCAAAAATATGCAAAACTTCTACAATTAAGTATATCACTTGCCAAATGTGTAACAAAATAAAGTAGCAATTAGTTCAGATAATTAAATGTTAAATAATGTATTTATAGAAAATTCCAGTTTGTTTTATCTCGCCAACCCCACGAATATTCAGTAAATAAAATTTTAAAAGATTTCTTTTCCTTTATCACTTATTCTAAAACTTTTGTTAAATATTTTTTAAAGTCAGGTCTGCAATCATATTTTTTCCTATGTTGGCAAGCACTTAATTTGATGATCTAGATTGACCTTCTTGAAGATCTACATTTAAACATATTTTTTCTTTTACCATCCAAAAGCTACAAGGCTTTATTGTAAATTAAGTGTAACTTGCATATTACTTTATAATTTTCGCTACAAAAATAACATTCATCTTAAAAAAAGTGTTTGAATCACAATCCTGAACTATTCAATATTTGATTTATTTCGATCAAAATTTGAATGAATCCGTATGAATCTTTTTTTTTTTCAATAGTCAACCAAATTGATTAGAATTACATTAATATTGTCAATATCTGATTCGTAAAATCTCCGACTATAGTGATACTTTACCTATGGTCTTTCTTTCTAAGCTGAAAATGTGTTTCTTATTTCACCTCTTTAATTAAAATGTTTACCTTTTGTAAAATGTTAAAAACATTATGGAAAC
>JAXGGA010000771.1:0-190346 GCA_038373865.1 Uloborus plumipes
AAAGGCCTTTAGTTTGAAAAGTTTTTATGGGGAAGGAGGGCCAGGCGACCGAACTGGCAAGGCGCCTTCCTTGGCTCTCGGCAGCCCTGCTCCAAAATCTTTACTTTTATCTTTATGCATTTGGTGGAAAAAAATTAACACGGCTTTACTACAGATCTCACACACGCAGGCCTTTTTTTCCAAGTTTTTCCGGGGGGAGGTGTCAAAAACCACGTACAACTCAAAAGAAACACATTGATTTCTCAAAGTCGGGGGGGGGGGAGCAATCGGCAGCCTAAAATAACTGGTTGGCACACACGCAGGGGTGCCCATGCCCATCCCCCCAAGCTCAATGGCGCAAATTTCCTCCCAAAAATTTTCACAACCCTATCGTGATTTTTATCCCTCTTTTGTATTTTATTTAGTTTTTAAATATTATTTATTTATTTTGTTAAATATTATTTATTTATATTTTTTAATATTTTTATTTATGTTTTTTAAATTAAACTATTATTTTTTTGTATATTATTAATATTTTTAAAGTACTAATTATGCGCAGAATAGAATCGCTTTTTTTCCCTTTCAGAGATTCCAAGCACACACACAAAATAAATAAATAAATAATAATAAAGAAATAACTTAAGTTAAAAAAATAAATTAATGAATAATTTACATTAAAAAAATCAGTAAATAATTTAATTTAAAAAATAATTAACAAATAATTTAAATAAATAAATAAATTAGTTTAAAAAAATCCCCCCCAAAAATTTTGATGGCGCAACTTGCGCCATAATCCCCCCTTGTGGGCACCCCTGCTTGCACACGCGTAACACTTTTGCATGGCTTTCTCTACGTATGATGGATTTTCACATTTAAGTGCAACTTTAAAGGGTGAGGCTGTTTCAAATAATTCATCTGAACATATTTTGTGCTGGCCTTAAAGCTATGCCTCAGTGGAAAACAAAAAAGAAAGTATTTTTAGTCTGAAGTGGCGGTACAAATCCTAAATTTTAAGGCAGAGCTCGGGTATAAAGCAGCGAATAACCGTGCTTGTGCCCTTGCTTAGGGGCGGTTACTCACTGCTTTATACGAGTAGATATATCTACCCCAGTGGTTCTCAACCTTTTCACGGCTAACGCCCCCTTCAAGAGTGAAAAATTTTCCAACGCCCCCTATTATGTTAAAGCTGAGAGGGTGTGCGAAAAGAGGTTTGGAAATTAAAATAATTTCCTTCCCGAATTTTACAAAACGGTTAAACAAGATATTTTTTCTCGGTACACATTATTAGAATTAAAATGACAAATTTAGAAATACACTGCTCGACATTGAAAATGCAACACCAAGAAGGAGTGGTCAGAAATTGATGAAATTTGGTAAGAAGACAGAGACAGCATGGAACAATAAGTGATATTTATTTCAAAATAAATAAGCAAAATTTAGAGCGAGGACGGCGTCGGCTCAGTAAGAAGTAGGACCACCGCGGACAGCGATGCACGAAGAAACACGTCTAGGCATGGAGTCAATAAGCCTGCGGAGGGTGTCCTGAGGGATGGCACTCCATTCCCTTTCAACCATTTGCCACAGTTCGTCCTCTGAACGAGGCAGTGGCAGGTTCTGCAAACGGCGTCCAATCACGTCCCACACATGTTCGATTGGTGACAAGTCAGGAGAGTATGGTGGCCAGGAAAGCATCTGTACACCTCGTAGAGCATGTTGGCTGATTCGAGCACTGTGAGGCCGGGCGTTATCCTGTTGAAAAATTGCATTTGGCAGACCCTGAAGGTAGGGGATTGCCACCGGCCGCAGTACATTATCTACATATCGTTGGGCCGTCATAGTGCCCCGAATACGAACTAGAGGTGATACGGAATTGTATGCAATAGCGCCCCAAACCATTATGCCACGTTGTCGCGCTGTGGGGCGTTCCACAGTTACTGCCGGATTCGATCTTTCTCCACGTCGACGCCACACACGTATGCGATGACTATCGCTGGACAAACAGAAGCGGGATTCATCTGAGAACACTACGGTTTGCCATTCTGCCATCCACGTCGCTCTGGTCCGGCACCATTCCAAACGTTGGAGTCTGTGCTGTGAGGTCAATGGCAGTCTTCTTAGCGGGCGCCGTGATTGCAGGCCACGTGCAACCAGTCGACGGGAAATGGTTCTGGTCGACACAGGAACATCCAGGGTACCTTGCACGTGCTGCAGAATCGACGTACAAGTGACTTGCGGGTCCGCCACAGCTTGTCGGTGAATCCGTCGATCCAAGCGGTCTGACGTCACTCTGGCTGCACCTGCACCCCTCAATGTGGCTACATTTCCTCTTTCCAACCATCTCCGACACAGCCGATGCACAGTGCTTGCATCCATGTGGGTATCAGCTGCAATTTGACGTATGGACCAACCTCCCCTTCTCAGTCCGATCACCATACCCCTTGTAAAGTCGTCTATATGCTGGAAGTGTCTTCGCTGAGGACGGCGTGGCATTTCCTCCTATCACACGTATCTTTCGAGACAAAAACCAAATTTCTCCGATAATTAGTCTGGCAGAAAAACCAACATGAACATAGCCCACTTTTCAACTTCATTCTCTTATATCTTACTTCACGTGCGTCGGAGAGCTGCGCATTTCATATCATTAGCATAACTCAGTGAAGTGCGTCTACGGTAAAATTTGCATGAATTTCTGACCACTCCTTCTTGGTGTTGCATTTTCAATGTCGAGCAGTGTAAAAAACAAATATTACAAAAAATAAAAACATAAATTAAAATGTTATATTTTCCTAAAAGTATTATATTTTCAAAAGAATAATCATAAATTAAAATAAACATGCAAACTTATTTTTTCCACTCAAGATATGAAGGAAACAATCAGTTGAAATAAAAATAAACAATCAAAGCATATTTTTTTCACTAAAAATGTAAAAGGAACATTTAGAAATATGTCAGTGAGATATATGTGCTTGGTGGTTCAAAGCCAGTTTCTTCATGGTTGGCTCAATATTTTTTGTAAGGTGAATGCGCAAGTCCCCTCTTGGGACGATATGAGTCAAATTCTCTTTTTTGTAACCAGGTCGGTGACAACTCTGATTCCTCATTCGACGCGGTATTAAAAGGGTAAGGCAATTAAAAAATTTTTGACGATTGCCCACAGTCCAGGATAAAGGCTATACTAATGTTTCCTTGCAGCCGAAATCCTGTAAGACTTTTCATTTTGGAAACCAGCTTTCAAAATATCATTACTTGAAAAGTCAAACAATTCTTCATGATTCTGAACATCTGGTGTCTCAATATTTTCAAAAGGATTCATGATCCATTGAGGAACGTTCAGAGACAAAATATCCTCAAAACGAATACGGTTGTCAGGTAAAAATTTAGGAAAATAACCAAACCAATTAAAATAGCCAATTTGCATTAACACCTCCGCTCATCGAGATATTTTGGATAGCTTTCGGGGAGACAAACTTTTTTTTTCTCCCCCCCCCCCCCAGTAGGTACTAAACTAACTTACGAGAACTAGGTGAAGGAAAACTACGAAAGTAAAAAAACGAATACAAAATCGATGACGTTAAATATCCTGCCTAAAATGCTACTTTTGGCACTTGACATTGAATGCAATTGTGAATCTTTTTAGCGGTATTTTGAATCCCCCAAATCCCCCATTAAATTTTATCAATAAGCATTGAAATCTGGTATTCTAAACGGGGAATAGCTCTATCTAAAAAACAGTTTCGTTTAGCAACAATTAAAGTAGGTGATTAAAACTTAAAAATTTAATTTGACCATTTTCATCTACAAATGTAGGACGGTAGTTTTCACGTAAATGGTAATTACTAAGTAAAATATAGATGCGTTACTGAAAATGTACATAAAGCTATTCGAAGTAAAATTGCAATAGTAAAAAAAATCAATCAACAGTTCGGCTAAAAAAAATAACCAAACGATAATGCTTCTGAATTTTATCAAGCTAGTTATGGGTGATCAAAATTAGCTGAAGTGACTAATATTAGCCAAACCAGTCCGCCCTGATTGCAACTGCGATTAATTGTAACGGCTCTTCATTAGGAAACATTCTTTCTCATGATTGTCGGATGCAAAAGATCACTAAAAAATCCAAATCTCTGCAAAAAGGAGAGAGAGAGAGAGAGCGAAAAGGTAAAAAAAGATAAGCGAAAAAGCTAAATTATTTTTAAAGCAAAGCAGGAACCTCCGAAAAACGCGAGGAATTAAACTGAAAAATTCCAGAGCCCATAAGTTTATTTTATTGTTGGCACAAGTAATCCAAGTTGGATTGGTGATTTTATACAACATTTAATTTTGGTTTTTAAAATTAAAATCAAACTATAGTACATTTATCTTCTGACTTGCAAATTTTCCCACCTCCCCCCTATCGCCCAAAATGTACCCACCGCCCCCCTATTGCCCAAAACATGTTCCCCGCCCCTCAGCATCTTCCCACCGCCCACAGGGGGGCGGTACCGCCCCCGTTGAGAACCACTGATCTACCCGATTAAAGATGAAATTGGTGTTTTTACGAGCACCATTAAGGTGGAAGTCCGATTTAACCCAACATACATGCCATAAAGCCCCAACAGGCAGCCATTCACACAGATGAAGGATAAGAACAGGAGAAAGAGAGAGAAAGTACATCCATGCCCGAGCCGGGATTCGAACCCGGAGCTTCCTCATTTCGATCAGAATTCTCTGACACCACTAGACAAGATGTGGCTGGCAGACCAAAATTTGACACAGTCGAGTCTCGATAACTTGAAGTCCGAAGGGACCGATACTAAAAGCTTCGAGTTATTGGTAATGCTAACTATAGGAAGTTCCACAGCCTTCTCTAGAATTTGGTACCCAACTAAAACTTCGAGATAATGGAACACTAGGCTTCGAGCTATCGAAACTAGACTGTATAAAAGCATCAATTTTAACCCTTCACTGCACGATTTTTTATATTTTAATGAAAAAAATCATTTGTTACCTTTTAAATAGCCATGAGTTCAGGAAAAATAAAGAAAAAAAATAATCTTAAAAATGTGCACCAAAAATGATGTTTTAATTGTTTGTTCTATATATGGCACAAAGCACATAGCATATGCTTTGTATACCGATAAGTGTAATAATCTACAATGTGTTTTATGCCATAAGTGGTATAAACAAACTTTCCACTAAGTGTATTTAAACATTTTTAGAACAAAGGAAATTATGACTAAGCACACTTCTAACGGAAATGCAGACACTCTTTCTTTCAAAAACAAGAACTGTAATACCTAGACTAGTGCAACTAACTAGTGCATAAACATCACACTAAACTGTTATAGCAATGTTCCAGAAAGGGGCACAAAGCTCAGTTTAACTGTATTTAAAAATAATAGGAATATATGAGGGTTTATTTGGTTTGTGCCAGATCTGGCACACCGTGCAGTGAAGGGTTAAAAGAAAATTAAAAAGTGAGATGATGAAATTGATAGTAAAGATAATCATCATGATCATAAATCGGCTTGATCATGATCATTAATAGACAGTTATCAATAACCGAATCGGTAATAGGGTAATTTGCTTATCGGTGCATCCCTAATGAATATTTTTACTTATATGAGGATCTTCGTATGCTTCACACACTCCAGTGTCCCCCGTATCTACCACAACTCGTGGCTTAACCGGGATGGGGCCCTGAAGAGCACTCTCTTCTTTTGATCCAGATCAAGGGCTGAACAAACGCCGAGTCCAGGGACCCCAGAGGTATCGTTTCACTTGGAGGACTTTGTGACCACGACTCTTATTTAACGTTGCCCAGCGACCGTTAGTTTCGACGTTGGATCTTTGATCGGCTGGGATCGAACCCGGCACTCTCCGGTTACGAGTCCGACGCCTTATCTATCGGGCTACCATACGGACCGATCTTCGTGTGCTGCCGGCACAAAGCGTCAGGGCGCTATGATGGAAATTTTTTTTTAGAATGAACTTTTGGAAAAGACGTGATTGAACAAGATTAGAGACGGAGATTGGGGGTTGCCGCCAATTGGAAGGGGGGGGGGGATATGGTATGGATTTTGGGTATTAGCTCATTATATATAATATAAGCTAAATATTTGTCTAATTTCTTTTTTCTTGTGTTGGGATTTTCGTGTACTGCCGGCACAAAGCGTCAGGCCGTTCGGCTGGAGAAACGTTTGGAAGGGACGTGTGGTAACAGGACGAGAGACGGGACGTTGGGGGTGGCCAGCTGAAGGAAAAGAGTGTGTTGTGGATTTTGAGCATTAAATCATTAGATAAGCTAAATATAAGCATTTAATATTAATGTTTTCCCTTCTGTAAATATCTTCGTGTACTAAAGGCGCAAAGCGTCAGCCCGATCTGGTGGAAAAATCGTTTGGAAGCAGGCCCGTTATTTCGGTGTTCAGGGGGGGGGGGTCAATTGCCCCACCCCCCGACTTTGGGAAATCAATGTATAAACTTGTGAGTAGGCTTGGTTTTTGCCATTTTTTTGGCAAATTTACATTGTGTTTTACACACTCGTTGCCCCCCCCCTCCCTCCCCCAGGAAAAATTCGAAATGACGGTCCTGTTTGGAAGGGACGTGAGGCAACAGGACGAGAGGCGGAGATGTTGGGGGCGGGGGGGGGGAGGGAGTGTGTTGTGGCTGAAAGACGGCATGGTGTTTTTTTTTTTTTTTTAGTAAAGTGCGTGTATGTTTGTAAAGTTAGAGGCTGCACTCGTTTATTTTTTCAAATGTTGGAGTTTATTTTTGTGTTGCTTTTAATATGAGAGTTTAAGTAAATGTTATGTCAAAACGGTAATGAATACCGATTTCTCTTTTTCAACGAGAGATATAAAAAGTTAAATATATCACAAGTGTATGTGTGCTTCAATAGTTCAATTTAAATAAATTTTTAAACGAAAAAACTTTAAATAAAATAATAAAATGATTTGAAAATCTAAAGGTTATTTCTGTGTGCTTGATTCGCTCTAAAAAGTATGAAATAAAATAAATATATGATTTTCTTGATGACAACAAGCATAGTGTTTTTTAATCAGTACGTCCGATATTTCAATTGGGCTCTTTTTTCTTCAAGGGAAGGTAAATTTCGTTTTTCCTATGATTGCGCTTATTTTTAATCAAATTCTTTTATATGGTTTATTTGGGGGCACTTTCTTTTTTATTTTAATTTCATAAAGTTTCCTTGGGAGAAAGGATATTTTCATTTCTCGAGTTACGATATACATTTTAGTAATTATATTTTTGTATGCCTGTGTGTGAGTTTGTTGTGAGGATCGGGCTTATAAAAATAAAATTTAACCAATTAAAAGAAGATATAACATACCACACACGAAACCTAATATTATTTCAAAATACATTACGAAAAGTATTAATCACATGTGTATGTCCACAAGCTGCGACTAGGGTTTGCACAGGCCTTACATTCTGTCCATTGGGAAGCGAAGGGGGGGGGGGGCAAAAGGTGTATATTTAATACGAATAAAACCAAAAACAGCAAAAAACACGTCCCATTTGTTTGTTCATTCTTTTATTTCCCAGAGCAGGGGAGGGGGGGGGACACAAACACCCAGCCGCAAATGACGAGCCTGTAAAAGGTGCACTTTTAACCCTCCAGCTTTAAAAAAATAAAAACTTGAAAAATAAAACTTGAAAATTGTAATAAAACAAATAAGTTAAAATCATTGAAAAAAATTAAAAAAAAAAAAAAAACTTGCCAAAAAAAACTATTCCCATACACGCCGGGGCACTCTTTTGCACATGATTCTGTTTACGCTCATGAATGAAAATGCATATGTTGTTGCGAGATCGACAGAACATTTCAAGATGTCGCAATATCTGCCGATGTTTTACGGAGGCTGCCGCAGTATAGTTTCCTATTGTGATGACGATTGTTTTAATTTTAGGAGAACTTTTATAATCTTTTGTATCTATATTCGTCTGTAATTCAATAAATTTAACAATTTTTTCAATTTCTCAATGCTCTGCAGATAAATTTCTACAATTGTGCAGATTGCGTAAAAGTTTCTCACGATCAGGAGTATTATTTTCATATGAATAATTTGATATTCTGCTGCTCGAACATTATCTGTAGGTAACAACGGTAGAAAAGACCATCATCGTATTTGTGGCTGTCATGGGTGGTATGGTTTTTTACTATAAGCTGACATTTTATTTTCGGCTGATTTTTTTTTGACTGTGTTAGTCCCTATGATAGTCATTGCTTCACCTTAGAAACTATTGTAAATGTTCCGTTTCTATTAAAATGTAACAAACGAAGAAAGAAATAAATTTTTTAAGATATTTTGCTCAAAGTTTTTTGAAAGTGATCAGCCTATATTTTCCAATATACTTAGTAGACCAACATAAAAGATACAAAGCGGGTACATTCGCCCCTTCTTTTTCAATACTGTGCCGTTTCGACTTCTAACTCCTTGTTTTTCGTCTTTTCTTTTTAAAATTTTGTTTCAATAGCATTTTCTTAAATTTTTAATCGTCAAAATGAAAACAAGAAGTTGACATTTATCACATTCCTCTTTTCCCCGTTTCCAGAATCCCAGAGGTAATATTTGCCAAAAAAAAGTTGAAGAAAATTTCATTCCCTCTGTCATTTCAAAATAAAACACTTCATAACTCTCTTGTTTTAATTTTGTTCTTCAAAGCAAAACTTTAAATGACAATAAAAAGTTGTGGGAACTTCATTAATCGGAAATTAGGGGGTTGACGAATTCCTCATGTAATGATAGTAGGACCGCATTTACATCCGGGACACTGGTGAGATACTTCAGTTATGGCGGCGATGTATTGGTTTTAAGTATTAAAAGTTTTCCCCGAGCTCTCGAAAATCAACTTTGTTTTGCTTTTTATTGTAACCTTAACATCGGAGTGGATGGTATTAAATGTACCTTAATATTAAAGAAACATGCAGAATGTAGCTCACAATTCAAATTGTGATAGGCCTAGTGATAGTGAAACAAATGAGATTGGCCAAGACCATTCTGGCTCCTCGTCACCTTTAAGTGGAAATATAAGCGTAGAAAGGGGACCAAGCGTCGCAACATTACAAGCACACTACATGGCTGAATTATCGGAAAGTGAAGATGATGATGTTTCCGACGTAAGTGCAGTAAGTGCTGAAATGTATCGAAAAAATGTTTTGTTGTTCTTTAAATACGTATGACTCCGTAGTCTGAAGCTGTTTATCCACTCCCATTGTATGCTAAACATTGGAAGGCATTTAATGTTTCTTTTAGCGAGGGATTTAACTCGATTGTGTTTAGTACAACTGATACCGATTGTGTATTTCTGATAGAATTGATTTCAATTATATATATGCCATCGACTTCCTTCTACGTAAATTAGTTTTTGAGCTCATATAGTCGGGGTCAAAAATACAATAATTCTTCTGGTACCGATTACGTCTGATTGGGTATAATATTTGAACAATAGAACATTTTTTTGAAGTTTTCAAACCAATACATGGCACTTGATTATAATATGGAGTTTGATTTTGGTTTTTATTGATATTTAATATGTTCTCCAACTGTGATCAGTTGAGTTCAAAGAAAAGAAAAAAAATAAATACCTTGGTAATTTTACGTGTATGTAGTTTCATGTAAGCAGTGAAATTCTCTTTTTATTCTTGCTGAACATGAAAATTTGCCGCTTAGGTTATGACTTAATGACTTTAATTCCTTAGAGAAATAATATAAAACTTTCTATTTACCTATTTTCTATTTGTTATTCTTTTTGTTCTCCTGTTTATCTCTTTTTTTATTGGACGATATTGTTTTCATTAAAACAGAGCTATTACTTTCCCTCTTATTGTTATTGATTTTGACCAGTGGGTTAAAAAGTCATTGTCCTTTTTTTCAAAACAAATGTGTGACTCATCTTACCCTCAGTGGGAATTTTGGTCTTAATTACTATTCGTTACATTTTTTTCTTTCAATTTTCTTTTAACACTAAACATTAACTAACAGAAAAGCAGTAGAATTTTATTATCATTTTAAAATTTAGGTATGTTGTGTGCAAGGCAATTTTTGATGTTGAAATACATGTGATAAAACAATCAGGCTCTCAGTCACTTTTCTGACTATTAGGATTAAATAATTTAGTTTTTAATCAACAGAAATTTCTGTAGAAGAAACCTGGATTGACTAAAAATCAGCTGCATTCCTTTATTCTTAATTTGTCGTAAAGTATAGTTTTCGTCAAATTCTATCTTATATATTAAATGATATTCAATAAGCTTTAAAAGAAACTATAGATAGTAAGTGCTAGAGAGCATTTCGTTAGCATGTTCCTCATTTATGGCTATTGTTAATATATCAACTATGTTACTTTAAATAAAAATAGAATTCACTATGCATATGCTTCCGCTGTTCACCGTTAGCAGACAGTGAAAGCGTGAACTGAATAGTACGTATTTTCGTTGCATATTTGTTCCAAATTAGTAACTTCGGCTGGCCGCCATTTAGATGGTACAATTGGACCCCCCACCCCGCCCCCGGCTTTTAGAAATTAAGCTATTTATATAGAAGTGGGCGTGGTTTTTGTTGGTTTTCGAAACATTTGCTTCCAGTTTATGTCTTTTTGTCGCAACCGTAGAAACATTTTAAATGATATCTTTGAGTTTTGGATTTACTTTTTGTGTGGAATGCTAAATTTTAAACTAAAAAGTTCAGTGTTTATTGTTTGGAGAATTGTTCTATCTAACGATCTATGGGCAATGATGCTCAGTATTTAAAGCTTTGGGCACAAGCTACAAGATAAAGGAAATTATAACATCGTTAAATTGTAAAAATTTAAAGAGGTAGATACATGTTTCGGATTTTCAAGGAACCCCAATGCAGAAAAGTGATATTTTGGATTTGAAGTGCCGGTCATTTGAGGTTTACCAGGGTAGTGTGAAGGATATACTCACTGTATTTTTTGAAAAGAACAACAAAACATGCCGGCCACCTTGTCTAGTGGTCGGAGATGTCTGACCCAGATGGCGTGGTCCCGGGTTTGAATCCCGGCTAAAGAATGGATGTACTTTATCTCTCCTGTCCTTGTCCTTCCTTTGTGTGTGAATGGTGTTGTTGTGTGGGAATGGATACCCACCCTATTAAAGGATCCCTGTGGCATGTGAGCAGGGGTGCAGAATATGTCTGATCCGGCGATCCATCCTAATCCTAGATCGGGGGAAATTTTGGTTGTTTGGGGAAATTTTGCTGATTCAATACAAAGTATTCGGCAAGATTGAAAATGTTTGCTTGCATCCTAAATTATAATTATTTTTTTTTACAACGATTATCAATTCATTTTCGATTATCAATTCATTTTCATTTTTCCGTTAGAAGCCATTCGTTACTTGTGAACAGGAATAGCTACTGGGTGCTTATGTAGTCATATTTAATGAGTCAAACAGTAGTAATGTTTCTACGTGTATACTTTATGTAATAAACTATTGCATACTGTAAGTTTATATTCAATCAATTATCTAGCAGTTCTCAATTTTCTGTACTCTTTCTCTTCACATATGAGTATTTGCTGATTAAATATCTGCGGAGTACTCAGTGCAACACTTTTGACTTCTATTTTACTGTGGTATGTCAGTTGTGATGCAAAATTAATTTTTAACTAAGCTCTTACATATATTGTTAAAGTTTGGGGAAATTTTCATACAAATTGGGGGAAATGTTGGAGGGGAAAACATTTTCTGCACCCTTGCATGTGAGTACTGTGGAAGTCTAACTTCACACCAAATTACAGTACAGTTGGAAAAGTGAAACAGTGCGCTCCAAATTGCCAGCTTATCTGGCACAAGACAGCATCAACCACAAAATATGAGAATGCTTAATTAATGTTATGTTATAAAATCCAGGAGCATCTGACCAACTGATAACCCAAATGATGGGTCTGCTTAGGTATTATGAAAATTTGTTCATTATAAATTAGTACATTTAAAAATAAGTTTTGGAGTGCTCATTCATTATAAGAACATCCGACAGTTTTTAAAGCTAGGTATTAATACTGTTTTCTTTATACAATGATGTTTATCTTATGTTTGTGTCAGTGCTTGAAATAAGTGGTCGTTAGGCGCATTTTGGGGGGCAACAGTTTTGAGTTTTGATTTGACTCTTCTATTTCCATCCTTATTCAGCAAATTTGAGGCCTAAAGTTTTGGATCATATTGAAGCTTTTCTGACTCATTGCAATTAAGACCTGTGATTGATCCAAAGAATAAATTTGCAAAATGAATTTTTAAAATGTTAAAAATGCATTTGGTTTCATCTTTTGAAAATATTTTCTGTTGTACTCTTAATAGATCTTTTTAAAATATGCTATAGGCAATGTGTAGAATTTTTCTTTAATAAATGTTTTTCTATATTCAGATACATATATAGTTGATTCATTAAAATAACACCTAGATTACTCATTTTGGCGCCTGAAAACTTTAACTAAGGGTTATAATGGCTCACACCGGTTTGTACGTTGCCTGAACAACATATCTTTTGTTTATGATATTTTTAGAACGAAAAGTTTTCATTCTTACTTCAAGTAGTCTCAAAGTAAATGCCATGCTGGCCTAAAAGGTTTAGGTTTGGCGTCAGAATCATATTTGGAGGGTCTTGGGTTTGATTCCAGCAGGTTGAAGATCCTCTGTTTTTACTAATGGTGATTGGTGACTAAGGCACATAAAATATGTTTGTGATCACAGAAAGTCCTCCATGGTTATAAACATCAAATCAATACCCCTGGTGGTTGCTGGATTAAAGGTTGCTTGGCTCCTAGTCTCGATCAAAAAAGAAGAGCTTTCTTTCGGGCCATTCCCAACTGGTTAAACGACATGCAGTGCTAGGTGTGGTGGAACCAGGGCCGCCGAGAGGTTTACCGGGGCCCCGAGGCAAAGTACTGACATACGCACAAAAAAATCTTCAATACTAAGACAACTTACGTTAGGTGCAGTGAAGAAAAATAATAGTATTTCGTATTTGCTAATTTTTCTTCCAATTTTATATTTTTGTGTGTTTTATATTTTTATAATCTGCTCGTGTGCTGTACTTAGTATACTATGATATAAATGCGTATGAAATAAACCAGAAATACATAACACAAATTTACAAATAATATTCCTACTTCAATTTTCTAATAACTATTAATAATTCTATCACTACTTCACAAAATTAATAATACGTATTTACATAAATTACACATGTATGTGTTTTAAAATCCTTTGAAAAAAATTACATTTCTTGACTATTAAAAGCGTTATTCCTCACTTTGAAAGTTCATTAAAACTTTCCATTGTACACGTAAGAAATGCCTGGTAAGTATTACAGAAGATAGCCCCCTAAGGCATTGGGCTACGAGCACTCGTTGCGTTGCTGTGGACACATGTAGATGCGAGATGTTTTTGCTTTGCCTACACAAAAATGAAGTTCATTTAACAAAAAAACTGCCTTTTTTTTAACCAGCAGCCCGGGCCCCCTCTTGGGCCGGGCCCTGGGGATTTTGCCCCTGCTGCCCCCCTAGAGTTTATAGTCTTTTAGTAAATGTTATGCCTTGTTTGACATGTGTATTTTACTGTATTATTAAATAAATTATTTCTCTCTTATTAAATAAGTTTTATTTCTTCAAAAGGTTGACTCATTCATATTGGAACAAGGAGTTGATGATGAAAATGATATTGGGAATAAGTTTTTATTGAATGACCCAACTGATGGAAGGTTCGATGCTGAAACTCAGTGTCGTTTGGAAGCATTATTAGAAGCAAGTGGCTCTATCCTTCAAGATGAGCAGTTGGAAACTATTTATTCCGCTGGTACCTCCTATGCCAGTTAGTATTTTTTCAAAGAATGTTTTTTCAAAAAGGGTTACGTATTACTGTGTATTATTTATCTTAGTAGTGTTATTTAAACTTGGTAAAATTTCCAATGGTAAATATGGTACAAGATTCAGTGCAGAAGAAAAAAGAAAAAAAAAAAAACTGTTGTACCAAGCCCTGTGGCAGAATTTTTTTCTGCTTTCTGCGAGAAATTTTCGAGAACCAATTTCTTTCTGCAACACTAGAATACTATTCTTCAATGATAAATATATATGTAACCCTCTTACAGTAACACAAGGTGGTTATATTTATAAAAATGTTAAACATTAATACTATAGATTTAATTCTCTAGCTCCAATTAAGAGTTACTTCTTTATCTCTGCGTCCTGAGCTTGTTCTGGCAATTTTGCATTCGTATCATGTGCGCTTGTGGGTCGCATAATGTAGTGGTTGTGGCAAAGCTATCACAATGCTTACAGAATAATTTATATGTTGAGCAAGTATACAGAATTTGGCAAAGAAAAATAAATTGCATTTAGAACACTAATAGGCCCCCCGTGGCAGAAAGTTGATGACACAGCGACATTGTCGCAGAATCAGGGAGACATAGTGCAGAAAGATTTTTTTTAGTTGGAAGGAAGAAAATAAAGGCTAAGAAAAAAATAACTAAAACAGCCAGTAGTAAAATATTCTGCAGAACAGTCAAAAAGATTACTCAATCAATGTCAAAGTAAATTGGAATGCAATTTAAGCAAATTAAATGTATTAAAGTAACATGGATGCAAGACCTTCCGTCTCAGGACGGATTTCCGTCTTGACAAAATCGCCAAGATGGAAAATATTGATCTCATTCCTTCAATATTTACTTCCAATGAAAACAAAACTGAAGGGAATATAAAATCAGATTTCTTAAAAGTACATTTTAATCATTATTCCAATCCAAAACTATTTGTATCGAAGCCTTTCTTTCTCTTTCTGAATAAACGAACTGCAGTGGCAGAATTCCTTTTTTGGTGTTGATTCTCTTCGACCCCATCCATTCCCTTCCCTTAACTTCATCAAATATGACCTACAATTTCGTTTTTCTGATTTCATTTTCTGTGCCTTCTCCTCTAACGTCGTCAAAAATTGCCCCACCTTATCCTAATATCACTAAACATCGGCTAAAAATAGGTTTTTTGAACTAAATTCTCGACAAATCTCTCACCCCCCCCTCTCGATTACTATACTTAAAACTATGATTTTGCTGCTAAAAGTAAAATTAAGCCCACCGCAGTTTAGACAATTTAATAAACAATATATGTATTTTTTTTTGGTTTATTTTCTTTGGTATGCATGGGGGGTGGTGGGAGTCTCAAATACTTTCTGTCTTGGAAGCATGGCTTAACTTGCATCCATGTAAAGTAATATAATGACTTATTTTAGGTCAGTGAATCTGCCAACCAAGAACTTTCGTATCGTTGAAAATTTCGATAAAAAATATTGCACGATCAATGTTAACGAAGCTTTTGAACTTTCAACATATACTCAGAATAAGGAATACTGACTAAGAGATACTGCAGCGAATAAGCACTCACTCAAAATATCTGTAGAGGCGTAGAGCGTCTCACTCCAAAAGTATACAAGTAGAAAATAAGGAAATTATAAAAGAGAAAATCTTTGTTTTTTTTTAAACAATAAACTAGAACTGAAACAATTTTATCCATTTAGGGAGCCTTAAAAAGCTGGGACTCTGGGCCACTGCCTAGCTCAGCTGGGCTATTCAGTACTCAGGTTCTATCAACGCATTTTACTTTTTAAAAATTTTATCTTAAAAATATTTCTTTCGTTATTTGGTTGAATAGATTTGCTTTTGATCAGAAAAGGAGCTGTATATGTTAAAAAAAGGGTCCCTTTCACAAGTGCCCATCATGTGCCCTCCCTCAGTGTTTGGCAAGGGGTCAATTAACAAAAATTCTTTCATAAAAAAATTTGTAACATTTTTACAAAACAAACTGTTTTTCAAACAGGTTTGGTTAAAAAAAAACCTAATTTTGGGACCAATGTCAATCTTTTTATTCATTGAATGCTGGTCCAATGGGCAAAACTGTTACCAGTAACAAAACTATTGCAATAGCAAGGGTGGCCGGAAGATCTGAAAATTCAAGGAATTTTATTGATTGAGAAAATCAAGGACATGTTAGAAACTTTTTGTATAAGTACCAAAATATGTGGGAAAGTTGATTAAATGAAAAAAAAAAGTAAAGAACAAAAAGTTTTTGCCCCACAAAATCCAGTAGTTCTCTCTAAGAAAGAAAGGTTTTGGCCAAAGAAATAGTTTTGCCTGCAGTCCGATAAACGAACATGCATCGGTATCAACTCTTCAGAACGTCCAGTAGGCAGATGTAGACTTCATGTTTTCTTTATGGTATGCTTGCTTTTAAGTGAACGGTACAACGGGATGAACTTTTATAGTTTTCCAGAACAGTATCCGTATAAAATGGCATATTACTAAATGGGTTTTCTTGTTTGAAGAGTCAGAGAAGTTTTTAGGACTTTTTGCAACGAAATTTATTTGAAATGTTCAGTGTTTATTAGAAGGGTATTTTACAGTATAAATTGTGTTGGGGAACACATTATTCTTTTAAATGCGTAAGTTTATAAATTGATTTTTGTTTTCAAATATGAGTTTTAATTTCTCTTGGGCAGATCGTTTCATCTCATTTTTTAGGTTGATGAACTTTAACTAGTTAGGGTGTCCCTGTGCTTCAGGTACTGACCCTAGTGCGGCCAACGTAAGCATATGATGCTACCTACCAAATGCAGAAGTTTACAAAGTTATTAGTTTTCAGTAGTAGAAAAACAATCTCCTAAAGGGCCTTGTAGCGAGTATGGCCTTCTCCATACCGTTACTCGCTTTGGTTCGTTGGTGTTAAGATGAACTCATCGACTGCACACATTTCTTTAAATCACTTCACCTTTATTGGTCTGTACGCAACATTCAACTATGTTGCACTATATACACAATAATCAAAAAACAACCACATTCACTTTGCTATGACCCAACACACAGAGGCAGCGTTCAACTTCGCTCCTCTCTCTCTGACCTCGGGGGGTCCGTCTCTCGAACAACATCCCTCTCCTCCTTCGCACGGGAGCACCAGGCTAAACTAACCCGTGCGACCAGGAGCGAGAGGTCGATCATAATTCCACGTTGGGGGTGCCGAACACTACTGGCCTGAAAGGGAAAAAAAGAAATGTGTACAAAAGAAATTCTTCCTTTGTTGATGCAATGATGTGAATTTTTAATATTGTGTGAAAAAAAGAGAAATACTGGATACGAAAGTTTAAAAAGAGTCCTAAAATGCATTAAGAAAACGAAAGGAACTTTAAAAAATCAAAATACAGAAGAGGGTGTTGTGCTTCTTAAAATAAACTTAGAGTATTAAGCTTTATTTAGTAATTCAGTTACATCATTTTGTTCATTGTTATGCTTCTCTTGTTCTTAAGTCCTTTTTCTTTGATTCTTAGGGCATCCATCATATTGTAATTCTAAGTACAGTAGAACATCAAAAATTCACAACCCTGAAATCCACGAGTCCCTAGAACCCGGCTTTACTCCTGAACGCATACAATCAGATGTAGAATATTGTAAGTTAACAACTAGCTTTACTGTTAGAGTTAATGTATTTTTTTATTTAAAAAAAAATACTGATTTAAAAATAAAATACTACATTTTTAATGTTTATGTTTTGAGGTATGATGGTCTTCAGTGCAGTCTGCAATGCAACCCAATTTTTAAATCAGTGCTTAAAACAATTCGAGTTAAAAAAAAAAAAAGCCAAAAGAGAAATGTTAAATTTTGAGACAATCTACTGTAACATTTGTTTGCAAAATGAAACGAAAAAAATAAAAAATAAAATAAAATTTAATATCTTGCTAACTTATTTTAGCATCTGAGCATAAGTATTTTTCGTAAATGCAGGCAAGTACCTTAAAGCCACTAGTCTAAAAATTATTCTTTATCGGTGTTTTGAAATCATTGGCAGTCTGCTGGCCTGAGACCAGCTAAAATTGCTTCCAATCATCTTGAAATCAGTAGTTAGTGTGACCAATGGTCGATCACCGTCAATTAAAAAATTTCATATTTACATTTAAAAAAGTTTAAATATATGTTTCATTTGGTAGTCGTTTTGTTTAAGTAAATTTAGATGCATTTTTCTTATTAAAATCAAATGAGAACCAGTTAGCTATATTATCAAAATTTTTGCATAAAATGAGAAAATTGTTATACCTTCTTCGTAATTGAAAGTTTGTGAATTGTACAGATTATTCAAAGTTAAAAAATAGTATTACCAGATTATCATTGAAAATGCCGGCCACCTTGTCTAGTGGTCAGAGACGTCTGACCGTCGTGCGGTGGCCCCGGGTTCGAGTCCCGGCTTGGGCGTGGACGTACTTTCTCTCTCTCTCTCTCTCCTGTCATTCTCCTTTCTGTGTGTGAAAGTGTGATATGAATGGATGCCTACCCTATGAACGGGTCCTTATGGCATGTGTGTTGAGCTAAATCTGTCTTCCACCTTAATGGTGCTCGTTAAAACGGAAGCAGCGTACCTATCCTGCCTGAAATAGAGTAGATTTCATCTACTCGGGCTCGGATACCCGAGTGGTATTAGAAACAACAACATCATTGAAAATACAATTGCAATCCACACCATGAAGTTAGCAAAGTGCAGTATAATGCACTTTTGATTATGAAATGTATTTATCTGTGAATGATAATTAGATTGTATAGTTTAATTATTACTCTCCTCTTCCCGAAATGTAACTTACAACAGAGAAATATTTTTGTTAAATGGACGATTCTCTGTAAACTCATCATTTTTCACACAAAATCTGTCTGGGCACGGTTTTTTGAAATGTTCGTATAGTTATAATACTATTGCTCAGAAAATGAATCTATTACTTTGGTTTGTAAGAGGGCCAATTGAAGTTTGTTTTTCTGATAAATCATGATAGGGGGTAAGTCCCCCACCTTATATAACTAGGCAGGGGACTGTGCCAGGTGACTGTGTTTTTGCTCTTTGTTGCGTAATTTCTGCAAAACTATTTGAACATAATTAGTTACGAGACTACCTATACATTTAGGCACCACATCGTGGACATAACTAATATTTTTTATAATTAAATTAATTGACATTAATAAAATCACTTCCCAGAGGACTGTTTTCGCAATGACCCTGATGCATACTTTCATCACGAATGTGGCTCTCAAACTAAGCAAAGTAGCGTTTCAACACCGTTCTTAGTGATTTCGGCAAATTTACACTGATTACTTTAAACTTCATGCCAAAAAGAGTTTGAAAAAGTTATAGATTTTTCGTATTACAGCTTTGAATTTGTTACAGGGGACTGTTTGAAAAAACTCCGGACAGAATTTACATGACAATTTTAAGTTTTAGAAATACGTAACTATACCTTATTTCATAAGAAAAATATAGCTTCATTATTCTATTTTTAGATATTAATTGCCAAATTTATGTAGTGTTAATAGGTTTTTTGAAATATTATCTTTAACAGGTAGGGTATGGGACTGGGACAGTCAGGGGACTGTTTTTGGCGCTTAGATAATTTCTAGAAAAAAAAAAAAAATAAATTGTTATCACTCCAAGTACAATTGAGCCACAAAGCATTAATGCTTTACTTGTATTAAGAACGATAATTACTTTAATACACTTTCTTATTTTTAAAATACTCAGTCCGGACAACCAATTACCAGTTTACAGAGAATCGCCCAAATGCATGTAAATAAGTATCTCAAATATTTTTAGTCAACATATTCCTGTATATATTTGTAGATATGCAAGACCTTGAATTCTCAGACGATATGTATGCAAATAAAGAGGTATTAAAAAGGCTGACTTCATCTGTCAACTGTGCTTTAGATGAAGCTGCTGCTGCCCTTAGTCACATGAGGCCATGGTTTGTATTATATATTATTTTTTAAACTTTTCCTTTTGAAATCTTCATTAAGTAAACTATCCTTAACAAGCAGGTTGTTTACAATTTTACTGGGTTCATGTATATTAGATTTCTTTACTCAAATTACTTCAAGCTAAAAGGATGAAACCCCAAAGCTAACTTTTCCTACAGCCTTTCAAACAAGCAGGAATAAGCTAACCCACAACTCTTACTTTAAGCAGTAGCCTAACTTGAGTCTCCAAACTTTTTGGCCACTGGGTCATTGTTGAAAATTTCTTGAGACTTGCATGTAGCCCCAATACCCAGATAGAGATAGTTTATCGCATAAATTGTAATTTGGAATTACACTAGTTGTATCCGCATGGCTGTTCTCGCGCTTTAAAGGTAAAAAAAAAAAAAAAAAAAAAAAACGGCATGTAATTTGAATGCGATTTAAAATCATTGAAAACAACAGCTATATAATAAAATACTTTTAAGACATAAAAATTAGAAAGAAGAAACAGCAACGAATTTAAAAGACGTAGCCATGGTAACTTAATATAACAGTAATAACTTGAATGAAAAAGAGAAATTAGAACACTGCAGCCCCGTCATTTAGGGGGGCGGGGGGGGGGGGGGGTCAATTGCGCACCCCCTGGCTTTGAAAAATCAATGTATTGACATATAAGTGAGCATGGTTTTTAATGTTTTCTGATGAAATTGCATTGCGTTTGTAGCCTTTGCCCCCCCTTGGAAAAACTTGAAATGACGTCCCTGGAACACTGTACTTTAAACGCCTGTAACTTTTTCCGGTTAGAGATGGAAGCATAGATCCTCGACTGTAAGTCGAGATAAATCCAGGGTTTAAAATATAAATCTATCCAATGGGGGCGTTAAAAAGAAAACTGTAGAACAATTCTTTTAATTTTTTTTGATAGTCTTAATAAGGAAAGTAGTGCTTGAAATCGAGTGCAGCCTTAAAAATAGTAAGTTTTAAATTCAAATAACTCACGCTGTTTTTACGATATTGAATTTTGCTGTTTCTGATATCATATAACATTAATATGTGCAAGTAATTTTTAACCCCGATACTCGACAAGTTATGTGAAAATCGTTTTAAATTGGAATAAAAAAGAACCACTTGAATCTTTTTCGAACTGATGCCTAAACCTTTCAGGCGCAAAAATGAACAAATGCTGAAATTTTTAGCAAAATCGGCCAAGTAGTTCTTGAGTTTTGCGGGTTCAAATAAACAGATGCTTTTAGAGACTTCATTTTGTACTATGTATAGATGTTTATTTTTGTATTTAAACAAATTGAGAAATGTACAGAAAATAACAACGTTACAATGCACAAATGAGCAGGGATACTGCAGACACGTGTTTCGGCGTTACAAGGAACGCCTTTATCAATGCAAAAAAGTTGTGAGCTTATGGATGCACAGACATCCGACAAAAGCAACGGAAACAGAAGCGAAGAGCTTAAAAAACAAACATAGCGGATTACGTGAACACCAATAAAAAAATTCGAAGCCAAAAAAGATCCAATGGGAAAATAAAGAATGAACCGAAGCTTTCTACCAGGTACGAAATGGAAAGAAAGAATTCGATTGGCGACACGATAAGCCAAAAGGCTAACATAATAAAAAAACACCAGGTTAAACTGTTAACCGCAAGAACAAAAAAGAGCAGAATGAAAGAAAGCGAATCGGTAAATGAAAAAAAAAAAAAAAAATAAATAAAGACAAGTAGAAAATGGAAAATGCCAGCAAAATCAGAGGAAAAAAATTAGAAAGGTAAAAGGCAAAATTAGACAAAAGGACGCCAAACAGCAGAAAAATAAGGAATAGCATTGAGATCGTTAACTAAGTCAGAACTGTTTTTCAAAATATGAAAGGATTCCCAAAAATCAAGATCTGATGGGTTGGGGCATTTTTGGACAATTTGAAAAGAATTAAAATCGAAAGAATGATTCTTTTCCCAACAATGTTGCGCAATACTAGACTTATTCAATTGTTGCTTTTTCACATAATTCTGATGTTCCTTTAAGCGGAATTTCAAAGCACGTCGCGTTTGTCCGATATAAGAGAGATTGCAATTGCAATTAATTTTATAAATACCACAACTATTAAGAGGATGAATGGGATCTTTAAGGGAAGAGAAACATAGTTTATTCGTAGGGGAGAATACCACTTGGAAATTGAAACGTTTGAGAATCTTAGCAACCTGATAACTCACAGAGGGAAAGAATGGTAAAACAACCAAATTCTTTCTAATGAAAGTTCTCTTAACAAAAGTTGTTTCGGATTTGTTAGAAAGTTTTTTAAAAATGGAATCAATCAAAGTATGAGGATAGTTTCTATCAAGAGCCACAGCTTTAAGATAGTTGAGTTCTGCTTTAAGAAGTTCCGGTGAAGAACAAAGATTAATAGCACGCTGAACAAAAGAATTAAATGCAGCATATTTTTGACTAGGAGGGTGAGATGAAAGTCGATGAGGAGGTAACGAGACAGCAAAAGGTTTGCGATAAACGGTAGTTTCAAAGCCGAATTCTGTTCGAGAAACTAAAACATCAAGAAAGGGAATGCAATTATCCTGTTCTTTCTCACAAGAGAATTGAATATGAGGATCAATAGCATTTAAAACGGATAAAACATCGTCATTATGGAACTGGTTATGGTTCATTAGAACAAAACAATCGTCAACATATCTAACGTAAAATTGAAACTGTAATTTTTGGAACAACTCAACCTCAAAATAATGCATATAAATATCACTAAGAATGGGGCTTAGTGGGTTACCCATAGCCAAACCATCTGACATAGTGTAAAATTGTCCATTAAAAGCAAAAGAACATTGTTCAAGGCATGTACGGGTAAGGAAAATTAATTCCTCAATTTCCTTAGAGGCAAAATGAAATTCTGAAAGTCTCCTTTGAAGGCATAACAAAGCACCCTCGATAGGAACGTTCGTAAATAATGATTTAACATCAAAAGAAGCCATAAAAGAATCCTTAGGAACGAAATTATGAATTTTCTTAACAAAATCTACAGAATTTTTAACTGTGAATAAATTATGAATCCTAAGTGGAGAAAACACAGAGACTAAATATTTAGCAAGTTTATAAGAAGCAGTACCGATATTGGAAACAATCGGTCTAAAAGGGATACCAGTTTTATGTACCTTGGGTAAAGCATAAAATCTAGCACAATTAGCAATAGAGGGAATAACAGAGCGTTTAACACTTAAAGGAATAGACTGAACCGACTTAACCGCAGAAGAAATCGTTTTTAACTCTTTTTCGCTAGGATCTTTCGAAATTTCAAAATACGGACCAGAAGAAATCAAATCATTAGTTTTATCAACATAAGATGATTTGTCAAGAACAACAATTTGACCGCCTTTGTCAGCTTTGGTAACAACCAGATCTGAATTAGAAATTAAATTCTTTACACTACGACTCACAGTATTAGCAAACATAGGTTTAGAAATTTTAGAATTGAAGTCAACGTTAGAAGCAATCAGATGCCGAACACACTCTTTTTGAGTGGATGATAAGGCACTATGTTTAAAAGCCTTCTCAATAGGAGCAATAAGTTTAGAAAAAGAAGATTTGCTCGCCACAGAAAAATTATCATTGCACTTTAGAGCCTCGATTTGAGACCTATCTAAAGGAACACTGGAAAGATTAACAACAGCATTTTTATTAACCACCGGTAAATTATCAGAGATAACAGAATTCGAATTTTTACAGAGTTTAGCCATTTTCTTTTTCAAAATAACCTGATGATTCTCCGAAAAACGAAGGGTTCTAAACCAAGATGTTCTATCGACAGAATCAAAATCGGAAATAGAATTTGAAACAGAAAGATGTAAATTGTAGAGTTCACGTTCAATATAAGATAATCGTTTCCTAGTTTCTTGGATCGAAGCTCTAAGTAGAGCTAATTTCGACCGAAAAATTACTTTGTCAATCTTGACAGAACGAGGTAAATTGCATTTCAACGAAATAAAATTCGGAATAATTTTCTTGCGCCTACATTCTTGAAGAAACTTCAAATGGTTCAAAAATCGGAACTTTTTAATACGAAGATTCTGAAACCTATTAACCTGAGACATAATAAATCATGAGTCAAAACGAAAATAACAAATACAAATAATATAATCACTTAAAATTTGATTCCAAATTGGTTTATTTCAGTGGCATTTCATTTTCAAAATTTTAATTTTCCTGTTTAATCATCAATAGTTATTCTTGAAAACATTCTCATCATTGTCTGTTGGAAACATTTTGTATATTCGCATTAAATCCTTTATTGATTTAGGAATATTCTCTTAATGTCTTTTTCCAATACATGTCTTAACTTTTTTTAAAAAGAGGTCTTACTATGCTCAACTTTTAATTAAACAAAGGGGATAAAATTGTAATGAACTTAGATTCAAACAATACAAGACTTGAATTACATGGTTGAATATTGAAAACAATTGACATTGCACTGCACTTATGTTAATATGTGCAATTAGTAACTCATGAAATATAAAAATCTGAGAAATTTGTACTGTAGAATTAAAAATTCTTAAGCAACCATGTCATAATACAGTTGATTTATGCATTTAAACCTTGTCCGCCTGCCAATGTGCCAAATTTTAGTTGTTTGTGTACCAATTTTGTTGGATATATAGCTTGTAGACCCCTATTAGTAGACCCCAAATAGTAACTAAAGAGGAGAAGCGAGCAAGTTTCGAACCTCTTGGTTTTAGAGTAAGCTGATTTACGTTACACAATGCATCCCATACGATGTTGTGCCATACTTAGTGATGCAAATTGGTTATTATATAACCTCTTCTTTAATTGCTATGGGAAGTCAAGATATGCTAAATTGGAAGTAGTTATGTACTACATTATATTACATTTGGAATTAGAATAGTAGTTTGAAGTTGGATGTACAATGTTTAACATTATCACTTTTCTTCTAAGTAGCAGGTGTCTAGGCATATCATTATTCTTTAATAATTGTTCTGTTGTGTTAAGTAACAAGAGAGTTATAGGAATGCAACAGAAAACCCAATGCACCTAAATTTTAATTTTAAGATTCTGATTTTTTGCGTTTTGATTGAATAAAAAGAAAATTAACTTTTGCTTCCATTTTCAGGCAATGTTTGTTAATATTGTCAAATGAATCATTTTTTGTTTACCCAAACTTTGCTTTTAGTTGTACTTGCTCATACAAAAAAAAAAAAAAAAAAAAAAACCAACATGATTTGCAGCTCCTTGCTATCCAGTTTATCTTGTATATTTTCAATTGTTTTTCTTCATTTCAACTTACATTATTTCCCTTTTACAGATATTGCAACTCACACTTGCTTTTGAGTAAATGTATAAATAGTTTTAGTAATTAATTATGCTGTTCAGTAAATTAATTCTTTACCCAGCAACAGCTTTTTTAGCTCTTTGGTCACAGATTAAAAAACCCCAAAATAGTCTGCGAGATTAATCATAAGATCTGTTCTGAGAAATGCTTAAAATTAAGATGTTACGTTGGAACTACAAGTAGATGCTTCCCAGAAAACATGATACAAATCTTTTTTGAAATTTGGAGATTTTTTCTTGATAAAGTTTTGTTTTTTATTATGTACCCTCAAATAAGAAATATTCTGCAGATTTTTTCCAGAATAGTTGAACTGTTTCTGCTACTTGGTTTTATACTGTTACAAAGTCCTCCACTACTCAAGATAATTTCGTTATTAAAACTGATTTAAGTGGAAATTACTCTCAAATGTAATAATTTCTCCAGTTTTTTTTTTTTGCAATTTCATTCTTTAAATGTATTTCTTGGGTAAAATAAAATTTTTGTTGGAACTTTATAAGTGGACTTCAAGTCTGCTGTAACAGAAAGCAGATAATAATTTTGTTCTTTCAATTTAGTTTCCCTTTTGTCAATTTTAGTACTCTGGCTGAAGCCTGCAGTCATGGTGATTTAAATACAGTTAAAAAGCTCTTAGATGAAGGTAGAAACGTTAATGAAGTAACGGAAGATGGTGAAAGCTTATTGTCTTTAGCAAGCTCGTCAGGATACAAAGAGCTAGCGCAAGTATGTTTTCAAAAGTTTTTCAGTTGCAGTAATTTCATGAATTCAAGTAATGCTTCTTAATGCAGTGTCAATAATGCAGCTTTTAAATGGCAAAATTTTGTGCAAAACTCATGTGTGTAGTAAAATTCTGAATTCGATACTTTAACACTAATTTAGTCTGAAAATTATTCACTTTATTCTTATCGAGAGAAGCTTTTTAATTGCTGGTTTTTGTTTCCTGATTAATTTATTTAACCGCATGCTTGCCTAACTTACAATTATATTTTTGAGTTTAACACGTTGACTGCCAAGCTACGAGAAAACTCGTAGTATACTACGAGTTTTCTCGTAGCTTGGCAGTCAATGTGTTAAAGCTTTTTCTTTTTGATCTGTATATCAAAGTTTGTAGAGTTACTTTGAAAAATTTTATTATCCAATAAGTGCTTTTTTAATTTTTCTATTTTCTTTCTTACCTTCTTTGTGTTGTTCTACCATTCTTAATTGAAATGAAGTGACAGTTATTTGTGAACACTTTTCATTTAGACTCTATTGCACTCTTGGCTTGAACTAATATAAGAATGGCACAAAAATTGTTACTGCTTTACTTACAGTGGAATACTATTGAGTGAACAGTACAATTGCTTAAATTGTCTTTCTGTTATCTTGGTGACTGTTGTTAGTTTTTAATTAATATGTTCTTTTAATTCTTAAGTTAGTGTTATGTTTGAAGGTTTTGATGTCATCAACATTTATGTGTTTCAGTTACAAGTTTTATGCGAGTAGTTTTTGTATATTGTGGCTATTTGTTTGTAGAAGTGTTAATTTTTCTTTTGCTTCGCTAATGTTTAGTTTAATTACTTGATCAGAAAATGAAACACATGTACATTAGATTGCTTTCAATTGCAACTCGATTCAATTTTCATTCAATTCTACAGCATTATTGCACACTTCTCTCCTGCAATGATTTTTACTTCCAACTGCTTCCAAACTTGAAATAATGTTCATAATGTTTTGAAAAAAAAAAAAAAAAAAATCTTTTCACAAAATCTAAGGTTAATTGATAAAAATCTATTTTTAAAAATATACTAACATTCAGTATTTGCTTTGCTGAAAATCACATGCAGTGTTTGAGCTGTCGAACTTTTTGCATCTTGTCTAGGTTTAATTATTTTGAAAGTTGATAGTTATTTTAACCAATGCCCAGGGGTGCTGAAAATGTTTTCCTATCCAACATTTCCCCCAATCCGTGCGAAAATTTCCCCAAAATTTAACGATATATATAAGCTTAGATAAAAATTAATTTTGCATCACTGCAGACGTACCACAGTAAAATATATTTCAATTAATTACAATTTGTTTCTCCATAAGTTAAGTTATACGCATAATACTTATCAATAAAAGCACATTAACTAAAAAATGTTGCATTTATATATTGTTTATAGGAAAGCGGAAAATGATTTGCGACTCCTTTTAAAAGGAAGAAATAATTATAATTTGGAAAAGAGCTTTCCCGATTCACTTTTTATTTTTCGTAAAAAATTTCCCCCGATATAGGATCGCGCAATCGGACATATTCTGCACCCCTGCCGATGCCAGCAAAATTTTGCTTAATTTGTATTATTTTTTAAATTTTTGTCTTGAAAGTAATCATTTTTTGTTTTTCTGTGTGTTTGAGCTAGGGAGAATCATTTATCTAAATGCAGTGTGCCAACTTATCTTCTTTAAATAGCTCATTTCTCGAAACATTATGGGAATTAATTTCAAAATTTGAAAATAGTTGTCAAAGTAGTAATATTATTAAATACTGGTCATTCTCAAAGTAGGAAACGTTTTCAAAAAATATCTGAAAATGTTATTGTGTGTAAAATTTACAAAAATAGGATTTGCTAATACTATACTTGCTGTCATCAGGGGCTAAGTATTTTATTTCAAAAGATTTTTCTCGAGTCATTTGTCATTGGCATGAACAGGAAAATCGTGGCAAATGGTAAATTGGAACTTAAATCATACAAAAATTGCAACCCAAAATTGCTTCATGTGGCATTTAAACACGCTGAAGTTATATGCAAACAATAAAAAAAAAAGTTATGAAAGTTACTGCCCATTCTAATAACATAGGAAAGCTAATGACATTTGAATTCAAATAATATTATAAATCAAACAATAATTCTAATGCAAAATTCTTTTTTGTGGCACTTAGATACCAAAGTTATGTACAAATCAGTCAAATATATATATTTTTTAAATTCCAAATTTATTATGAAAATTATTATCCCTTCTGATGACATAGAATAGATGTTCTCATCTAATGTGCAACTTTTGTCCCCTAAATACTGCACATGCTACTATTCACACACTAATCTAAAATGGCTACCTGTTTCCTAGGAAAAACTTGTTTTTTAAACTGTCTGTTTTTTTGCAAAAGATAAATATGGATAAATAACACTGGTCAACAAAGATTTTGTTACATAAAACAGTTACAGTGTTCCTAACATGGTTTTTGACACTGATTTTAAGTATCCATTCGGAATTATTCCATCATCCACAGTTTTTTTTTGTAGTCATAGCTTTTGATTTATTTATTTTTATATCACCTAATGTTAAAAGCATAGTTCACAGTTGAAATCCTCTCATGAAGACTAGAATTGTGGGCATGGATTGTCAGATGCTGTAACTGCATTGGCGACATGGCGGTCAGTCTCACATGCATTAATTTTCTTGGTGTGGGCTTCTGTAATTTTAATCACTTTTTGTGCATTTATATTGGAAAGCAAACAGTTTACTCTGAGAAAAATGACCTTTCATCCTGTAATAGCATTGATTCAGTACCAGATATATTCATATTTGAGCATATTTGTTGATGTTCATATTGGTTAGGTGAGACTTGTTATTAACTCTTCCAAAACTATGTTATAAACTAGTATTATAAAGTAGGAACATATTTCACTTGGTGCCACTAGCACAATCAGTTAAAAGGAAGGAAACATACCAAGATTTAAAAGTTTTATTAGATACAATTTAGTATAACACATACTATGAGGCAGTTATTTGTTATAAAATGAAGTTTAGCCTAAAGGGAAATAAATAAATATTAACTGCTTAAGTTTCAGTTTCCCATGCGAAAGGGTCAGCCATGTAGTGTCTCCCCCAGACCAAAAATGTTACCCCATCGTTATTGTTATATTTGCACAGGTTTAAACTAAACAAGCTTTGACAACCATATATACATATATTGCTGCTTTCTAATATTAAATTTTCAACAGAGAATTTAAATATGCAGGCAGTATTTTTTTTTATTTCATAAAATTCAAGTCATAAATAGATCCACTTATTGTTCATAGATATATGACTGATTGATTACTCAGTATAAAAAATTTTCTTAATGCATAACCATGTGCTGCACATAAAGACAAGCAAATTTTTGTTTTCTTGCTTTTATTTATTTTGTTTGAAGCTTATATATGAAGTTATGATATGCATGTGCCTATGAGTTTATAGTTTACATATATTTCTTGTTTCATGGTATATAGAAGTTTTATGAAAATTTGCAGCTCCTGCTTGCAATGAATGCAAATGTCGACGACCGGGGTATGAAAGATATGACACCTCTCATGGAAGCAGCTAATGCAGGTCATTTAGAGTTGGTCAAATTGCTTATTCAACATGGTGCTGATGTCAACGCCCAGACATCCCAAGGTAAATTAATGCATTCACTGTGAAGAATATTTATTCAATTGTAATCATTCTCTTGAACAATATTTTAAAGCATTAACCCATTTATGCCCAAGTTTTTTTTTACAATTTTTTTTTCAATTTTTATCTGCTTAAAACTCTTACTTGGAATGGTTTGCATACATTTTAGGCTTAAAATAGTTTGCAGTTGCCATATTTATTAAGTTATTTAACGTGCTGTTTATAGGATATGTTGCAGATATGTAAGCGAAATACCACCTTACTTGACTTTACTTACTTGACTTTTGCAAAGTAACATTGCAGAAGGCATCTGTGATCCATTTTAAGCAAATCAATTTAAAATAGTTTAATTTTATGAAAAATAAGTTTGCAAAAAAAAAAAACTAATTTGTCTGAAAATAGCTGTCAATAAATAAACTCTGATGTCCAACTAGTGGCTCTAACCCGCGAGCACTCGCGCTACTTTGCGTCACACGAGCACTCGCGCCGGGCCTCGCAGGCCCGGAGCGGTTTTTTTCAGGAAATTGAGTTTGTAAAGCAGAAAAATTGTGTTTTGAATACTAGATTTTCATCACAAAGTCTGCAACCTCTTCATTTCATCTTTATAACTCAAATTGCTACTTTGCGTCACACGAGCACTCGCGCCGGGCCTCGCAGGCCCGGAGCGGTTTTTTTCAGGAAATTGAGTTTGTAAAGCAGAAAAATTGTGTTTTGAATACTAGATTTTCATCACAAAGTCTGCAACCTCTTCATTTCATCTTTATAACTCAAATTGCTACTTTGCGTCACACGAGCACTCGCGCCGGGCCTCGCAGGCCCGGAGCGGTTTTTTTCAGGAAATTGAGTTTTAAAGCAGAAAAAATTGTGTTTTGAACACTAAATTTTAATCACAAAGTCTGTAACCTCTTCATTTCATCTTTATAACTCAAATTGCGAAGCATTTTGCAACCTCTTTCTTCGCGTTCTCAATGCAGAATGAGAAACGCGAGCACTCGCGCCGGGCCTCTGAGGCCCGAATCGATATTTTTAGGGGGAAAGAGGGTCTGTACATTCCTGAAAAACATGTGGTCAGTAAGAAGATGACTTTGAACGCAGCTACTGTGGACCTCGTCCTTTTTCGGTGAAGGGGTGATTTTTGGCAACGAATTTAAATAATGACCGGGCCTGAGAGGCCCCGTGCGAGTGCTCGCGGGTTAACTGGGTTTCTCAAGAAGGACTATTTACCTTGCGAAAAGCAGCTTTAGTAAAACGATATACCCATTACAGGTTTTTGTATGCAGTAACTAACAAGCGTCCTGTTTTTAGGCTACAGGGTATAAATGGGTTAAAAAAAGTTGGCTTTTAAGTCTGAAGTTGGGGTTTTGATAGGACAGGAAGATTAATTGCCCAATAAGTATGACAAAGCTGTATGTTCTATGACCATTCTCGTATTCAAAGCACTGTCGGCTTTGTTGAACTGATAAAATGAATGGAAAGAGAGAAAGTATGCCTAGACATACACTCAGTACATGATTAAAAACTTACTTTTTCCCTGGGCAGAAAAAGAAAAAAACGCGACGATTTCTTTTAAAAGCATGAAGTTTTCTGCATAAGTTGGTTTTTAATCTGTTTTAGGTAAAGATTCTTATTTAATAGTTAAAAGTACTTTGTTTTGATAGCTTCTTGTCATTTTGAAAAGCTTGTAGCTTATTGATTACATAATTTCAGTGTAAAATTCGTTTGAAGGGAACAGTGTAAATTTTAAAATTCATTATTTTTCACTGTTGTCCTAAAGTTTGGCAACCTTGCTCAAAACTTTGTTTTGTTACCAAAAAGGTTTTTATGAAAGCATTTTGATTAGGACAAAATAGAATGTTTATATCAGATACTTTTTCTTTTTAATGCAATTCTGCAATATGTTCTAACTAGTTTTTATTCAGTAACACATTAAAGCATAGGATCGTGCATGCCTGTGTGTTCTTTTTTTTTTTTTTTAATATCTGATACATTTGGGATGGAAATTGTTATGCACTTATCACTAATTAAAGGACTATAACTTTCAGGATAGTTATTAGCTTAGTATTTAATTTTAATTAACATGCTGTAATCACGGTTTCATTACCTTTGAACTTTCCTCCCTCTTCCATCTTAGTGTAGCTCTCTTTTTTTAAAGCATGTGACATTTATTTTTCTTAATAATTGTTTGATCTTTGACTCAGTAAAATTGATGTAATTAGAATGTATCACTGATCAATCTTAGTTGCAGTGCTTTGATTGAGTAATCAGAACAAAAAGATTTAAAAAAGACTTTTGCTAGTCTCCCCACTTCCTACCAATAATAATGTTTTCAACATTTTGTTGAAGAAAAATGTATAAAATTATTGTTATCCACCTGTGAAAATTTTACGTATTTAATTGATGCCAGTTTTCATAAACATATCATATCTATCCTTACATCAAAAGCAGTTAAAATGTCTTTAAGATGTATTAAGTCATAAAATGCTTTTGCTTTAGAATCATGTTAGTTTCAAGATATAAACTGATGTATATACTTTTTTTTATTATAAGCACATTTAATCTTGATTTCTAACTTCATTACCTTTGTCATTATTTTAATACTTTTTTTTTTTTGGTGCCAAATTATCAGCCCATGAGGGCCTTTAAAAAACAATATCTTAAAATACATTTGATCATTTTTGATTAGTAGTTTCAAAATCTGACTATATTTAATTATTTTCAACCTGTTTGCATTCAAATGATTTAAAAATATTTCTGTCCCCTTTCTTAAATCAATGATGAGTGCTGGTGACGTTCTTTTATATGCAATTATAGTTATTCTTTTAGAGAAAAAAATGAAAGGTGCAAAGGCTAAAAACCAAGACCTAAGCATGAAAGCCCAGCAAGAGATGCACGGCACCTTGCCATCCATAGTGTGCCCCGAAGGCAACACCCCCCTAATGTTCGCTTGCGCTGCTGGGCACGAAGACATAGTGAAAGTTTTGCTCGATGCTGGAGCCCACATCGAAGATCACAATGAGAATGGGCACACACCACTCATGGAAGCAGCTAGTGCGGGTCACGTCGGAGTAGCTAAACTTCTAGTTGAGAGAGGCGCCAGCATCAATACCCATTCAAACGAATTTAAAGAAAGTGCTCTTACTTTGGCCTGCTATAAAGGTTTGCATCTCTCCCTTTAGATGTTCTCTCTCTCTCTTTTGTTTTGTATATTGGAGTAAGCTGGTTATGCAGTAATTCGTACCATACGTGTGTTAATCTTACCAAATATATAGGGTGTTCCGTTTTCACTTGCATGACCTGTAATTCTGCAGTCATTCGTACTAGATACGTTCTTGCAATGGCAAAAATTCTCAAAATGAGGTGCAGAGTTAATAAAACAAAAGTTTGAACCAAAAAAAAAATCATCAAAAAATACGAAATGTAACTTTTTATACGGAGTCTAGGTCACCCTAACTCATATTTAGGGAAATCCAGTGCATTAAAGAATAATTCAAACAAAGAAAAAAAATTTACATTAAACCAATATTCATGGAGACACGAAACGCAGCATTTTGTGATTTACGCTTGCTATCAATAACATATTTTGTAGGAAAATATAGCCACTGAAGGCTTCAGCAGAATTGAAGGACAACCGGTCGTTCTACTGAAAGCTTGATATGGTCAAATTTCACTTTCTGCACGAGCCCGTAAAAATTTTAATTCTAATATCTCTTCAAATTTTAACTGCCAATCTTTCAAATTTCTTGCGTTGGAATTATTTTTCAACAGAGAGTTTTTTCCTAAATATAAGTTATGGGACCTGGAGTCCGTATGACGAGTTAGATTTCGTGTTGTTTAGCTAAAGTGTCTTTTTTTTGCTTCAAACTTTTAATGTCTGCACCTCATTTTGAACATTTCTGCAATTATGTATCTAAGACAAACGGTTGTGAAAATGAAAGTCATGCTAGTCAAAACAGAACACCCTGTATACCTATGCTTGCTTAAATTGCACTTACTGCATGATTCATATAATATCTTGTTCAATGTTTTTGTGTGTGCAATTTCTTGATAATCAAGTTTTCATTTTATGCATTAGTTCATTAATTAAGTTGCATGATTTTCTTAACCACATGATCACTAAAATCACAATATATTGCCATGCAGTTGTTCAGGATTGTTAATCTTTCTCTTTTAATTTTGTTTTGCAGAATTGCTATGTCACATTGAAAGGTTAAACTTATTTTGAATTTAGAAGTTCAGAGAAAGCTATTTTAAATAATTATGCAAAAATAAATGAGAAGTAAATCTTTGGTAAATAAATAATTAAACAGCAGTTCTCAATTTCAAAACATTGAGTAAAGGAACATGTTTAGGGGGGGGGGGAGGAATTGTGGTCATGAAATTTTCTCAAATAGACAAATTTCAAAGTAATGGTGTGTTTTAACATCTTTCCTAGCTTAAAGGTGTCATTTAAAATAAACAGCTACAATTTATTTAATAGCTAAAACATGTCAGTATAAACTTAAAATAATATTAGATCTAACACATTTTTGAAAATTTTTTTATTTGCATTATTTAGCAGGAGCCAAAAGGTAGACTGCAGAAAGATATTTTGCATATATTATTTAACAAATTTTAAGGAGGGAGAGGGAGGAAAAGAGCTTTTGTGCTTTTAAATTTTTGTAAATAATTATCTGAGAAAAGGTGCAACAGTTTATTCTTGCCAACTTTAACGGTTGTTACGTTAGTGTTGTTACGTAAGACGTACAATTTTTCATTTCATGACCGTTATACAAATGCCTGTTTATTTTCTATAAAAATCACAAAAAGAATTGTTTTGCAATTGAACTACTTTGTGAACAAATAGTTAATAAATTAATAAACAAAATAAAATCAAAGGAATGATTACTAAGGGATAAAGGAAGATGTGTGGTTATTCTTACAAAAAGAAGCTATCTCTTTTAAACTGTTTCGTCCTCTCCTATTCATTCGACCTCTCCTTGTTGGTTGATTTGTGTACTGTTGTCGTTCCCTCTTCAGTTAGGGATGAGCCATCAGCTCTTGGTCATTTTTTTGGCATCCTTGTTTTGTATTGCACATGTTAATTTTGCAATCTATTTGTTACTTGTGTATTTCAAAAGATTCTCTTAAATGTCTTTTAATTATCTACAATTGTTTTGGAATTTTTAAACCTTGTTTAGTATACGCACCTTTCCCTGTTATGTCATAATTAGGATTTAGTTGTTAATGTGAGTATAGTGGGAAATTCTAAGTTATAAATTTTGTAATTTAACTTTATCTCCTTTCTCAGCTGTACAAAATTAATAAGCTTACAAAATATGCTTAATTTTGTAGCGGTATGCTTAAAATTAACTAATCTTTCAAATTTTCCTCTTCCTTACTTTCTACCTTCATAGAAGCAATTTTTTCGTATAATAAGTACTATCAAGTTACACAGAAACACATATTGTCTGTTGTTTGCATAGAAGTTGTATTGAATGTAATTCTAAATTGTACTTGCCATCTTGCCCTGTATTTTAACACTTGGTTTTAATAACTATGTTATTTCCTAGAAGTTGAAATGATTAATAAGCATGTCAACTCACTGGATTTTGGCATCATATTTCACCCGCCAAGGTTTCATTGAAATTTTCAATTTTTTCTGTTAATTTCAACGTCAAGTGCTCTTAAGAGTAGTTTCCCCCTTTACTTTCACTTTAAAATAGACTTGGGTATTAGCTATGACATGTTTGAACTTATTGATCTATTGAAAATCTAGTTTAGCTCTCATTGCTGTATGTTCTAATTTGCTGCTTTTGTATAAGAGCATTTATTAGAAGTAATGCACCTGCACCATATAGATAGGGCATTACCCAAACCCTCCAATTTGTGTTGAAGTGAAATTTGTTATCTAGCTTGCTAGCGAAGTGAAGTGATTTTGTTTGTTAAAGCTCAATGTTAAGCATTTAAGGTTATTGTATTATGTGGAGAAAAAAGTTTTTAATTTCTTTTAATAACTGGTATTCTGAAGAGTTTTGGTGTAATACATCATCAAAAAGGAATCAAGGATGTATTCTTTCTGCATTGTTAGTATGGCAGATTTTCTTTTGAACAGGGTCTAAAGTGCCTACAATTGTTAAAATGACAAATGATGTTCCATAAATTAAAATCATTAGATTTTCTTCACATGATGGTCATAAAGTGACCAGAGCTGAATTACTTACATTTTTCCAGGTATAACCAAATCTGCTCTTAAATGTTACAAGTTTCATTTGGTCCCCTAATAAAAAATATGTCTCCACAGAAGTATTGTTAAACAAAGTAATGCAATGCAATTACAGTTTGATAACAAATAAAAAGAAAATTTTAATGTATGCAAGTAAACGTTTTCTTTCTTTCTTTTTTTGTAGTTAAATTTTTGCTAGCTAGTTCTTAGTTTTTACCTGTGGTAATATAAATTTATGATGCTCTTATTTTTGTTTGTTATTCATCAATACTAACAGGAAGTAACATTCATATTTTTGTTTCAAATCAATAATAAATGCCTCGTGAAGGTCATTTGGAGAATGTACTTTTTCATTTGTTCCGACTGGCAAGTTTGAATACCATTATTGGTAAATTGAGTTACGCAAGGGTTATTACGTAAGACGTGGAATTTTTCATTTCATTATATGGTTGCACAAATACATGTTCATTTTCTGCAAAAATCACAAAAAGGATTGCTTTGCAATTGATGAATGAGAAAAACTACCTGATGAACCAAAAGTTACGAAACAAACAAATAAAATAAAATAAAATAAAAAGAAGAATGACAATTAAGGAAAAAGGATCAGACATAGTAAAAATAAGCCTTTTCCCTTCCAATCCCATGGTCATGGCAGTCTTGCTTTTGTTTTTCGCAGCACTCAGCAGTTGAGAGTTTTTCTTGGCTGTATCTAAGTTTTTACGGTCTAACCTTCCGCGTATTTTATGCATGCGTCAGGTCTTCTCTGATCTTACCAAGATAGGGGGTGATAGGTAAGATAACAATAAAGGGAAGAATAATATGAAGCATTTTGAGCTGTATCAAACAACATAGAACATTGCTAATTTTAAATACATATAGTTTTGTTGAATGTGTCAAAAGAATAGCAAATGCAAGTTTTAGATTGAAAACTTTGGGAAGTTTCTACTTACAACCCTTCACCCCTTTTTTAAGTTGAATCGTTCAAGAGTGCTAGGCGCGATTTTCACAGACGGACTTTTCGTTTATGTTATTCTTATTTTTGTCTATTATTCATCAATACTAACAGGAAGTAACATTCATATTTTAGTTTAGAATCCATAATAAATATGTATCACATATGCAAAGATAATTTCATCCCTATTATCCTTGCATACATGATACATGCTTGTCCTGTTTATCTTGATCAGTATACGGACACTCAGACTGTGTTTTGAGTGTTGTTTTTAATAAACTATTTGATGAAGTTAATAAAATAATGGATAAAATGGCATGTTTCTGTTTTTGATCTAAAGTGCAACCATATGATTAGCTAGCCGAGTATTATGTTTAATTAATTCGTTGTCTTTTGCTCAGGTCATCTCGAGATGGTCAGGTTTCTGTTAGAAGCTGGTGCCGATCGCGAACACAAGACGGACGAGATGCATACTGCCCTCATGGAAGCTTCCATGGATGGTCATGTGGAGGTGGCTAGGTTGTTGCTCGATTCCGGTGCACAAGTGAGTTACATTTATATAGTTTCGGAGTTAACAGCAGGGAAAGGGCTCATAGAACAGATATCAAAGATCTAGCAGTTTAAATCAATAAGAAAAGTGCAGAGTGGATCGAAGTAAATAATGAGATTTCATGAGTTTCAGGTCAAGCTTAAATATTCAGGAAATTTATTCAAAAGCTTGATGAAATTTTTAAAAGCGAAATTAATCTTTTTACTTAACCTTTTGGATCCGGGCTGTTCATATAGAAATTTTTCTTTCGACCCAGGTAGTACGACAGCTGAGCCACAGATTTCTTTTCCATTGAAAAGAGAAGGTATAAACTGTCGTATGAGACGTATGAAACCTTGAAAAAATCCCCGGCACCAAAGGATTTGAGTGAAAATTTCACCCCCGTCCTCTAAAGAAAAAAGACTTATGGTACAACATGTGTACCGCCTGGTTCCTAAAGATTAAATGTATTATTGACAGGCTCGTCATTTGAAGTTTTTCCAGGGGAGGAGGGCAAAGGATGCACAGTGCAATTTCATCGGAAAACAACAAAAACCACACCCACTTCTTTGTTAATACATTAATTTCTCAAAGTCGGGGAGGAGGAGGCATTGACCCCCTCGACCCCTTAAATGACAGGCCTGAGTGTTGACGAGTAGAATGAAAGGGCAAATGGATATGTGCTTTAAACTAAAGCTGGGATCTCCAACCTTTTATTCTAAGGTAACAATATTTCAGTTTCGATGGCTTAGTTATTGCTTAGCCCCCTTTCCTCATACACCCTCCGATTTGTTTTTAATTAAGTGCTCAGTGGTGTTTTTTCAGATTTTCCTGACTAAAATAATTTTCTTGAAAAAACACTTAGATGATATAATGTTAAATCCTGTTGTGAAGTTCATGGAAATACAATTTTTGTCTCTTATAATGTGAATTTTATTGTAATGGCATTCATGCAAATTGGCAGTTCATACAGGACTGAATGTTTATTTCATTAAAATGGATATTTTGTTTTATTACTGTTCGCTGTAATGAAATTTTGCTGTATTATCCAATTGGAAGGCTGATTTTTTCAGTTTGCAATCTTCCCACTGTCCTGATAAAATCTGCCCGCTGGCCATATCGTCGCCACCATGCTAAACTTACGAATGTGAAAATTGGCACTTTTCAGGAGAGCCAAAACATTGCGTATAACTTTTTCCCACCTGACGTGTTTGGTTATTTTCAATTTTTTAACTTTTATAGATATCTTTAAGTGTAAAACTATCGTTCGAAGGTATTTTAATTTTAATTATTTGTAAAATTCGAACTTGAAAAACGAGATTTTTCACATTCGTTATTTTAGCATGGTGCCGACAATATGTTAGCTACCCCCTACATAAGTGCTTTATTTTGCAATTGCAAATTAGGTAACAAGTCCATTTTATTATTATGTCTTATGTGGTCAAGTGATAACTTTATTTGTTATTTTTTCAAGAATTGGAAAATAGTTTTCAAAAATTATTCCAGCTCTAAAACTCAGTAACTGAATCATTCATTGTTTTTTCCCCCTTAGCATAGTATGTAAGAAATTCTTAAATTTCAGAATCTAAGTTTAAATAAAATTTGGAACTTTTCAATGTAGTAAGAATAAGAAATCGTTGCTCACTCTTTGTGTAAAAAAACTCTTGTTTTTCATGATATAAGTTGTGATCATGATAATGTGTTGGTAAAAAAATCCTCTCACTGTTGACATCTTTTTGTATTTTACAGAGATGAAAATCTGCCGCGAATCCGCAATTTTCCGTTCTTATTATTTTTTTTTTCTTTCCACGATCTAAAAATTAATGTTGCATCATGTTTAGAAAAAAATACATGTTTTCATTTATTGTTAAAATAAAGATAAAATAAGTTGATTTAAAGTCGTTGAGGTTGAAATTACTTCCAACTTCCAAAATAGTGGAAACGTTTTTAGGATGCAGCAAAGTTGAAACCTCAAGGATGAACTGCAATTATTGGCAAACTATGTACTCTAGTTTAGCATGCTGCCAAAAACATAAGTTTCCGTTGTAAGAGGTAGAAATTAAAACAATTCAGCTAAAATATTCAAGATCGTGAAAGTTATTTTGATCTTTAAAATTTGGCAAAATAACTAAAGACCATGCAATATTAATTGGAGAATTCATATCTTGATATACAAGTGTCTATATCATCTGAAATTACACCACCCCCATTTTTTTTTCTTTCTGCATTGTTTTGTAAGACTTAAAAAGGTAGAAATAGAAAATGAGCAAAAAAGAGATTTTAAAAATAAATAAAAGCCTTCAATCTTCGATAGTTATGTATAATTTCACGGTACAAATTGAGAGGAAATCTTGCATGACTAATTTTACATAATAATGAAAAAAAAAAAATATCCAAATGTTGAGCCGCACAATTTTTCCTCTTTTTTGACTTTGAGCTGTTTTCATCCTTGATTTTAGTAATGCATGCTTGTTTTTAGGTCAACATGCCCGCTGATAGTTTTGAATCTCCTTTGACTCTGGCTGCATGCGGAGGACACGTTGAACTAGCAATGCTCTTACTCGATCGTGGAGCAAACATCGAAGAAGTGAATGATGAAGGTTACACGCCTCTTATGGAAGCTGCACGTGAGGGTCACGAAGAAATGGTTGCTCTATTACTCAGTCAAGGTACTGAATTTGAAAAATAAGAAAATTAAATTCTCAACAGTTATAAATGTTTTAACTGTTGCATCTCAATTTTTATCAATAATTACATGTGATTGCATGCTCACTTTTTTTTTTAAGTATTTTTTTTTTCTAACCAAAAAGATAAAAAATTCTTAAGCTAAAAAATAAATTTTGTTTAACTCAGCTCATATTGGAGAATTCTTTATTTAATCATCTTTGCTGAAATATTTTTCTAATGCCTACTTAGTAATAGTCTGTTTGTCACTAAGTGTTTTGCTAAATATTAAAAAATGATACTATAGTTGGGGCAAATCTAATCTGGCAGCAATGTGAAGGCTACCCAGATCCTAATCACATTACAATGCCGCTATGTTAGGTTTTCCAAACTATAAGTGTAGGCAATAATTTAAAAAAAATAATACATTTACACATAAATTTAAACTATAGCTAGAAATGATAACAGCAAAAAATGCATGTAGAAACTAAAAAAAGATTGGTTATTGCTGCAAACAGATTAGGCATGCAAGAGCAAATCATTCAAACGGACAAACTGATCTAGGTTGAAACACATACAATACATATGAGATATTTAATTAATCCTGCATATTAATTTATGGCTTAAATTTTATTTTTCCTTTTATCTTATGAATTTCATTTATTCTTTTATGTTATAAATCTATTTACATATTGCTGACTGGCAAATATTTCCTCTAAAAACTCTGGTCTTCAAAACCGAGAGTTGTAAGCTTATATACAGGGTGTTTTGTTTTAACCTGCATTACCTTTATATTTGCAATCCTTCGTCCTAGCTGCATACTTCCAATTGCAAAAATGCTCAAAATGATGTGCAGAGTTACGATCTTATAAGTCTGAACTGAGAAAAAAATTAAATAAAAAAATATTAAATTTAACTTTTTATATATATCCTAGGTCCCCTAACTTAAAATTAGGGAAATCACAAGCATAACAAAATAATTTGAACTTAAAAAGTTTGACATTAGCACGACCCACATTCACCGAGTTATGAAACACAGTGTTTTGTGACTCATGCCACTTTGCACTTGCTGTCGATTACATCATTTGAAGCAAAATATACCGTTAACAATAGCGTAACATTATAAAGGGTGAAACATTCAAATCTCACTTTCTGTACAGACCAATAAAATTTGAGGATCTTTTGAAAATTCCTAAATTTTGATGATTGACTGTTAACTGTAACATTACTGACATTACATTTAACATTAACTTTAACATTAGCTGTAACATTAGCTTGTTGTGGTGGCTTTTAGAATTATTGTCCACTGTAAGTAGCTGGTAATAAGCTGTAAATTTTAGCAATTAGTTTACTTACCAAACCATTTATAATTACACTAGCAAAAATACCTGGCGTTTCCTGGGTCAGTAATAATATTGAGAAACATTTTATATACTCACCTTTGTTTTTTTTTCCTGAACTGAAAAAACTCAGAACACACTGCTTGGCGATTTTTTTGCGTAACTGTTTTGGGATACCTAGGATAATTTTGCCCCCCTACTTACTTTATTAAAATACATTAAGTATTATTATGTCACTAATTTTTGTCACCGAGAAATAGTTGTTAAATACTGAGATACTATTGCTGACCATAAAATGACGTTAAAAGTTTTTGTCCTAAATGATTTCGAAATTAATAGGGAACATTTAGCAGTTATTTATGCAAAAATGCAAATTAGCGGTAATTTTAGTCTTGTTTAAGGGTTTTATTAATTTAGTATGTGGATTACTTTACTTTTTGACATAATTTTAAAAAGGTTTTTAATGGATACATACGTAATCGGAAAACAAAAGAAAAAAAAAAGAACTTTTCAAATGTGGGAGTATTATATCGATGGTTGATATTTTGCTGCAGTCGATAAATATCAGACAATAATCGTTTTATTTTGGTTACGTCGTGTAAAAAGTAAAGTATTATTACGTAGTCTTCGGCACAAAAACTGGCGTCAGTTGGAAAAATCGCCGAGAATCTCAGTTATTAAATTCTTGCAGCAAATTTGGCAAAATTCCTGTTCAATCGGATACTAAGGAACTGCCCTATTATAAGTACCCAGAGAAAGTGACCAATCAAAGCAAACAAATTTAAGAAATACCGTTAAGTTGTATTTAAAGCTTTATCAAATTGGAAAATAATGAACCTAATCCATTTATTAGTTGCCAATCTCTTCTAGCGGTTACGTTACCGATACTCTAAAACACATATTTACAAAATTCGAGAAAATAATTGACGCCGTGAACAATCTACTAATGTTTTAAAATACAAATCATAGTAAAAGCTCGTTCAAGAGCTGGCGCGTTCGTTTCCAATGTCTATGTAAAAACCTTTATATTAACCATTGAAGATGAAAAAAAATTTACTTTTTGATTTGACTTGAGAAAAGCCTTGAACATTTAATGCGAAAAGCGGAAATGATATATGCAATTGTAGCTATCGACAGGGAGTTGAGATGATGCACTAAATACTGAATTACTTTGCTGGAAGCCTTTGCGGATTTATGCGAAAAATGTACCTTAAATTGGAAGTACCTGGGGACCGAGCCCACTCGGTTAAAAAAAAAAAGGTTTGTAAACTCGTGTTTTTTTCTAAAATGCGAAGTACGTATTTAGATAAACTTGAAAAGCATTTTTTGCCTTTGGTTGCAATTACGCATTTAAAACAGCCATAATTTGTTTTAAAAAACACAACCTTATTTAATCCATGCTCACCGTAAAATCACACCCAATTTCATTTCATTTGGCGCCGAAAGCGCGGGAGGGGTTGATGAGAATGGATGCAGAGTCCCTGTTCTCCAGTACGCATTTGGTTACAGTTGGTTTTGACTTTCACTTCACTTCACACTCCAAGGTTCCCCCCGTACATACCACAACTCGTGGTTTAACCGGGATGGGACCCCGAAGAGCGCTCTGTTCATTTTTTAACCAGGCCGAGCAAACCCTTAGCCCAGCATCCCACAGAGGTATCGTTTCACTTGGAGGATTATATGACTACGAACATTTTTAACGTCCCCTAGCCACCATTAATGAAAACGGTGGATCTTCGATCGACTGGGCTTCATCTATATGATCCGCCCGGGACCCTCCGGTTACGAGTCCGACGACTTACCGATCGGACTACCGCGGCCCACACCCAATTCTAACTTAATTTTGATTGATCTCGTTTAAATTTCAAAAACAATAATAATTATCTAATTATCACGTGTTGCCACAACTCGTTTGCTAAATACCATAAAAATTTAAATTTACGTTGATGTGATTAAAAATGAAATCTATTGTTATAATGAAACTTTTGAATAAGTGAAACAGCCTGTATAAGAGACTATATCTAGTGAAGCCTTGCTTTAACATTTCAAAAACAATAACAATTTAACGTTGCCAAATACTATAAAATTTAAACTCGCGCTAATGTGATTAAATATGAAATCGATTGTTATAATTAAACGTTGTTGCTAAGAAACAGTAACAATGAAAGTAATCATAAAGAAAATGGTGAAATAAAAGGTTCTCAAACTTTCAATGAAGGCACAAAAAAAAGGTTTTTTTTTGTGAAAACTCGCGTTTTTACAGAAAAAACGCCGACGTAGATGAACTCAGAAACCAAAACTCTATCTAAATACAAACTTTTATCGAAATCGTTAGAGCCGTTTTCGAGATCCGAAAAATAAATAAATAAATATATATATATATATTTTTTCAAGAATTGCTCGTTTAAAGATATTAGATGAAAAAAGCGCTACCAATCAAACTTTTTCGAATATCGTTAGAAGTTATAGCCTATGTGTTATTCTGATGTATAAGCTACATTATGGTAAAAGTTTCATTAAAATCCATTCAGTAGTTTTTGAGGGAAAGAGGAACAAACATCCATCCATCCATACATCCAAACTTTCGCATTTATAATAGTACTAAGATTATTATTTTCCGGAAAGTATCTCTCGTATTTACATAGATATAACCGTTACTTTTAAAAATGTTGGTTTCATTGACAGATTTTTGGCTTATTACATGTTTGTAAAAGTATATAAAACTTTCAGAATACTTAACAGTATACTGTCTAAAAATTTTTCGTGCGACCTCCGCCGCATCTGCACACGCTCCAAGTCTCTTCTGACTTTCTCGAAATATGGGGGAAATGCAACGAGGAAGTAGTAAGCGAACAAAAGCTGAAGACATTGCTGGAAGTGCGCATCCTAAACCTATCTCCCCTTTTTCAGATGGAAGCGTTCATGGCTGCCAGACGCACAATACGCAACCTTACAGTACAAAAGGATCATTATACTAAAATTTAAAATAAAAAAATTGAAAATTTGACAAAATATAAACATTGAAAACAATAAAGTTCTTACTAGGGATGCACCAATAAGCAAATTGGCCGATTACTGATTAATCGGCTTTTGATAATCGGCCGATTAATCGGCTAAGTTGATTAATGATAGCCGATTAATGATGAGGGTGAGTATGTTCAGTACTATTAATTTCACCATCACTGTTTTGTCTTTTGATTTTATGAGTTTTGGAATATTAAGTAATTTACTTCTGAGAGAAGATTTTTGATTTTTTTCCATTTTCCTACTTATCCCAACATAATTTCAATATTTTTTCAAATTTCAAAGAATAAATATTCATATTATTGTCAACAATATTGCATTAACACGTTGTTAATTATGTGAACTGGACATGAAAAGTGAAAAAAGGGGGGGGGGGTGAGCACTCTCATTTAGAAGTACTTTCAATTTAAATATTTCAATTCTTAGTAGCAATTTAGTTCAAGACTTGAAATTCTTTGTGAAAATTGGGGGGAATTTAAAAGCACTATGCTAACTAATAGGGATGCACCGAGTAGCATTTTACCGAGTAGCCGAGTACCGAGTACTCGGCCTTTCACTACTCGGCCGAGTACCGAGTTGCCGAGTACCGAGTACCAATTGTTTTTTAAAAAATCATTGACATAGAGCGGTACAGGGTTAGAAATCATTACAAAATTTTACTGGTCTTCTCGACCAGTGAGCAGGAATATATGCTGGTTAACAGACAACATCACTGGTCCACCTTAAATCATTAATCACATTTTTTTTCTTTAAAAAAAATGGTGGTCCTTGGATTGTTTTTATGGTGATTCGCGGCGAGTTTTACTGGTCTGGAACCAATGGACCAGTAGTAAATTCGAACCCTGACATATGAACTGATGATTGGAATGGACCTCTATATGATAGTTCTTAGAACAAAAATCCCACTGAATTTAACTTATGCATTGTTTAAAATATTTTATTTTGTCAAAAATTTTAGAAAAAAGTTATTTTTAAAATGAATAAATATTAAGTATCAATTAAGTTGGAATTATATTAATCTATTATTGATTAGTTCTAATTCTCTAAACTTGTTCGTCAAAAAAGTTTGTCAACTTTCTGGCAGTGCTTTGATGAAGTCTCAAATGCACAAGAAAATGTCAATAGTGAAAATACCAACACTGAATTCGAATACGAAGAGATGTTAAAGAAAGAGATGGAGTCTTTTTTTTCTGGAGAATTACTAAATAGAACAAATAGTCCTTTTGCTTGGTGGAAAAAAAATAAAAGTTTCCTATCTTATGCAAACTAGCAAAAAAGTTTCCTAGTGCACCTTCAACTAGTGTGTACAGCGAGAGGGTTTTTTCCGAGGCAGGTTATATTTGCAGCAGTCTGAGGAATAAGCTTTCACCAGAAAATGCTGAAAGATTAGTCTTTTGCACCATAATTTAAGATACAACAATTTCAATTATTAAAATATTTTACTGGCATTTTCCCTTTTTTTCATTAAATATTAGACAATCTTTTTCTAACCCTAATAAAAATGACTTAATTTTACTTCTCTGTGTTATCACTATGCCACAAGTTTGACTCTGCAAAACCATGATTTTAAAAATTCGTAATCTAAATTTTTAATGATTAGAAATATATTGGAATATGACTGAAAGTTTCTTTTTAATGAGTTTATTAATATTCATCTTAAGGATCACTTGGACTGTTCTTGACCAAAGGTAAGTTCCCCTACACCAATATGCGATATGAAAAAGTAATTACATTTGCACATTCTTAGTTAATTTTCATACTTATTTGGTATTATAACTTTTTAAAAACTTATACGTAGAATTCAGTCATATTTTATAAATATATTAATTGCAAATGATTGCATTATATATATATTTGCATATTTTTAATTATTGAAAAACGTGTCTTGAACTATTCAATTTTCTACAACTACTCGGTATCGGCCGAGTACCTGATCCAAATTTGGCCGAATACCGAGTACTCGGCAAATTGGCCGAGTAGGCCGAGTACCGAATATTTACCGAGTACTCAGTGCATCCCTACTAACTAATGAGAAAAGTATCGACACATTAAAAATGTTGCAACATTGTCTATGTGTATATTTATTCAAAATCTGAGAATTATTTTATTAAAAACTTTATATCAACTTGAGGATTATTATTAATCTTAATAAAATTGTTTATCATAGTTTCAAAAATAGTATTAAAAAAATATTTTTTAAGCTGATTAATCGGGCCGATTTTACCGATTATTGATAATCGGCCAAGTAGCTGATTATGACCGATTAATCGGTACTGCCGATTAATGGCCGATTATTCGGTACTGCCGATTAATCGGTGCATCCCTAGTTCTTACTATGCATACACGAAAGCCGGTAAAACTCCAACTAAAAGTCCAAATTTCCTAGCCAGTTAGATATGTCAATTCATAAAAAAAATCCTGTTTAATATCATAAAAACTTGAGATATCAGCAATCTAATGAGCCCCAAGAGCCCAAATTTTAATAATTCTGGGACAGGCGATAGTCGGGAATAGTAAAAGATTACAGTAGCCCCTCGTTATATCTCGCTTTTCGGGGGACAAAGAAAAAGAGCGATATATCCGAATGCGCGATATAACCGAGGTTCTAAAAAATAGTTCTCTTTTCTACGGCCCTGGTAGGAAGCAGTTTCCAACTTAAGATGAAATATTTTGCTGGTATGCACGTTTGTGTGACAGGAATTGCCGCTGTTTTTCCAGGGAATTCAGAATAGAAGAATCTTCGTTTTGTTCATTGACAAAATAAAGAAGAAAGAGAGACTTTTACCCTACGTTTTTTTCATTTATGGTTTTAAACTTAAAGCCAGTTTTTTTTTTTTTTTTTTAATAAGCCTTGATATTTCGGGAGACACAAGAAAAGAGCGATATATCCGAATGAGCGATATAACGAGGGGCTACTGTATTAACAAAGTTGCAACACTTGCCTGCAATCATTGAATGTGATTCATGATGAAAGCAGATTACTTTAAACAATCTCTTATGATCTCCCAAACAATCTCTTATGATCTCCCCACTTTTAAAAGGGTACTAAAATTAAAGTTGACGTTTCGTAGTTAAATCTTTGACTAATTATGCCGAGAATTAGCCATATTTGCTTATCATATTTGGTGTAAAGAATTAAACAGTTTTGTGTATATTAAGTAAAAATCAAGTAACTCTTTTTATAATTTTGAATTTTTGTACACATTTTAAAATGTTATAATTTTCTTCAATTTTTTTCAGGAGCGGATATAAATGCTCAAACCGAAGAAACTCAAGAAACTGCTTTAACATTAGCTTGTTGTGGTGGCTTTTTAGAAGTTTCAGATTTCCTAATTAAGGCAGGTGCTGATATTGAGTTGGGTGCAAGCACCCCTTTGATGGAAGCTGCCCAAGAAGGCCATCTGGAACTTGTGAGATACCTCATTGGCTCTGGTAAGAAATTAAAACTGCCTTATATGTTGAAATATGTTTGTGTTTTATGTTAGGTTGCAGTGAATATCAATATTGTAATTTACTTCAGGTGCCAATGTAAATGCCACTACAGCTACCGGTGATACTGCTTTGACATATGCATGTGAAAATGGTCATACAGATGTTGCTGATCTACTTTTGCAAGCAAATGCAAAATTGGTTCGTATTTCCCTTTGTAATATTAAAAAAAAAGCTTTCTACTTTAGGATTCATAATTTATATGCAGAAAATTAAAAAAATAAACAGATAAATAAATATAATTAAATAAATTTCATCTATTGTTTAAAGTTGAGACATTTCAGAATAAAATTTACTTTTCTGTGGAACACTATTTGCTAGAGCTATTAAAAGTTATAATAGATGACAGTGTTAAGAGCACAATGCTCTAACCAACTGAGCTAATGGGTCTTCATTTTGAGATGTTATGCATTGAAGTAATGTGTATGTATTATATAAGAAATAAGAAATGGGTTTTTATGATGAAACAATCAAAATCTGAACTATCTCATTAATTTTTAAGAAATCTACATTAAAATTCCCTTTTGCACTCAAGTTTTTGTGTTTAAATTAATTTGTTCAAAATTCTCCCCAATTTGATGCATCCCTAATTTTTGTTTTTCAATATTGGATGCTATCTTATCCATATGCATCAGAGTTAGTTCAAGCTGATACCATTGTCAAAATTTACATTTATTTTTAGCAGGTTTATCATAGATAGGGATGCACCGATTAATTGGCCACCTTGCCAATTATTAATAATCGGCAAAAAAAAAGTTTTAATGTAATTTTTTAAAGTATACTTTCACCAAGAAACTACAATAAATAGCTTTATTAACAGTAAATAAATGTCATTTTCTACAATCCCTACTATATCATGCAGCATGAAAGTGTACAGAGTTAAAAGAAACAAAGCAAATAGTTCATTCAATGCGTAAAACTGAATGGATGGTGAAGGAATGGAAAAGGTAACCTCCTTAAAATTCTTTGAACTTTTAAATTGGAATGCGAAAACATGGATTCATTTCAATTATAATCCGTCAAATTTTTCTGATCAATCGGCGGAAAAAATATTTTGAATAAAATTACTTCAAGGATGCTTGAACAAGAAACTACGACGAATAAATTTATAAACAATAAATAAATATTTTTTTCAAACACAAGTATAACATATAGTACGAAAGTGTAGTGAGTAGAAACAGAACAAATAATTAGAAGAATTAAACATAAAATCTTCTCAGTTGAGAAAATGATTTAATAACTTAAGTATCCTATTTTGAATAAAAATATACATACCGACAACTCTGCAACATTTTCATTTACATGCACTTTTCTCATAAGCATAATACTTTTAGATAACCTCTAATTTTCCAAGAATAAAAGTCTTTAATTAAATGGCTACTTATAATTGAAAAATAAATTGAAATTAAGAGCACTCCTAAATCCCCTAGTGCCGCAGCCCCCCTTTTAATTTTAACACTCATTTCTTGTGTGTTAATGTAATTTTGTTGACAGTAATATAAAATTGGTTCAAAGAATTTTTATAAAATTTAGAAATTATTTTGAGAAAATTGGAAAAATGGAAAAAAAAGTCTCTCAGAAATAAATAACTACGTATTTTTAAAATCGGAATTGTAAAAAACAGACGAAAAAACAGTGATTGTGAAATTAGTATTGTTAAAAATAATCATCCTGATCATTAATCGGCCAATTATCATAAGCTAATTAATCGGTAATCGGCCAATTTGCTTATCAGTGCATCCCTAATCAAAGATATAATTTATGACAATGTTAAAAAACATAAAACCTTGGCTAATATGTGTTTACCTATGGCTAATATTGTGATAGTTTGGCAGTCAATAAGTACAATTGTTCTCTGCAAAAGGCAGACGCGTGGAAAATGTAGGAGTTTCTCAAATGCTATGATTATTTTTACTCTCTCTGAAAGATTTGGCAGTCATGTTATGGTGTGAAGCATGATAACTTCATCAGTATTGTAGCTCGAAAGTTCTTTACTCAAAAATATTTTTGAGCAATGGCAAAACATGATGGTGATTCAATAATTGAAAAAAATAACTATAATAAATCAACTAGGAAATAAACCAAGTTAAGTTATATGTATATTTTAATTGAATGTGCAAGTACATTCACTATATAATCATAGGTATTGGTTCACTACTTAATTTATCAAGCTTAATTTTTACTATTTTCTCGAGAAATAAGAGACCGATTGTTCTGTAACTTTTTTCACACTTGAGGCATGCAATTTCCAATCTAAATTAAATCACCCATGCATTTCAAGAACCAGCAGCAAATTGGAAGAACCAAAATTGGTTTTTTCATCATCCTTCATTGTAAATATCTGGGAATAAGCTGTAAATTTTTCCAATTAGATTACTTACTCTGTACTATCATATTACAGGTTTTCTTGAAAGTGTCACATATTTACAAAGAAATAAGATTTCATATAAAAATTTCAATTTATGTGCAGATTTTTGGCTCATAACTTAAAGTGGTTTTGTGACACTTTATCGAATTTTACACTGCAAACTAACATTATTATACTAAAATTTGAAATAAAATGTAGAAAATTTGACAAAATATAAACATTTAAAGTAATTAATTTCTCATAGCGTTTGCGCAAAACAAAGTAAAACTAACTTGCCAAATTTCCTAGTCCTAGTTGATTAGATGCCTCTTTCTATTCATGAAAAAAATCCTGTTGAATATCATGAAAACTTCAAAAAAGGTATCACTAATCTAATGAGCCAAAATTTCAACAATTCTGGGATAGGCGATAGTCGGGAATAGTAAGAGATCATTAACACAGTTGCAACATTTGTCTGCAATCATTCAATGCGATTCATGATAAAAAGATTATTTTGAACAATCCTTTATGAGTCATTGCATTTCTGAGAAGAATTAAAGCACAGCTCATGAAATCGCCAATAACTTTTCAAACTTTTTAATATATTCAAGGGGAATTTTTTTTAATGAGTTTCTACACCTGTATGATTATGAAATTTTGAAAGTTAAAAAAGGCTGTCTATCGCCCATGTGCAGTGAAGACTAAGTAAGTGATACTTTAATGAAAATCTATAATGTAATTTTACATGGTGAGTAAATTGATAGCTGAAATTTACAGCTTATTCTCAGCTGTTTACAATAGAGAATGATCAAAAAATGTTTTTGATTTCTGTAATTTTTTTGTCCCTTAATTAAGAGGGTAATTTATTTTAATTTTTTTAAGGATAGCTTATAAGAATAAATATATTTTTTTTAAATGGTATGAAAAAAAAAATTGTGTTTTATTTCTGGAGAAATTCCTAAATGTGTGAATTTTTCAAAGTGTCTGAATATTTATGGGTACATAGGGGATGTTACATGTAGTATAGAATTTATGGGACTGATATACATATTTATCATTGAAACATAATAATTTTTTTACATCTTGAGGTTTCCTTAAGTTAGCAAGTATATAAGAAAGACATATTAGGTTATCAAGTAAATATATTGATACTTGCAATGCTATGAATTTCAATTTATATGCTAATTCTTTAATTGTTTTTAAAAATTAGGAACATGAATCTGAGGGTGGACGAACGCCCTTGATGAAAGCAGCCCGAGCGGGTCATCTGTGTACAGTGCAGTTTTTAATATCCAAAGGTGCCAATGTCAATAAGCAGACGACAAATAACGACCATAATCCTTTATCCCTTGCATGTGCTGGCGGTCACCTTCCTATTGTTGAACTCCTGCTGGCTCATGGAGCAGATCCAACTCATAAATTAAAGGTGAGTTATTGCTGTAGTATGATCTAATAAATTGCATATCCTTTCTGAGAGTAACTTCTTTATAATTTTTATTCACAAGCTTTGATTTTTTAGGTGAAAATTTTTTCCCAACTTAGTTTAAATATCTAATAGATGAATAAACAAATGAGTGATCATTAGGGTGATTCAAAAAAATTTTTTTTTGAATTTCTCTGGTCTTACCCCGCAGTATTTTTACACTATTCATGAATGCTATGTATGTAAAATTTTAGCTCAATTGAGTAATATTTAGAGGTCGCTCAACGCGATCGAATTCTGTTGAAAATTAGCAATTTCGAGAGTTGGAGTATATAGCTTCATTACCCGAAATAATATTATTCTTCATATAAAATGGAATAACTTAAAACGTTAGTTTACTCTACTAAGTAATTAGTCAATAAAATAATAGCTCAAAGTGAGTTATAACGATTGCCCCCCCCCCCCTCGCTCCAAAGCTGCATTATCTCTTACCTGAGTTTGGGTAGAAAATGCAGCTGCAAGCTCGGGCTGTGGTTTCTGTTTTCTTTTCGGTTGTTTGAAGTGTATGAATTTATTTGGCTAAAACACCTAGCATCCACTCTAGACAGGGCCCAGTATAAGTGACAGAAAGCCACTTTGATAGTAGCAGCTATAGTACAAAGTATGGGTCAAAATGGGGAGGATTTAATTTTTTTACCGTCCATAAAACGGTAAATGCAAACTATTCGCTCTGAATTGGCCGTTAACTTACAAAAGTCGTTTAAATCTAGGACGTCCTTTGATAGTTCACTGGAACGAAACACTTATGCAAAATATATTTGGAAAATGAAGGATGATCGGCGGGTTTCATACCAGTATTAGTATCAGGACCACAAGCATTGATGATTTACTTCTGGGTTCTAGTAAGTTAGTCAGGCATTGGAATTGCTACGGAAAATGCTGCTATACGATAACCAGTTAGATAAATGGGAACTTACTGAGCTTGTACGTGGTATGTGTTTCAATACGACATGTACTGCCGGTACTAAAGTTGGAGCATGTTTGAACTTGGGGGAAAAAAAAAACTAGGGAAGCAAGTTTTATATTGTGATTTCAGCCATTATATTTAGAAATTATGTTTTCTGTGGTATTACAACCGAAATCTATTCTACTCTTGGTCTCTCGGTATTTTAACCGATAAACCAAGAAATAGGTAGAATTGGGGTATTTGATTGCGTGCATTGTCAGATGCGATGTTCACGCAATTGCGTGGAACCATCCACTGCCATTGGATCTACAATACTGTTTAAGCGGTTTTAGCAATCATAGTCCAGAATAAAACATTCTTATTTTAAACCTGGAGTGAGGAACGATGAGGTTGAGGAGTTGGTAGCACATTCAGAGCAACGTGCAACTAGTAATGGAAGTTGCGCAAAGTTAACTTCTGATGACCCATGTAAAAGATGTGTCCAAGGAAGATACTAGAGCTTAGTGCGATTTTCTTGAGCAGAGCACCTTCTCTTGGTGTATGTTTTGGTGTCCCAGGAGTGGTTCCTAGTGTTATATCTGTGTTAAAGATTCTTTATGGCTTCAAGTTATGGATATTTCCCAACCAGTTCAAACTTGCAGCTGGACAAACAAAAGGTATTCGTAACATAACGTCATGGAAATAAGCATACAAGCTATTATTTACAGGGTTCAGTCATTAGTAGGGCAGATAATGTTATGGATCTAGGTGTCTTAATAAATCAGGATTTCAAGTCCAGTCAACAGTGCAGCATAGCTAGTAACAAAGCCAATAGGATGCTTGGGTTTATTAATAGATCTATTTCAAACAAATCTAAGAAGGTTCTTCTGCCTCTATATAGAAGTTTGGTAAGACCTCATTTGGAATATGCTGTTCAGTTTTGGTCTCCTTATCTGAAGAAAGACATTAATTTATTGGAAAGGGTACAAAGGAGGGCTACAAGGTTAGTGAATGGACTTTCTAATTTAGACTATGATTCCAGACTTAGAATGCTTAATATGTATAGTCTTGAGCAACGGAGAACCAGAGGGGACATGATTCAGTTATTTAAATTTATTAAAATGAATGATGTTGCAGGGTTGGATTTTTGCAAGGAAAGCAGGACAAGGGGTCATTGTTTTAAGCTGTTTAAACCTCAGGCGAACCTGGAAATTCGAAAAAATTACTATTTTAGCAGGGTAGTGGGAACTTGGAACAGCTTACCGGAAGAGGCGGTAAAGAGCAATGGAGTAGATGGCTTTAAGAGGGCCATTGATCTTCATTGGGGTCTTTAATTTGACTAGGACCAGCCAAGTTGGGCCCTGAGCCTGCTGCTGGTCGCCACATTTGTATTTGTATTTGTATTTGTATATGAATGTGATTTCTTTCACATTCTTATCGTTAATGGGAAAGAATATCTAAGAGCTGGGTTCCCAGCAACCCTTTTTGTGCAAGCACTAAGAAATTATTTGGAATATTTTTAGCGTCTTTATTCATGTAAAGAAGAAACTCAAAATATATCAGCTGTTTGATCCTGAGCATTCGAATCTTTAAGATAGCTACCAACAAGGCTTTGAGGATTGTAAACGACAATACGGAGTTTGGCATGCCCCTTATTGAAGCACTTGTTAAGACTATCATTAACGATGAAAAACAAAGACAGTGTCTTCTTAAAGAGGTACAGGAACACAAAAAAGGTTTAAAAGTTGCAAAAAAGTATTGCAATAATTAGCGAGCGAATTACTATATATTTAATGTATTTAAATTTGTTTTTTATATTTTTTCCGTATTTGATTAGTTTTCATACCTTTCTGCATTTCATTGGTTTTTTAGATGTATAGTTCATTTTGTGATTGCATGCTTTTTTTCTTCGGAGATATAAAAAAAGCAATAAAGTAACTTAATTATTATTATTATTTACGTTCACATTTGTGCCACTATCACAAAATTTGAAGTACTCCTAAATGTAAATATAGTTTACTAAAATTTTGGCCGAATAATTCAGTGTCCTAAATAAGATGGTAAGACGAATAAAAATACAAAGGCTACTTTTTTTCTATAGATATCATTTACGAACACGTTTTTGTCAATATCACGAAATTTCAAGGCGTTTGAGCGACCTCTAAATATTAATATATTTTGCCAAAATTTTGCACAAATAATCATTGTATATAGTGGCACAAAATAAGAGGGTAAGACGCACAAAAATACGAAGTTTATTTTTTTCCATACATTTCTGAATCACCCTAGTGATCATTGATTTTTACAAGATTGAAATAAATGATCATTAATATGACTTAGTGAAAAAAATCACATTTGGCATTAATGGAATTTTTTTCTTTTTCTTGCATATTATATTAATAAAGGAAGGAGTTTAGGAAGGATAGTCTGTTTGCATGATACTTTATTTGCTGAAAGCAAACATTTGAAATGTATGAAATAAAAACATGATAAATGCACTGGTTAAAAGTTTTGAAAATCTAGCATCTGCAAAAATAGCAGAGACAGTTCCGCACAGCAACTTATAAAATTTACGTAAGACAATGCTGTAAGAGTTAATAAGTGCACATGGGATGTGCACTTATTAACTCTAAGCACTTATTACATGGGATGTCGTTTTCTGCTCAAAGTTTTAATACACCGCTGCCATGCTAATACTTTTTGAAGTATATATGAGGAGATAAATTTCCAAAAGAGTTTAATCTCCAATCTTGAAACTTACCATATCAGCAAAAAACTCTAATATGGAATAGGAACAGGCTGCACTCATTTTAGTGTAAATATAGTTTAAATGTTAAAATTTTTTATCGAAACATGTATAATAATTCAGTTATTCAAATCGAAAGGTTTTAATAAGTTGCTTTTGATTTACTCAACGGGATGTAATTCTTGGTCTTACTGAGGGTTAAACCCTGTTTTAACCTCAAAAGTACTACTGGTTTTAATTATTAACTACTATATTAAGCTTAAATGAATAGCTTAACTTTCTTGTGTAATCAACATCTCAGAATTCTAATATCAAAATTCGACTTTTATTACAGGTTAAAATTACTGAAGAGAAAGAAAAGAAAAAAAAAAATGATATTCAATATTTAGATTTTAGTGATTGACTTATAATTATAAGAGTTGTTTTAGCTCTAGTTACCAGAAAAATGCATAAACTGTCAGAGTAAAAACCATTTATGTGTTTAATGCAAGTATTTAATTTGTATTGATAGTGCTGTTTTGTGTTTTTCTAGGATAATTCAACAATGATAATTGAGGCTTCCAAGGGAGGGCATACTGCAGTTGTACAGCTGTTATTAGATTATCCAAACAGTTTGCTTGCTTCACCTCCACCACCTCCTGAGCTCTCACAAGTTTCAAATCATTCGTTAGAGTCTAGTGAAGTAAGTGTAGTTGAATTTTTTTTTACAATGTTAATGTAACTCAAATGCAGTTTTGTAATAGTGTAATTCGTAAAGAAAAAAAAAACCAACGTTAATTAAACACAAATATGCAGGGATACTGCAGACACGTGTTTCGGCATTACAAGGAACTCCTTTTTCAATGCAAAAAAATTTTTCAGCTTATGGATGCACAAAAGTACACTCTAAAATGTACACGATATTCATTGCCGAATTTTAGGTAATCGACTGCACATGTCAACTTCTTAACTGTATGATATTAATAAAACAATTTTCATAAATTACCGGGGAAACTTACCACGACATGTTTTATTTATCTTTAATGTCCTCCATTATTGATTATTTTCCGCTTACCACCAACTAGCAAATCGGGTACCACCAATAGTCGTGCAGAGTTGCAAGATTGAAAAGAAAATGTTTTAATTATGCGTTAGAGGGGGTCGTTGGATTGTAGTTCGAAAGAACTAAAGTTTTCCCTTTAGATACTGAATGCATAAAATCAGCTTGTTTTAATACATTCAGTTTTCGTTAACCACTTCAAATGTTAGGAAACAAACTTATTCAGTATTATAAAACAAACTTGTTTTTTCTACAGTTTTATTTTAGCACCACAAGCTTAGGGACTTTATTTTTACGTATATTTTATTTCAGTTTTTTTTTTTATACATTAATCTGTCAACGAAATTTAACCAATTTCTATTCATTGACTAAGGCTGTTAACAATAACCCAGGATTTTAAAACATGCAGAGGATTAGCAGAAAATAATTGAAAGCGGAGTTTTCATTAATGTTTTATAAACCAAAATATAAGGAAGGTATTTGGCGCTTCAGCCAAACTGCTTTGTGCCATCACTACTCGGAACACTTCTGAAAATTTGGTTCATTGGTGATTAAAATGGAAAATTAAGTGGTTAATTTTTTCATAACTACAATACACTGCCTTCATTTTTTATAAGGAAGTAAAAAGTATTCAAGTTGTTTTGTCATTCTAACAGTTAAAATGTGATCACTAAGAATTTTCCGGATAATTTAGGTGCTGTCAGCCCTATTATTTCAGATTTTCAGCACTTTCCTGTGTTAATGTTTTTTTACAGAATTAATTGTACCCAAATGCATTACAGTATTTTTAATTGTTACATTGAAAAAATTAATTTAAATATTTAAGTAGCTTTGTAGATATTTTAAGTTCTTCTTATATTTTTTAAAAAATATATATTAACAATTAAATTAATCTTTTTGTTAAATAACTGTTCACCTTCAAATCAGCATTTAAAATATATTTATGACTTGTGTAATGGGATAATGGTAGAACCTAGGAAGCTAAAATTTTGTGCATTGGTGTAGTTTTATCAGTATTTTAAAATATTAATTTAAATTATTTATTTTTTTCTTATATTCTTATAACATCATAAGTTATTCTATCTGCGGTATTTTTTCATATAAAAAAAAATACAAAACGAACATTCTTCCACAAAAGACTTTTTATTATTATTATTTCTTTAATTAGTAGATTTATTTTTTCCGTTTTTCAACTTTATCTTAAATAATCCATCAATTGGAAACCACCAGTCAATTTGGTCTTTTTCAATTTCAAAGCAATGTGCGTGTGTAGCAAAAATGCATACACATGTACATTTATATGTAATAACCAAACTGTACCATCTACAAGCCCTACCAAGAGGGGTTAATGCACCTGCATTCTTTGATTAAATAATTATAACATTAGCAGAGTACTCCACTGTAATCTTTTAACTGTGGAATGTGCTTGCAATGAATAAACTTGAGCTTAAGTATTGTTAAGAACATTTTTGGTAAGAAAGTTAATTCAATTTCATTAAAAATGAAAATTGAGTTCTGCATGAACCAACCGACTTAAGGTCTAAGTAAATCATATCATCTTTTCTCTTTTAAATAAAAGGTCGTTAATATTCGACGCTTGCCGATATTGAAATGTTGGGAGAATATAAAATGTAAATGTATGTTCGTATGTATATATCATTTAACATTTTTAATATTTATTTTAGGCCCCTCGAGTTCCTCCTCATGGTCTTCAAGTTTTTCCTCCTCAAGAAGCTGAGCCACAAAATACTGTGCCTAATAGTTCATGTTTAGGGAATCCCCAATCTGCAGGTGTGTACTTAAAAATGAGCATTATAATTCTGTGGGTTAGTTTAAAAAATGCATTTAAAAAATTGTGATAATAACAGTTATGAAAAGACAAAAACCTTGAATATATTTCTGTATAAAAGTAGATTGTAAATTAAGAATATGGATGGTGAACATACCCAACTTTCGACATTGAACATGGCAAGTTTACAGAAAGTATTAAAACATTTTTATATTTTAGTTTCTAGTTATCAGTACTATCATACCACAACTCCTTATCTGTTGGAAGATTTATGTTTAATTGGCAGAAATAATAGAAGTTTTGAAAACTGATTTAAAATAGTAGCAACAACCCATTTGTAAAAAATATCACACACAAAATTTGACATTGAATGTTGGGTACCTTCACCATCGATATTTGCCACAGATACGAGGTGACAGTTATTGAAGTATGAAATAAAACTTAAATTCGTTAACTACTAAGAGATGCACACACTTAATATAACATGTAAATGTTAATACAGACAGTAAGATTTAGGTTATTACATGTTCGGTATGGCACAGACAAAAGTTCTGCTCGACCTTCAAAGTGTCCAAACATTGTTGCTGTCAATGATCTCTTGAATGGCTTCTTTTCAGTTCAGCAATAAGTTTGGATTATTGCTGTACGCTTAACGCTCTACAAAAAGCAGTCACGTGTACTCAGATCCTGAGAATATAGTGGCCAATCATGGCCCATGGCATTGGCTCAGGGTGTTCCAGAGGTAGAATACGGTTTTCAAATTGCTCCTCCAGGACATCACACTTGCTTCAATGGAGTCGTGCTTTATCTTGCATGTATCACATTTTGTCAAATTTAGGGGCTCTTTGAATGATGGAATTGAAATCATTTTCCAAAATCTCCATATGTCTTTCAGTATTCACCATGCTGTCAATGAATATTGTACTGATTATTCCTTGATTGGACATAACTCACCACACAATCACCCTTTGAGGGTAGAGAGACTTCTCAATTACAGAATGCAAATTCTCAGTCTTCCTCATTCGCCAATTCTGCTTTTTGACAAAGTTGTCCAAATGAAAGTCTGCTTTATTGCTAAATCAAACTGTATTTTGATCAGAGTCCTATTTGTAAATTCTATGGACAGTAGCGTTTGCGAAACACAGCAGCTGTTCCATGACCTTGAGGCTTAATCTCTGATGACTTTGAATTTTCTATGGGAAAAAATTTAGCTTTTCAACAAAAGTTTGTCGCAGTTTCTCTCTGTTGATTCTTGCCTGTTGTGCAGCTTGTCTGATCAATTTCCTAGTACTGGTTTGAAACACAAGGCATGTCAGACATTTTCAATTTTTTTATTGAGATTACCAACAATGTCTTTGCAAGCATGCCAGCTCTCCTAAACTTACAAATGAAATTCTTGATTGTTAGCTCTTTTGGACTGGATGCCTTCACTCTAACTCAGTCACAAACTTCCTTCAAGCTGTAATAGTTATCATAGTTGCCCTTCACTATCGCTATCAACTCAGGCATGCTGCACTGTATCATTTTGAACCGCAAATGGCTTTTCAAAAACAAGATGCCTGAGCATGCACTTTTAATTCCCATCATGATCTACAGCCTGCCATTCAATTTGTAAGTCCGAACTCAAACCATTCAGAGGTTACGATTTTATTTCATGAAGTTTAATAATTGTCACCCTGTACCTTAAGTGCAAACATTGCTATCAGAAATCAAGCCATACAAGTACGAGAGTTTTTGTATTTTTGCGTTATTAGTGAAAAATTCTAGGATAATTAATCAAAAGTTGGTAATTTCTTGCCGAAAAATCAATTTTAGTTTGGGGTATGGTTTTCCCAGACAGCAGTATCTATACAACTGATATGCATTTAATCTAAGTGGCTATCTATCTGAGAAGTTTTTTTATTTTACAAGAAGAACATGAGTCCTTTTCAGCTGTGGAACATGAGAGGAGTGTTTGGAGATGGGTGGGTTGCTTTCGGTCTGCCCGACATGTCCGAAGCATATTCTATTGGATAAATAGGGAAAGGACAAGTTGATCAAACCATTCATATGATTTCATCATGATACAGGAAAATGTTGACTAGTTCAACACAATGTTGCTTCCAAGTGTAGTTCCCTGAAGGAAAATAATCTCATACTGCTGTTATGTAGTGAATTAAGAAAGGAGTAAGAATTAAGTTTAATGCCAAGTTGTCTGAGCTTCATTTGTAGTGTTATGCAGTTCTGCGTGTCCAGAAAAGAGAAATATCTTATCAGAAAAATGCTTTACCTCCTTCAAATCTGATACTTTGTTTAAGTGCAAGATTGTATTGAATCCCAAGGTTTTATTGAAGGAAAATGTGCACTGGAATCTACAAGGATGGACAAAAACAAGGCCCATTGCAGTAAAGGATATTGTTTAATTCATGCATGGTCACAGTTTATTACATTGATGGGAAAAAAAGGCAAGAAAGAAAGGAAGAAAAAAAAGTGTCTTTCTTCGTACATAGAGCTTTGTATTAAGAGCTACAAATCATTTGGTAGTTGAGTCGCATTAAAGTTTTTCTTCTAAGGTCTGTTAAGTTACTACTATGTGTAACTTTATGTACTTCCTTATTTATTTTTTAATATATGAGTGGGAAACAAAAAATTTTCTTGCAACTTACAATTCTGTAATGTAAGTTTTTTTAACAGTTCGATGATTTAATAAGTGCAAGCAGCATAGAATTTAGTAAAAAGTAGTGTGATTTAGTTATTTTATTATTCATTTAAAAGTTAAAATTGTTTTATTTCAAGAGAAATATTAAAACAATTTTTATAATAAACCCGGTAAATTATAATATGTTCACAATGTATATTTTTCAAACATTTTTTTCTTTTTGGAATGGAATTCTTTAAGGATTCTGATAGTTTAGACTACAGTACAACAGTGCTTAATTTTCACTCAGCAATGAGAAAAATACAATAACACTTTTTGATTTTTATTTCATCATTACCTTTCCCCAATATACTCGATTATTTCAAATATACACGAAGGATTAGTTTAGATTCAGCTTTCAGTTCATTAGTTTCCTAAAAAATCTTGTCATAAGTACTGTACTTGACAGCAATTTCATGATATTAATGATCATGTTGCCCTCTAGAAGTAGCTTAGCATGAGGAAATTCATTACATTGCTGTTTTTATATTGCAGCTTAAACTTGCGCTGAAAAGAAAATGTTCATTCTTTCCAAGTTCCATTTTATGTAAAAGAAGTGTATTGTGACTTCTTGTTTTTAATTTTCATTATTTTTTATAGTTCCTCGTATTCAAGACCTTCTACGTGAGTCTTTACCAAATGGAACTTCTAGTTTGCCAAAGCCAAAATCTGTTCAACGAAAGAGTGCACAGGTTAAAAATAATGAGGCCCCCTCCTCCTCATTCTGTGAGAATACCAATAGATACCATTACCGTAACAAGAATAATGCTGCTGCACAAGTGAACTCTATGTCTATTCAGACTGAAAATGTAAACGGCAAATGTGTTTTGGATAATGATTTATCAACTATCATGGGAGGAGGAGGGGGAATTCTTGATCTGGATAATAATAATATGAGACCTAGTGAACGTCTAGAAGCTTGCATTAATTCTATGATGAAAAAAGCAGAAATGATGAATCCTAGTCCTGAAGAACAAATTTTTCAAAAGCAACAGATATTAGAAGAACTGCAGCGAGTTGAAAGAGAACTTCAAGAGAAAGCTCAGGCACAACTGCTATTAAATGCTCAGCATCAGAATCACCACCAAAATTTACAGGGGTTGGGCACTATTGTCACAGGGACCCCGACTGTTACCACATTGAGCAACAATAATGCTCCAAATGTCTTTACTAATGGTACTGGTGCTCCCACACAACAATTGCTGATCAATAATGGCACTTTATTAGATATCAAATCTCTTTCTGCAATTACTGATATTTCTTCCATGTCTAATCAACTTGGTTTAAATCTTAGATCAACTTCTGGTAATAATATTACTTTTCCTTTAGCTGTTCATGCTCAGCAGATATATCATCAACATCAACAGCAGCAGCAGCAGCAACAGCAACAACACCAGCAGCAGCAACAACAGCAACATCACCAGCACCACCACCACCACCAGCAGCAACATCAGTTACAACAGCAGCAACACCAGCAACCTCAACAATTGCCCCCAGTCCAGCAGCAGCAAAAACCTCTGCAACCTCTACAACAGCCAACAATAACTTCTACATCCATAAGCCCAGATTATTGTAAAGCTCGTCCCACCGCAAAACCTACAAAACAACCAAAAACAAATGTAATAAAACAAGTACATCAACAGTCATTTCAAACACAACCAAATCAGCTACCAAATGAAATTAAAGTTGAAAACTTAAATAGAATGGAAGATATGGAAAAAATCAATTTCAGAAATATTGTGTTTAATGAGCAGCAACAAATGCAACTGCAGCAGCAGATGTTGCAACAGCATACTCCACAACAATTTGTTCTTTCAGAATTTACTCAAAATCTTACTCTCAGGGGTACGGGTACTGAATACTGTGACAATGCTATTGCTGGAATTATGCATGCGATGGGTGGCTTAAAGCTATCGACCGATAATGCACAAACACATGCTATTCCTATGTATGATCCTGTAAGTGTTGGACAAGCGCTTCTGCAGCAACAGCTGCAGCAGCAGCATTTAGTTCAGCATCAGCAGTTAACCCAAGTCTTGGAACAAGAAACAAAAAGGGTGCAACAACAACAGAAACAGCAGTCCCAGCAGCAGCAGCAACAACAGCACATCCAGTTTCATCAGCAACTCATGAAGCATTACGAAAAGTATAATAAGCCTCTGAAGGGAAAACCCGCTAATGTTCCAGGACAGACTGTACTTCAAACAGGACAAACAACCTTAACCTCTTTTCAGAATCCAACACCAGACTTACTTAAACAGCAATTTGCTGCCTGTGGAGAAGCGTGTACGCTTGTTGGAAACATTCCTCTTGATGGAACAGGAGTTTTGACTTTAACAAGTCCACCATTTCCTGTATCAATAGCTGTTTCACCAGTTTCTTTGCCATCACCAGTATCTGTATCATCCAGTTGTGGAGCATCTTTTGCACATAATTTGTCTTTAGACGAAGGGCTCATGGTAGCAGCACCTGCGAGGACACTTCACGAAACCCTGGGAGATATAATGACTGGTAAGCTCTTAAAATTTTAACTTTTCTTTTTCATTTAAGCAATATTTCAGCAGAGTTGTCAAGCATCAGGAAAACCTAGAATTGTCAGGGAAAATTAAAATGACCTACAATGTTTAAAAAAAATCAATTTATTGAAATTTTGGAAAAGTCTGGGAATTTCAATCTTTCATTTTGAGAAGTAAAACTACTGCAGCGCAACTCTACCAGAATGAATTTGCTCCATATTGTGCCGAAATATCCATATTCCCTGAATTTTCATGTCTGCATCAGTTTTTAATTTTGCTTATGTGTCGTTTTTGTCGCTTGTATGATGGTGTAGAGCTAATCAATTTCATCAAAATAAAATGTTTTACTTTGCCCTAAGAAACTTTCAATTTTTCATTGATTGATCCTCCCCCGTGCACATAAATTTGCTAAATGAGAAGTGAGGAAAAGGAAAAAAGATGCATTGAGAAAATGTTTTGTGGAAATCAAGTGCTCGTATAGAAAAAGAAATAAATTATTACACAATGTCATTGCAGGTGCATAATACTTAGTATAATGCATCAAGTGAAGATTGCTAAGCTTTTAAAAGGATTTATTAAATACCACATTCATTGAGACATATAAGCTTGATTTAACTAAACCAAAATTTTGTTAACAGTTTTTGGCTATTTTTCATTAACATTTTAAAGTCTCTAGAGTATGTTACTTTAAATTAAAATGTAACAGCGTAATTTTTTTAATATAAACTGAAAACTTTGCAACCCTCTGGGAATGTCATAGTCTGATTTTAGTGGCAATCCTGTTTAAAACTAACTTAACTTTGTGCTTATGCCTTTTCACTATAGGGCTGAATTTGACTACAAACACATAACTTTTCATGATTTCTCAGTGACATGTTGCAGAATGTACTATTTTAGGCGTTGCCCGAGGTGATGGCCTTTTTTTTCCAGCTGGTTTTCCCTTTGCAGTCCATTGTTTTGATTGCGTTTTTGTTTCTAGGGTGTATTGATGAATCCAAGTTTCATCCACGGTGAAAAGTCGTCCGGAAAAACTCTGGTTTACTGCTCCAGATGTGAGCTCCAAATGTTCATTTGGTCACATTTCTGGTGAAAAGTGAGCACACGTGGCGGCCAACTTGCAGTCAGCTTCTCTAATTTTTCTAAGCTCTCTGTCTAATTTCTCGTTTAAAATGTGGCATATACGTTCCTTAGAGATATCCATAGCTTCTGCTACCTCTCTCACCTTCAATCTGTGGTCATCCAGCACCAGTCGATGAGCTTTGGCACTTTTTTCATCAGTAGTAGTAGTTTTGGATCGACTCAAGCATTCATCATCACCCAAGCTGGTACGGCTACGTTTGAATTCAGCTACCTAAAATTTTAAGGTTGTAGACGATGGCGCAGAGTCCCCATACACAGACTCCAACACATTTTTAATCTGTGCAGGCGTATTTGCTTCGTAAAACAAGTATCGAATCACAGCTTGATATTCGATTTTCTCAGTTTTCAAAAAAACTGTTAGATCAACTCGCTAGTATGGCTATCACACACACAATTTGAACTAACACTGGCCAAAACTATGGTTCCAAGTTACCAAAAGACTCCTAAATAAGAATACTCCTCTTTGATTGACAAGTTTTGCCCACTTCATATCGTGGTCGGAAACTTTTCAGACAGCACTTGTAGATTATCGAAAAATCATTTTATTTTTGTGGTAAAAAAAAATTATTACTGGAGCTATTTATTTTCATTAATGAAAATTGCTCTATAAATGGGTGTGTTAAGCAGAAAGTTATCATCCAAACAATGCTAAAGCAGAACTACATGGCGGTGTATTGCATATGTGTGTTTTATTCATGATCTTAATACATAAGATGCCAATCTACCTTTTGCATGTTCTTTCTCCCCCTCAATGAACAATAGTAACTTGGCATTTTCTCTGATATTTTTTTGTATGGTTGACTTATTTCCCTGGTAATAAGGTATCATAAAATATTTTTATAGGTCCTACTACTCAACTAGCTGGCAACCAGATGAATTTGGTCCAACAAGGATCCCACTGTAGCGAGTCTTGCCTAAACCTGGCCGCCGGTGGGAAGAACCGAAGCCTATCCATGTCGGCTTTAACGGGAGTCAGCGCGTCCACATCCTTACCTCTAACCTACCACACGCTACCGCCTTCCGTGGCACCCTGCGTTCCGATCCAAGTCTCTGCCGGCAACGAATGCATTTCGCACCACCTGCCACACCTGAACCATGTGACCACTGCCCCCTCCACCCCAGCCCCTCCCCTCTATCCTCCACCGGACCTGAATTCTCAGACGGACAGCAATCACGACACGGCTCTCACTCTGGCTTGTGCCGGAGGACACGAGGAACTGGTCAGTCTGCTGTTGTCTCGAGGTGCCGACATCGAACATAGGGATAAGAAGGGTTTCACACCGTTGATGTTGGCAGCCACCGCTGGACACGCGGGGGTCGTGGACATCCTCCTGAACCATGGTACCGAAATCGAAGCGCAGTCGGAGAGGACGAAGGACACTGCCTTGTCATTAGCGTGTTCCGGCGGACGTTATGAGGTAAAGAATGCTCTATTTCTTGTTTTTGGAACAGTTTTCAAATGCTGTCTTGTTACACCAGGTGTCTTAGTTAAGTGTTTCATAACTTCTTGGAGGAGTAGGTTGTAGCCTGATGACTTAAAATCATATAGTTATGGGGCTCGGAAATACTTTCCTAAAGCAGTGGTGTACTCAAGCACCGAAAAGGAAAGAGAGCGTCAGTGAAAAATCTTTTTAATAATGCTTGGTATAAAAGCAAAAGGTACATGGGGTCAAAGTAAATGTTCAATTTTTTCCGCCAGCTACAATGCACACCGCATATCATTGGCGCAAGGTGCTTTCTATGAACAGTCTAGAATGCTCTCGGCGTAGTCAAAGTCGAGGAAAGCATTTCCAACCCCTCATTGTAATATGATTTCAACTCGTGAGGATGTACTAGGAGTTCTGAAACACTTATCTGGGACACCCTGTGTAATCCTATGTCATATTAATTTTAAAATGACAGGCAAGATCATATGCTGAGTAAAGACATTTCAAGTGAGATATCTATTTACTGCTATAAAAAAACATCAAATTTCGTTTAGCTATTTAAAATATATAATCATTCAAATATATTCTGCTGTAAAGAATAATGATTATTAAAATTTCAGTATTTTAAAAATAATGAAAATAGAAAGTAATAATTTTTTTTGAAAATCTTGTTTTTTTGCATTAATGATTTTCTAAAAATCATAAACTAATATATCAGGGTTGGGTTTTTGACGTCAAAAACCAGTTTTTGACATGACACGTCGAAAACCTGTCGAAAACCCGTCGAAAACATGTCAAAAACGTCGAAAACCTGTCGAAAACGTCAAAAACCTGTCGAAAACGTCAAAAACCTGTCGAAAACTCAAATACAGTGGTTATTGAGATTTTTTATAAACATATAAGGTTTCTCATCCTGAAAAATATTAAATAAGATTTATGCATCTTATCAATCAAGTTTAATAAACATTAAATTAATAAATTTAATGAAAATTATTTCTCATTCTTTTAAACTAACTTGTTTTGCCGTGAAAAAAGTTAAAAATTAAAACTCAAATCCAGCTTTTAAAATACCGTAAAATGGGGTTAATCGGAACACTTTTCAGCTTTGATTGTAAAAAAAGCAGTTAAAAGATTTTTTTTTAATTTGATTTTTTGGGTAAAAACTTCGGTCTTGCTTTACTTTTGATATTCCAAGCAAAGACAAAAGATTTTGAGCAATTATTATTAAAATATATAGCAAATTATGGGTGTTCCGAATCACCCCGCTGATAGGGGTCAATCGGAACACTTGTTAAAATTTTTATTTTTTTCAATTTAATCTGTAATAGGTCTCACAAACATGAGTAATATTGATGGGGGAGAATAAGAACAGATAATTACTGTCAAATAAATGTATAATTTCAGTACCAGTAAACGTTTATAATTTGTGAAAATTCAAAATAATTTTGAACTTATGAAAAATGAAAAGTAATTTTAAGAAAAGCTTTTGAATTGAAATGCAAAGATTTAACATGAATGGAAGTCCCTCATGTCGTCCACAAATATGTACTTGTCCTTAAAACTAGCAATTGTGACTTGGCTTAAGTTTTTTCATAACATCTCCTAGGATGAACTCTGCCTTTTCTTTAGTTTTTTGAAATTTCTGGGTTTCGGGGATTGTCCTGAAAGATTTTTTCGCTTATTCATCACTGTCTGTGTGCTGGACGTTTACTACATAAAGTCTATGTGACTTTCTCCCTTTTATTTTAAGTAAAAAAAAGTCTCCTGGAGAAAAAATCTTTTGAAATCTGTAACTTTCGTCATTCTAAGATCTAGTTGCTCACGAGAAGGGATAAACAGTAATAAATCCTTGTCCCTGTCTTGATTAGAAGAATTGGGGTTAGAATCTTGAGTTTTCAAACAATTTCCTTCAAATAAGTTTGAATTGGAACAACAGAACTAAGTGTTCCGATTCACCCCGCAAATTTTTTTCCCATGGCATTTTTCAGAATTCTTCACTTTTATGACACAATTTATAAAAAATGTAAATTCTAATGTGGTATTCTGTTGTTCAGATACATGTATAAATGAAACATACCACTCATAGTTTTTAAATATAAGAAGGTTTGTTCTTGCATGTGAAGTTTTGCAGTCTATGAAATTGTGATGTTTTCTAGCATTCAACGTGCAGCCCTCTTTAGAATCCAGTAGCGTTGCCAGATTGACAAAAGTATTTTTTTCCTACTTCCTATGATCTTACCTTTCTAAAAAAAAATTCATGGCGAAAAATACCCAATAGTATATTAATGAAGAATTTCTTTGTACGGTTGGGAAGTTTTGTTTCGATTGACCCCGCTGTTCCTATACACCCCATTTTAAGGTAGTTTTGTTTAAATATTTTTATAACTATCAATTTGTTATCTTATCAATCAAGTTTAATAAAAATTAAATTAATAAATTTAATGAAAATTAATTCATATTCTTTTAAATTAACTTGTTTTCAGTGAAAAAAGTTACAAATATTAAAACTTACATTCAGTTTTTAAAGAAGTTTTGTTTAAATGTTTAAAAACTATCAATTAGTTATCTCATCAGTCAAGTTTAATAAAAATTAAATTAATAAATTTAATGAAAATTAATTATCATTCTTTTAAATTAACTTGTTATGCCATGAAAAAAGTTAAAAGTATTAAAAGTTAAATCCAGTTTTTAAAATAGTTTTGTTTAAATGTTTTAATAACTATTAATTAGCTATTTTATCAATCTAAAAATCTTTACATCAAAGTGATTTTTTTTTATTTTGAGTAAAAGCAAAACGAAATTAATTAGTACTCAGTGTACAAATCTGCTAAATACTTTTGATCAAACTATTTATTTATTTATTTATTTATTAAAATTTATTATTTCAAATTAAAATTAAAAAAAAATCACTTGTAAAAATTTATTAAGTATACCCAAGACACACAGCACTTAATGTACCCACTTCATTTTTAAAATAAAAAAATCTGTTACAGTAATTCCTCGAAGCAATAAAGCCACATTCAAAAGCCATATGTTTCATTTTTAAAATGCTAGTTACCATTATTTACTCCCGAGCCCTTCAATTATGATTAGGATTGCTTATTACACTTTATTTTAATAACCTAAAACTCCAAAAGTTTACTTCAGTGTCTGAAATCAGAAATTGTCAAATTCATTTGAAAATGTATTTTGATTATCAATATCAAATTTAAACACGTTTTGGATAGAAATTTAGGTTTTTGACACTTATGTCAAAAACCATGTCAAAAAGTGGTTTTTGACATGACGGTAAAAACCACGGTTAAAACCGGATAAAACCTCCGACTGTCAAAAACTTGCCAACCCTGTAATATATATATATATATATATATATATATATAGTGGCTGCCGCTTGTATGAATCACGTTTGTTCTCATCAGCTCTGACTAAAAAAGCAGCTTCAGCATCTAATTCCATGAAGCTGGATCTTGTTCTGATTTTTGGCAATTTGATTCATTAATACAGCTGAGAGAGAGATTCAATTATCCGTTGTTATTAATTGTTCTCTATGTATGATCTTTGGTTTTGTTATTTCTTGAAAGATTTCATGTATATTTCATTCCATTTCAGGTGGTTGACATTCTCCTCGCTCGTGGAGCAAACAAGGAACACCGAAATGTCTCAGACTATACGCCTCTGAGTCTTGCTGCATCGGGTGGCTATGTAAATATCATCAAACTGCTCTTGAGTCATGGTGCTGAAATCAATTCAAGGTTTGTACCCATAGCTCTCTATTTTCATGTTTATTACTCTACTACATTTTATTTGATTAAAATGTTCAGTGGTCCTGTTTTAAGAATTGAAATCGATGCATTTTAGTTCTTAAGGTTCGGGACCATTTTACGACATCACTCATAATTTGCTTGCATTTAAATATCTCTTACTTCAAGGTGCCGAAATTGTCTTATTTGCAGAACTGGAAGCAAACTAGGTATCTCGCCTCTTATGCTTGCATCTATGAATGGCCACGTTCAAGCTGTAAAACTATTGCTTGATATGGGTAGTGATATAAATGCTCAAATCGAAACAAATAGGAATACTGCTCTTACCTTGGCATGCTTTCAAGGACGCCATGAAGTGGTTTCCTTGTTGCTAGATCGTAAAGCGAATGTTGAACATCGTGCTAAGGTAAGCTTTAACATTCACCTTTCCTTGAATTCAAACAGTAAAATATAGTAGCTTGAGTAAAATGCTGTAATTATTAAATTTAAAAAGTTTTAGATTTTTTTAAAAACATCCGTGCATTTTTTTTTTTTTTAGTTTATTCAACAGGTAAAAGCATTTTAACTAGTATTTTATGAAATTATTTTTTCCTCAACAAAATGTATCCTCTACAGCATATATGTATTTAATCAATTAAAACCTGGTATTACTTTGCTGTGGTTATGAACAATTAAGTTAATGATAACTTAATTGGATAAACTCTTACTACATTCTTAAAAGTGAAAAATCATGAATGTTAAGCAATAATAACTGAAGCATAAATGTTTCTTCTTGCTTTAAAAAGCAAGAAGAAACATTTATGCTTCAGTTAAATGAAAATTATGAGAAAAGTAATTGTACATCAAACTTAAAAGAAAAGTAATTTTAAAATAAAGGTTTTGTTTAGCTTTTTTTTATTTATGCACCTTATATGCTGTATTTACTTCTTAGACAGAACTATTTATTTTTTTTTTTAATTTATTTTTATGACGTATCAGGTTATTATAATACAAATATGCAGTAAATTTGCAAGAAAAAATGAATTTCTTAGAAGTCTTACTGCAACTAATTTACCTCACATAAAGGATTTTTTAATTCTCAATTGTAGAAATGGAACATCTGTTGTTTCATATTTAGTGAATGTAAAATTTAGATTCACATCTATTAAACTGTGTTCAGCTACATTATATGCTGCTTTGAAATATTTTAGATTAACCTAAAATGTCTAAAATCCATTTCAGACCGGGCTAACACCTTTGATGGAAGCTGCATCCGGTGGCTATGTGGAGGTCGGAAAAGTGCTAATCGATAAAGGAGCCGATGTCAATGCTCCTCCTGTGCCTTCTTCTCGAGATACCGCTTTGACCATTGCTTGTGACAAAGGGCATTATCGTTTTGTACAGTTACTATTAGAAAGGCAAGTATAAACACATTTTGTAAGATGTTTCCAACGGGAGAAATTGAGTTGGTGTTCCATTGATTTGTTGAGAAAGGTTCATACCTGTGAACCTAAACTCTCTTATTTATTTTTCGATGTAATTTTTATCGATTTAAAATTCATACAGTTTTATAGTCTCTGATTGATTGTGAACTTCTTGCTAAAAATTTTTGGAACTCGAAACCAGATTAATATCAAGGATGTTTATTTAACAAAAATTAAAACATTCTCAGAAAAAGTGCCCTTTTGCTACTTAGGTGAAAGGACTACTTACTTTGAAACCAGCACCTTCTTCTAAAGTAAGATTGGAAATCTTAAGCATTTTTAAAAATTATTTTGTAGAAATGTAAAACCTTTCAGATAGGTATAATTTCAATCAAGACTTTTTTCTGGAAGAGGGTTTTAGTAGTTTGATATTTTTGTATATACTAGTTGCTTTTCCTGGAGTTTTGCAGATTACTTCAGAAATAAAAGCAATGTCAAATGAGACATATTTAATATTCAGACCTAAAGAAAATAGAAAAAATTTAGTGTAAAAGTTCCTATCAGAGTATTGATAGCAGTCCCTAAAAACTCCCACTTAACGTTGCATGGGCTGTCTTGAATATGTCAGTCATTTCCTGGGTGTGAGAAAAAACCTTATATCATTTGACTCATGTTTACTTGGGCTATCTTGATTGTTGTATCCTTCCTAAACATAGAAAGAACAGAGGTCACATGATGCACGTCCTTAATGAATAAATAAGGAAAAATACGTTTGAATTTGCCCATTAGAATAAAGATAACAGTATCTACTGCATTAGTAGACCCTACAGATACTCATTAAAAACAGGATAACTACCCAAAAATCTTGATTAGGGTTAGGAAAAAATCCTCATAAGGTGTGTACCTGTTATGTTAACAGTTCTGTTAAAATTACTGATCTGAGTAAGGATGAATAAGTTATTCATTAGAAAAAAGTAATGCATCTTGTCGATTACTGATGTCAAACTCAATGTAAAACTTAGTTTTTCATGAAATTGCAGAAAAAAAAGTCTAAAAATTTTTTTTAATGTGGAAAGGATCATTAAAATAAACTCATACCACATATTGTATATGTGTAGTAATATTATTGTTGTAAAGAGAATGGTACTTCTAAACTGAACTTATTCCTTTAATGACTCCAATTTATGTTGTCATTCTAAAGTAGTTCCACTTCATTGCTTTCATTGCATGTTTATTCCTCTGTTATTGCATCAATGAAATAACTTCACTGAAGTATTGACTGAATGAGTCAAAGAAATATTGCGTTTATCTCGGAATTTTCTACCTTGTATTTTTGTATTAATATTTCAACATCACTAGTTATAGGTACAATTTGAGAATTAAAAATTTGTACTATGAAGTGTTTTATGCAGTTTTATGTTTATGTGATTAAATTGCATTATGAACAATATATTGCCTGTTTGTAAAGCATTTGTTGTTTGAGGTATTATTAATGTCATTGACTGTACCAGTAGCAGTTTTTCTTCTTTTTTTTTTTTTTTTTTTAAACTAGTGAATATTTTTAGTTATTGCATCTTTATTTTCATCCTTATTCAAGTTTGATTTATGTACTTTGCTATTCCAGGGATGCCATAATTGATGTTAAAAACAAGAAAGGAGATTCTACCGTGTGGCTGGCTGCTAATAGTACGTAAAAACTTTCAGAAGTTACTGTAGTGTTCATTGTAGTGTACCATGCTAAAACCAGTTGAATAAAAGAATATACAGGGTTTTTATAAAGTCTAGTACTGACAAAGTAATTAAGTAGAAAAAGACTTTTATACTAATGTACATATGTATTTTTTCCTTTTGATTTTTATCCAATATTCCTAGATGCAGTAGTAGCCAAAGGTAGTGCTAACATCAGATACTGAAAGTGGTGTGTATGAAAGAACTCATTGAGTTTTACCTGTTTAGGTTTGTCTCAGACAAAGAGTTTGACCACTGTTCCCTATTGATGACATTTTAAAGGAAATAATAATGGATAGGATATCATTTGTAGCAACAGATATGTTGTTACAAATGTATATGTAGACCTAACTAATAAATAGCACTCATGGTGCTGGTAAAGGGGATTTTGAGGTTAACTCCTCGGAAGTCTTTGTTTTACCGCATATTGCCAATAGTAAAACGGCAGCTTTTTTTTACATGAAAGGGCAGTAATGGCTTAACCCCCATTCCTCGGAAGACTAATTTTGACTGCGCAAAATTGAATGTCATTTGTGGATTGAAAGGAGCCTTTGAAAGCATTTTAGGGACCAGAGGTTTTTCTTCCTTATATTTCTCTCACTTTTTTAAAACTTGGTATTAACCTCCTAGCGATTGGGCAGTTTCAGAATTACAAGTTAAAAAGACGTGATAAGACTTTCAAAACCATCAGTCAGTTAAAAATCATAAAAAAATATTGAAATATAAATCTAAATCATTAATGTGATAATTATATGTTAGTAAATAAACATTTAAAAAATGATAGAAAATGACAAAAATTAATCCCGAAATTTACGTAGTAATTTAAATGATATTCTTATTAATGCATATTTCTTTATTTTTTGAGTGTTGACATTTTTTTACTCTTAAATGCGCAAAACTTTTTGATGACCAGTCAAATTTTTGTATAGGTGGGTGCTGGTCCGCAGTACCACAGATTCGAAATCACTGATCTAGATCTTCTCAGTGCCACAAAAACTACATTCATTTAGTATATAAATTTTTATGAAATCGGGATCAAAATAAAAAGATAATTATGATTAAAATTTCATTGCTCACCTTAAATTGAGTATTACTAGGAGATAGTGGTTGTTGCTATGATCATAATATTTTTGTGCTTGTTTGTGTTGTCACAATCTTAGACAAACGGTTGTCCATAAAATAATATGGTCTTAGACATTTTTTGCTCTTCTTTCTCATACAATATCTGCATATGTACTTCCTTTAACAAGAATATTTTTCATTTATGATAACACCACTCCTTTGTTTTGTATTTTTTATTCTCAATTAATAATTACTCAATATAAAATTGAGATTTTCCTCTTATGCTTCTTCCAATCATTTTTTTTTTTAAATTTTAATTATCAAGCAAAGTTTTTAGTTTTTCAGATTACTAAGTTAATTTTTTCAATATTTTGGTATTGAAATATTTAATGTTTTTATTCTGTTGCAGGCGGACATCTAGAAGTTATTCAGTTATTAGTTGCAAATAATGCAGACATTGATAGCCAAGATAACAGAAAAGTGTCTTGTCTCATGGCTGCATTTAGGAAAGGGCATATAAAAGTTGTCAAATGGATGGTGAAACATGTCACTCAGTTCCCATCTGACCAAGAAATGGCCAGGTGTATGAGTACTGTTACAGATAAGGTAAGAACCATCATTGTTGCACTCTTTGTGAATACTAGCAGGGGTAGGAGTTGGGAATATGATCAGATGTTCATAGTGAGATAAAAATGTAAAGTATCTGCGCACGCAAGTCAAAACTATCTGCAGGTAAAAAACAATACACAATCGAGTCTCGATAGTTTAAAGTCCTAAGGGACTGGCTAAAAATTTCCGAGTTATTAGTAGTTTGAGTAATAGGAAGTTGCCACTACTTTCTCAAGAGTTTGTGACTCAACAAAAACTTTGAGATAAAGGAGTATTCGAGTTATAAGGCTTTGAGTTTTCGAGACTCTACTGTATAGTGTGTAGGTAAAATTTTTAGTAAGATAATGCCTTTTGCTATTAATTATGTATTTATAAAATCAAAAGGTGAACTTTTTCATTAATTTAGCTACAGATTTGGAATACAATCAATGTTTAATATTAATAAGCTGCAAATGTATCCACGCACGGCGTGCGCATGTGCATCTGTATGATCTAACTATGCAGATGTTTTTTACCCCCCCCCCCCCACACACATTTGTAAAGAAATGAAAAATATGTTAAATAGAAAGGTGCTCCTGGATTGTTTAACTATGACCTTGCCAATATTATCTCTTTTGAGGATAACAACTTGAGAGGTGACAATATTACCTCTTGAGTTAGATTACTTTCATTTCATATTCCAGCTCAAATCTCTCCAATTATGTTTCTGTTTGACTGAATTGCCCAAAAAGAAGTAAGCACTGTCAAGGTTATAGTTCCAATTGCCAGAGAAGCACCCCTTTCTCAAATTGCAGCTCTGAGAGTGTGTGGAGGGAGGGGTGAATGTTATCAAAGTTTATTTTGTCATCTGTTGAAATAAAATAAATACAGTGAAAGTTTTTTAAGTAACAGCTAAAAGAATTAGTTTTATGATGTTTTTTTTATTTTAAAATATTTAATTGTCTTATGAAATTATTCATGAGTTTTGCAGTTTTTATTCTTGTTTAACCTTTTCAATTTTAAGACAAGTTTAACACTCAATTTTAAGTTCATTTTTAATGGCTTGAAAATTTGTAAAATCCTAAATCCGCACAGTCCCAAGTGGTGCGAATTTCTTACCATTCCTGTATATGTGGGTGTGATCAATTTAACTTAAAAATAATTTGTGCTCCTCATGAAAATAGAAAAACTGTACATAAAATGCTTTTCGATTTCTGTAATAAATTGTTTATTTGCATACTTATTATAAAATAAAATTCATTGGAAGTTTTACTTTTAAATTACCTGCTTAGATAAACTCAGATTTAAAATGTACGACAAAATATTTCCTACTTCGTAATGTGTCACTGTGTAAAAAAATAAAATATTAAATGCATTCTGTTGTAGTTTAGGATAGAATATGAAACATTTAATTATTCTCTATGAATGTCAAGCTTATAAATTAACCATCAAAATATGATATTTTGTTGTCCTTAAACTGTCTTGAAATTTTATCAAAATTGTGTCCTACTTTTTTTGAAATCCTCATTTCACCCCTGATACTAGTATTAGTCACTGAATAATTTTTGAACACTTTTGTTTTATATTTCACTTAAACCTGACTCACGAGGCCTGATATCAAAATTTTTAGTTTTTTTTCAATGCAGGATCTGTGAGTTTTGGGATTTCTAGGATCTTAATGTGATCCCAGCTTCACCTTTGTAATTAATCATTCTTGAAAAGCAGAAAAAAAAAAAAAAAGAGAACAAAACATTATTGGTGAAAAACCAATAACTTTCAAGAGATGTTGAGAACCTTGTTGGTGGTACTTTTTTTGTTCAAATTCTCGCTAAGGAAAAGGAACTGAATTATATGGAGTGCAAAAACAGATAGAAACCCAATAAATTAGTTGCAAGCGGTATTAGAAATAAGTTGTTGCGAGTCACATTTTGTGACCAAAAATTTTGATTTGATGACTGGATTTACAACTTTGGCTCCAAATTTGACTCCTGGAGTTTTGGTCACACTGAAGTTTTTCTTTCCTAGCTTAAGACCTATAAGACTTAAAGTTTAAATTCGTAAAAGCATTTTTTAAATGCAATCCATTTTGTATTTATAAACCATTTTCTTCTGTATATTTTGCAAATCTTTTTAAATATGCTATCAGTAATGTGTAGTATTTGTATTTAATCAAATTTTTTAAACATTGGGATACATATATGCACGATTCATTAAAAATGGTGTTGAAGTTGTATATTTTGGTGCCTAGAAGTTTACACTTAGGTGTCATCATGACCCCATATTTAATTTCTTATTTTTAACACTGGTTGCAAACACTGAGCGATATCCTGACTCGTCCCCTCCCTTAATCAATGAGCATATTTTGAAAATCACCAACTATGATTCAAGAACAAGTTACTTACAGTGCCACATAAGCTAACAGTAGCAAATCTTTCAAAAGTCATGAAGAAAAATTAGAAATTGATTATGTCTGCACTGCTGATGAATCATGCATTTGTGCAAAAAGCAATTATTAACTATGTTCTAATTAATTTAAATGCTTAAACCAAATTACATATTAAGTAGAAAAATACAAATTTTCAAGTGGTAAAATGTAAATGAAAATAGTGAATTCTTGTGAAAAAAAATGTAATAATTGACAATTTGCTTTTTTTAATATAAAGGTGTTTTAATAGGTATTCTTTTGAAAAATTTCTACTCTTCTTAAAGTTGTTTATAAATTAATTTCAAAGCTATTTGTGGAGAACTTTTTTTTCTTTCAATTCATACAATTTTAGATGTATTACAAGTGCTTGTCTGGATGTTTTTACGTGAATTTTGATACTGTAGATGAAGGTTGATTTTTAATTTAAGTGTTTAATACTATCATCAATTAATGAATTTATTTTTATTACAAACACTGCACAAATTGTCTTTCAGGAGCTACTCAAAAAATGCAGTACTTGCGTTGACATCATTAGGGTTGCTAAAGAAAAGCATGCTGCAGAAGCGAATAAAAATGCAAATATATTATTAGAAGAATTAGACCTGGAGAGGAGTAGAGAAGAAAGTCGAAAAGCTGCCGCTGCTAGACGGCGAGAGCGAAAGAGAAGAAAAAAACGGGAGAAACAGGAACAGGTATAGGAAAATGTAGACTAGAATCTTTAACTGCGTAGGATACCTATAAACTGAAATAGAAACTATGCCTCTATTTTCCTATACTTTTTTGTATCACTGTTGCAATTATTGAGTGCCAATGCGTAACTCATCAAATGTTATGCTTAACAGTCAGGGATGTGACAAGAATTTCTTTCTGTGAGAGAAAGGGGTTTGGTTCTCAACAATCCTTATATACACTCATGCATGTAAGGATTGACGATCATGGCTCAACAGAGACGCTTTGATGATCCAAAAACCCCTCTCTGGTTGCATCCCTGATTGGAGTTAATAGTTAAGAGTGCATTTTTTCCATATTCCTTTCTGTGATATAGGCTGGTATATGTGCAATGTGCTTCAAAATTTGACTGATTATTCACGAGAAAAAATCTTATTTCATTTGAAACATTACTTCCCATTTTAAAGTTAGTAGATCTATTATTCTAAATTTTGATATCAGTTTCATTTTATCTACTTTCAATGGAAAACCCATATGATGGCAGACCTTTGAATTACGTATTTTAAATACGGTTAATAGGTTTAAAGTAAAAATAAATCTTCATTTTTAAAACTTGAGTCTTAATGGAAAATATTAAATATAATATTTACATGTCTCCAAGTTTTTTTTTAATAAATTTGACTCGTGCGGTTTTAATATTGCCAGTGAACATAACAGTATAAAACTATGACTCCTACCTGTCTTAAATTACTGCTTTTAAATTGATGTTCTATTTTAATTACCTTTCATAAATTGAAGTAGCTTGGGGTCTCTTTTTATTCTTATTGTCTTGAATCGTCTTGCATGAAATTTCCTCATTCTTAGAAAATATTAACTCATCTGTTCTGAAATTTCTTCTCTTATCTTAAATTTCTTATGTCACGTTCTTTCTTGCATGCAAATGTAATATTTTCCATTTTTGTTGAATTTTTCTCTAGAACAAACAATATTATCACCAAATTGTAAACTGTGTTAAAGATTCTATATTAATAGCTTATATGCACAGCTTAAATATTATTAAGATATGGTTTGTTTGCTTCATGTTCAGCTGATGACTTACATAAGGCTGGTATTTGTGCAATGTGCTTTGAAATACGACTGATTATTTACTAGAAAACATCTTTTTTCTTTTGAAAATTACTTTGTATTTTAAATTTAAAATTTACAAGGCTTTTTATCAATGTAGCCTCAGTTGAGAAATTCATTGTGATATTTCTGAAAAAGAAGCTCTCTAGTTATCAACAAAAAGTCAACTTTTTTTTAAGTTACAGATAATCAATCACCATTTCTAAGGCGTACTAATTGCAGTCTAGAGAATCAATGGGGAAAACTACATAGATTATTGAAATACTGGGAATTTTTAAAAATACGTCTTCCATATATCTGCAAGGATGGTGTTGGGTCAAACATGATTGTTTTTTTTTTTTTTTTGAAATGCAGAGATGATTTGGGAAATCTGGGTTTTACAGGTAAAATTGAAAAAGCCAAAATGTCTGCTGCGAAAAATTCATCTGCATTTATTTTTTTTAACAATATTCTTGAAAATCTTTTAGACATGAAGCTAAGAAACTTGTTTCTCTGTTCAGTTCTTGTGGCTTACCTGGAGTTGTAACTTAAACTGCAACCAACTTACATGTGAGGAAAACTTGCCAGTTTTGTTTAGTTATTAAAAAAAAGGGGAGAAACTTCTTCTCCTGATAGGTACAATATTTTCACTTCAGTTGTCTTCAAGTTAAAGCAAAGTTTTGCTCCTGTTTATTTTTTTGGGAGACAATGAACAGCCTGGTATGTCTGAAGGAGTAATCTAATGAGAGGTTGCTGTAGTTGAATCCCAACTTGTTACCAGTTTTATGCTAAAGATAATCCATAACATTAGTTTCCTGAACCGCATTCTAGCACCTATTCATCCTTGATAATACATACATACACAAGTATGTGAAAATGTGTGTATCTGTGTAAGTATGCATGTGCGTGTAAGCATTGACAAGCTTGGCTCTAATCCTAGGGCTCTGAGGGAGGAAGGGGAAATGCCGTGACCCATTTCTTGTTGCACTCCTGTTGTTTTCAGTATATGTGGAAAGGAAGGGAGAGTTAAGCATACTAAAAATCATAAAATGGTACTGCTCAAAATTCTGAGCTTTGTTTTGTTATTTTATTACTTTTTTTTTGTTGTTGACTTAAAATCAAGAAATTCTGAATTTCTTTCTCTGTTGAAACAAGAAATTTGCACCCCGAGGGCTGCATAAATGCATAAAGCACTTAAAAATGTAAGAACTTGTTAGTAATTTCATGTTATTCACACAGATATATACACTGAAGTGACAAAAGTCATGGGATAGCAATATGCAAATTTTCAGATGGCAGTAGCATCGCATAGAACAGGTATAAATGCGCAGTGCTTTTACAGAGCTTTCATTTCTGTTCAAGTTATTCATGTGAAGAGGTTTTAACGTGATGATGACCGCACGACGTGAATTAACAGACTTTGAACGCGGAATGTTAGTTGGAGCTAGACGCATAGGTCATGCCATTTCGGAAATCGTTAGAGAATTCAACATTCCCAGATCCACTGTGTCAAGAGTGTGCCGAGAGTATGAAATTTCAGGCATAACATCCCACCATGGACAGCGCAGTGGTCGACCGCCTGCACTTAAAGATCGAGACCGGCGACGTCTGCAAAGAGTCGTAAATTCTAACAGACAAGCAACACTGCGTCAAATCACCGTAGAAATCAATGTGGGACGTACAATGGACGTGTCTGCTAGAACTGTGCGGAAAAATTTGGATTTCTTGGGCTATTCCAGCAGAAGACCGACTCGAGTGCCTTTACTGACAGAACGACATCGCTTGCAGCGACTCTCGTGGGCACGTGAGCATATCGGTTGGTCCCTAGATGAATGGAAAACCGTGGCCTGGTCCGATGAGTCACGATTTCAGCTGGTAAGAGCCGATGGTAGGGTTCGAGTGTGGCGCAGACCCCACGAAGCCATGGACCCAAACTGTCAGCAAGGCACTGTTCAAGCTGGTGGTGGCTCCGTAATGGTATGGGCTGTTTTTTCATGGCATGGACTTGGTCCTCTAGTGCGACTGGACCGAACATTGACTGGAAATGCTTATGTGCAGCTACTTGGAGATCACTTGCAGCCATTCATGGACTTCATGTACCCAAACAACGATGGGATTTTTATGGATGACAATGCGCCATGTCACCGGGCCACAACTGTTCGCAATTGGTTTGAAGAAAATTCTGGACAATTCCAACGAATGATTTGGCCACCTAGATCGCCCGACATGAATCCCATTGAGCATTTATGGGACACCATCGAGAGGTCTGTTCGTGCCCAAAATCCTGCCCCATCAACGCTTTCACAATTATGGACGTCTATCGAGACAGCATGGCTCAATATTCCTGCAGAAGACTTCCAACGACTTGTTGAGTCCATGCCACGTCGAGTTGTTGCACTTCGCCGGGCAAAAGGAGGGCCGACACGATATTAAGAGGTATCCCATGACTTTTGTCACTTCAGTGTATACATAGATGCATCTATAATACTTAGATAATAATACGAGGCATGTTTTTAAAGTTCGTACCATTTTGGTATAAATTAAAAACAAGGGGAGATACCTTTAAAATTTTTTTTGCACGAAAGCCTATACCTTAAACTCCTTTTTATATAATTGCCAACAATAGCAAGGCACTTATAATATCCTACAATCAGCTTTTAAAGTCCCTCTTAGAAATATGCCGCCACTGCATTACGATTATCCTGACATCACTGTCATTGTCGTGGCACTATCTAGCCGCTGATGTGTTGCTTCATATGCAGAAACAAGTAGTAGTTACTGGATGCTCGATCAGGGCTGCTTTTGCACAAAATCTTCATTAATGAAGGAAGGTCAACCACTCCATTCCTCGGTGTGCACATTAGATTCTCCATCTTGGAACGCTCTTACCCAAATTCTAACCATTCCATCGCTCATAATGATTTCACCATGTACTGAAGAAATCTTGCAATGAATATCGATAGCTTTTCACCATTTTGCAGTTAAAAAACGAATTGCAGCACTTACTTTACAGTCGGCGGCACTCTCAATCGATGGACGTTTTTTGAAGCTGATTGTACAATATGATAAGTGCCTTACATTTAATGGCAATTATGTATGTAAGTAGTTTAAGGTATGGGCTTCCATTAAAAAATAAATTATAAAGATATCTTTGCTTGTTTTTAATTTTTACTAAAACGGTACTTACTTTAAAAACGTGCCTTATGTATGATGCATCTATAATTTATAATACATAGATGCATCTGTGTAAACAGCAACCTGTGGTATGCGATGATCTATGGTTGAGAGGGATGTGAAAATAATTAAGGGAGGGGGCGAAATAACCCAAGAAAAGAAAGTAATGAGTATGATTAAATGATAATTGTCTTACCTTAATATATGTGTCCTGCCCTATCTGTTTTTGTTTGAGCTATGATTAAAAGATTTGATGAACATAAATTAATTGGTGGAGCTCATTTCTGTACCCGGGAGGTACAGGGCATTATGTCACTAAAACAAAAGTTGCCAGGAATTGCTGTTATTCACTGTATCTTGTTTATCAGTATTGATTGTTGTTAGTGGCTTGAAACTCTAAGAAAGTATAAAAAGTTCAGCAATATGGTACATAGATCTCCATTTGGAAAATAATGGACATAGTGTCCTTTTACCTCCTGCACACAGATTTGGTAAACACTCATTGAATAACTTATTTCGATGATTTGAATGTCTTTCTGACAATAATTTGCATCTTCAAATATACAAAGTACTTAAAATGGTGACATGTAACATTCAAATTCAAATTTCCTGAAGCTTCAGGGTAGAAATTTTGTTTCCACAAATCTTGAAAGTTGGGGAAATTGTTATGAAATAATGAAAATCGAAAATTTTTGGTATAATAAAAAATTGATTTTTCTATCTGTCATCGATCCTATAATTGTCCAATGTGCTTCATTTTGGCTTGTCTTGTTCTCTCAGTTACTGCAAAATACTTTCTGACAGTGGTTAAATGCAAAAAAAAAAAATTGAGATCCCTGATTTTTTCCCGAGATAGAAATTTAAACAATATTTCTGCATTAAAAATGGTGAAATTTTACTATAGCTGATTTGGAAAATGTTCAAGTTTTGGTTAAGGATTCACTTTGAAATTTCTGTGGGAACCATGTATTAACAAGTATAGAAGAACTGCAATATAAGTGCTGAGTATAAAAGATAAATGTTATAATCAACTGTGTACTTCCCGAATGCTAAACAAGAAAGAAAAAGCAAAGAAATGTTTAAAAAGAAATGTGCACTGTGTGCATTTCTGTCAGGTCAAATGGAACCTATTTTTAAGAGAAAATATTTTATTTTTGCTCAGTAAGACTGAAAAAAAAAAAAAAAAAAAGTGAGAGGAGGACATTCATAAATAAGTTTTAACTAAAGAAATAGGAAAGAAAAACTGCATATTGCAACTGAACAACATACATTCAAGAAAAAATGGTTTTGTCTGTCAAAGTTCCTTGTAGCCAGAAGGATACTTTACTGCATTCTTATCACTGAATCATCTTTAATGGAATAATATATTGAAATAGATTTTACATGCTTTTTTAGAACTAAACTCACTTACAGTGAGTTTGTTTTTTAATTAAAAATTTTATTTATTTTTAACTTGTGTTTTCTGTAGCAGATTTTGATGAAAATTATATTACAAATGTGTATCTTTGGAATAAATACAAACGTTTTAGAGGATAAATCTTTAAAAACTATTTTCTGTTATTTTACTTTTTTGTAGTTATTAAGTTATTTGCTGTCCAGTTTCATATTTGCAACTACATTTTGTGTACCAACTTCTACAAATCAAAGCTGAAGTCATCATTTAATTCTTCTCCTGCAAGATTTTTTTAAATTTTATACTTATGAGGAATTGGGGACGTTTGAATTCATATTTATTGAAAAATCAATTGATCTCAGTACTAGAGAGGTTTTGTGAAGTTTCTCATCTCTTCTCTTTAAAATAGATGTACTTTAAAATCTTTCACTGTGACTAACTCTTTGTCGTAATCATTTCTAGATTTCTGTCTTTTTCTCTCTTATCTTCTTTGCAAAGAATACTAAACTAATTTGATTTTGGGATTTAATGATTACAATTTAAAACACGTAAGAATATAACTAAAATTAAGTCGTTTTATACATTAATTTAAATAAAAACTAGCTCATTTGCTGCAGTCATACATAGTTAAAAAGTAAATAAATAATTTTTGCTTGTTAATTTGCTGTTTACTAGCAACATATTGTAGAATAAAATATTCAGTTTGGAGTTGTCAAATTATTACATTACATTAGTTCAAAATTTCATTAAAAAAAAACTTAGTTCTTATTTGTTGCTCTTCAAGTGCCAAATGTGGATAAAAATCGGTATCACAGTAGATTTTTCATGGATAGAGTTAGGGAACAGCCATTTCTAAATATCAGAAATATAGAAAATTAAGATATGGATAATAAGATATCATTCCATGTATATACCATTTTTATGCTACTATTTTTTTTCTTTTCATTCAAAGAACTGCCGAAGAAATTTTTAGCACCTTATGCAGCTAATGTAATTTAATTCCATCTAACTTTCATGTTGAAAGCTATACTTTTGATTAAAATATTGATTGATTTTAATTTTCATCATGAGCTTTGTTGTTTGTTATATGGAAGACTATAGTGCATATTTGATTGTTCAAAATGTTTGAGATATCGTGAAGTACATCTGTTTAACTCAGGGAATAATTATTTATTTTCACATATTTTGAGCATTAGTCCTGAAAGGACAACTATTTTTTCAATGTGTCAAAATAATTTTACTGTGCCATACCTATGTGGTTCTTGTGTCATTTCTTGTTTCTGTTAAAGAGGTTCATTTTCTATATTAAATTAAAAAGAAAAGTTTAAACACTTTTTGTTAACCTTTTGCGCTGTTTTTAACAAGTTATCTTGTTCAACTAACCTGTAACTCAAGACTGCTGTGGATAATTTAGCAAAACAACATTGAATATTTGCCTAGGCCGAAATACTGGACTAAAACTTTTGGCTATGTTTCGAATTGGTTCCAAAGCTATCGGTACTTTCGAAACGCTATCAAATTTTTCTACTGGTTATTTTATAACCTGATGTGTACTTATTCCATTGTCCAGAAAAGGTCATCTTGCTTTTGTTTGATATTCATTAAAATGATTATATTTGCATTCCCAAATGTAATATAAGAACTGAATTTAAGTGCGTGATTTAAATTCAATAACTTTATGTTATTCATCAAACTTGATAGTTTGACTCTGAAGGTTTAAAATATGTGCTTTAGAATTTTGCTATACATGTGTTTATTTAGCTATCTCAGCTGAAAATTAAAACAAATGATGTATGCCTTCTTGCACTAATTCTTTTTGTGTATGTTTATAGGTTCTTTTGTTCTTTTTTGTAACTGCTATTTGTTCTTACCATTTTGTAGTTTTATATATATTTTCTTCTTTGTATAAAAAAATTGGTTGTTTTACAGTGTTTCAGCTTCTTGGTTCTGTTTTTTTTTTTTTTTTTAATTTTTATTTTTTTAAGTTACAAAACTACTCCCACTCTTTCCGACATTCCAATTACTCCATTTCTTGCCTCATTTTGGTAGCATGGAGGTATTTAGACCATGTCTTAATCTTTCCCTAGCTTCTTCTCATTATCTGAAATTAAAAATTACATTTGAAATGCTTTATAAGAAAGAAAATTTATATCATTTGTGATCTCAATAACTATTATACGGAGTAGTTAGCTGGAGCATCATTTTTTAAAAAAAAGTTGATGCAGTCAAAACTGACATGGAGCTTATGAATAGATTTCCTTTAAAATTTGGGCAGAAATGCATTTGTATAGTAATTTGAAAATTGTTTGTGAGGGTCCATGAGAGATTTGATTTTTATTTAAAATTTTGTTTAAAAATGGAGTTAAACTTCAGACAAGCTCTCATGATGTTTTTTAGTAATTAAACCCCCCAAAAAATAAACCAAACTAATGATTAATTAAAAAAAAAGTTTTTTAAACAAAAATTAGTAAATATATTTAAAAAAAATTCAACTAGAGCATTAGTAAAAGTGATTGTTAAAGAAATTATTCATTAAAGAGTTTAGTAAAACATACCTAGGTGTCAACTTGAGCTGAAATTTGCTTTAAAAGCGGTCCAATGACTAATTTCTAAAGTTAGTGATTTTTTTTTCGAGGAGGGGGGGGGGGAGGCTGAGCAGGTCAGTAGTTTTTTGGATTAAGGCATATTTTATTATGATTTCATAACTTTAGCCCACAAATAAAACTTGTTTTAAATTAACTGTAATACATACTAATTCATTTAAGCTAAGTAACTTCCAATCCAACTAATATTCTGTATGAAAATGGCATTTTGCTTCTCTTATGTTTTTTAAGCTTTAATTTTTTAGTATACACTATTAAAGGATATTTTTTATTCTTATGTTTTTTAAGCTTTAATTTTTCAGTATAAACTATTAAAGGATATTTTTTCATGTGCAATTGATACCTTTTAGTATTGTTAAACAGTGTGATTTGATTGTATTGTATTTTTTAAGAATGAAGAGTTTGATATTGCACTGAGCTCTTAATTATCTGCATGCAAATTATCTGTACAGCCAGGTTTTTCAGAATTTTGATGCATCGATTTAAAAGGTGAAAAAAAGAAGGAAAAATATCTTTAGATGTTACGAAATACTATCCATTCATTCTCTCATTGCTAAGATGCAAATGTAATTGATTGATCAACAAATATGTTGGACGCCAAATGAGTATCTTGGTAGCACTCAATGGCATAGAATGTTTAATTTCTATTAGAAGTCCCTAACTGGCAGCCCCCAGGCCAAATGCGACACTAATCTAGTTTCTGCATTTTGCGAAGTCTTTTGGGAAAATAATTCGCTACTTCACTAAAATAGCGACCAGTAGTGTAGCGAAGACGAATGAAATCAATATAATGACATGTACTAATAGTTTTATTACATTGATCGTTCAGAAAAGTTAAGCTTTAGAAATTGACATTTTACATTTTGGATTTCCTTACTCACTTCAGGAAGGGTCCAGACCTAATGGATTCTCCCCTTGACTACGCCACTGATGGTGACAAAGTCAGAGAAGAAATTCATTTAAACTAAAGCAGTCAAAGCCTTTGTTAAATTATGTGTGCAAATTTTCTGTGTAGATCTGAACAACAATTAGCATGGATAATAGAGTTCAGTGTAATTAAAATTCATATGTATTTGTTTTCTTAACATTGAGCTGTGCTTTTAATCTTGTGAAAGTATGATTTGCTCTTTATGTACTTACTGTCTACACATATGTATATTTTTGCATATACTTATTGTCATTTAGTAAAGTTTAAATAAAGTGTTTAAGTAGAATTTTAGACTTATGTTTTTCAAACAGTTCAAATTCATTCTCTTTTACTTTTAGCTTAATCAAAGCAATTAGTAAATGTTTATCATAATTTTAATTTGATTAGCAAATATATTTTGCTTGAAGACATATAAATTGATTGTAATACCTTAAATAGTTGTATTACTTAATATGACGGATAAAAGATGTAATTTATCTTTAGGTAATTTTGTGCAGTTTATACATCTCAGCTTGTTCTTTTGCATAAGTCTTAAGATTCATATAAAGATTAAAAGTACAGTAATATTTCTATTTAATAAATGCCGGAAACTGTATGAAAATGTTTCATAAGACAATCGGTTACAAAGTAACCTTCATTGATTTTTTAAAAATTATAATTGTATTGTACTATTTTATGAAGGCATAAAAGCTATTATTTTCAGGTTTTATTTGTTGTGAAGGAAATTTAATGCATGTATTGCATATCTCAGTTTAATTTGCTGTATCACACTGAAATATTTGAAGTGAGTGTGCTGATTAAAAAGAAGACTGATAGTATGCATTAAACTTTGTTTAAACTTTAGCTTTCTACAATGAAACTGAGAGAAAAAAAAACCATTGGATGATTTGTAGTGAAACCTATAAAATGAGGAAAAAACTTAGAATTAATGAAAAGTTTCAAAGCTACATGAAGTGAAAGTTTCACACTTCTTTAATTATGGCTAAAATTTTGAGCAAATTATGTTTTCTGATAACACTTACTTATAAAGTACAAAAATTAGTGAAATTTTTTTTTTACTTATCAAGCTTTCATGCCTGATTATTGCATATTTTTTGTCTTGTTTGGAAATAATGAATTATCATTTATTTCCCCTGCACTTGCGTAATTTTTTCCCTTCCATTTAGATTTTCACATGATCTAAATGGAAGGGAAGAAATTAAGATGTAATGCTTTTTGATGAGAATAAGTTTCATAGCTCAAGATAACTTTTTGATAATAATTACTAACGACAAATGTAAATATTTCAAATTTTTTCCCTTAAAGTGCTTTTATAGCTACTAAAGTTGGTAATTTATTGTCATAAATTTGCAGCAACAAAATAGCATATTTATTATTTGAATATTCTTCAGGTAGATAGGACCAAAACTGAAGAAAATAAATAAATATATAAATCAAAATAATAACAAAAATCAATGCTCAAGGTTCTACACCTATTTGTTTTTTAATCAGCTCCTATATATATTTTTAACAGGAGTCGCTAACTCATAGTAATTTAGACTAGTTTATTGATTACACTTGTTTTCTGAAGAAGCCTGCCTGTTCCTGAAATAGATGTAAATGTACTTAAATGTAATTTATTGGATAGTCTTTGATTTCTCACCCTACAAAATTAATTAATCATGGGGAGATATATATACAATATATTCTAGTATTTTCTCTGTGATATATACAACTTAGTCTTTCCATTACCTTATTATTTTATTAGGAGAGATTAAAATAATATTTTAATATTTTACTTGAAACAACCTTTTAAGAAAAATGTGGAATGTTCGCCCCAAGGAATCGCTCCTTTCAACACTACATTCTTGTCAACAGAATAATTTTAACGAAATTGGGTCTAATTATTTTCAAGAGCAATTAAAATTATTTTTTGCATTCTTGCAGTGCATTAATTGTTTATGTATAAAAATAACAATAACTAAATGAGTAATAGTAATAAAATTAAATTACTGATAAGTCAAAAAAAAATTCTATGAGCTTATGCCTGTCATTTTTTTTAGTTATGCAGAAATTTCTGAAAATGTTTTTGTTAAATTTATTTTAATATTGGTCTATTTGTACAGAACTGTTGTAAATTAGTGTTCTAGGATTTTTTTTTTGAATTATTAGAATGCTATGTTTTCTAGAATTAGTAGAAAATTTTAGAGTGAATTTTTTAAGCAGTCATGCCTTCAAACATTAGTCCACCCATCAATGCTGCTACGTGTGACATGTTTTCTTCTAATGATCAAATGCAGAAAAATTAATATTATGGAAAAGATGAAAATATTTGCAAGGCCACTAGGTAATTAGCAACATTATGTTAAAAATACATTTCATTACCTAAAAATAATTTGAAGAAAAGAAATCTGTTACCAAAGTCTGCTCCGTATGAATTTACTTTGATATGTTAGCATTTTCATGTTCATGTAATGCCATCACATACAAATTTAGGCAAGTTTACTACTAAGTGTTCCTAACTTAGTTTTGTATAAAGCAGAATTTTTCACTGAACTATTACTTTTTCCTCCACTACTCACTCATTTCATACTCTTTGTAACTCAGATCAATATTTAAAAAGCAAAATGTTTTTTATTATTTTTAAAGAAGGCAAAAGATGCGTTAAAATTATGTTTGTAAAATTGCAGAATGGCTTCATTTTTGCTGTCCAAGATTTGTATTACAGTTGATTACACATTGCTTTTTCATCATACTAGCACTTGTAAAAGATCAACTATGCAGGATTAAATGATAATTTTGTGAGAGCTGACATAATCTAACAAATTCAGTACATCTTAGGCAGTCAGAAAAATGTGCTATGTACGGCATTGCAAACCTAAGTAGCTGAAATACTAGTATTGAAGTAATAGCTCTGAAGATTGGGAGGCTGCCAATACATATTGTTTGAGGAGTTTGGTCAACAACCGAAATATTCTTACCATTTGCAGATTTCCCGTGTGCAGAAAACACAAGATCATCAACAATGGAGGAATGTTGATGTAAATTTTATGCAACCAGATGACAGGTAGCCTTTGTTTCATCTGTTTTGCCAATACATGGCAAGTTTTATTTTTGACAATTTATTCAATGTGACAATCACTTAAAGGAGGATATAAGTCGATTGAACCTTAACTATTATGATGTTCAAAAATCTTTTTATATTATATATTGTAACCTTGTTATTGTTTTTTTAGTAGATTCATAATTGAATGTGTAATCTGTATTGCATTAAATGTGCATCTTAATAATTGAGATAAATAGATAAATAATTAACTTTGATAAAGTGTGAATGCCATATTTGTGGCATGCGTACTTGGTTATATGATCAGTTAATTGTATGAAATACTGTTTTTAGTGATGAAACTTTTTGTTCAAAAAAAAAAAAAAAAATCTGGGAGGGAATTTTATTGTTGTGAGGAAATGATGCTACCTGCTGGGGACAAACGTAATAACACTTGTGTGAATTGATATTTAGTGAAAATTTCATTTTAAATCTTTTTTACTTAATTTCCACGGTATTTGAAATAAAACTCACTAAAATGTGGACTTATGGTTTATTTCCTCAGCAATAATTTTGAAATATTTTTTACTAGAAGTGAGGCAAGTGACGGAGTGGCATTTTGGTTCTTTTAGACTTGCATAAAATATATCTAAAATAAAGTATAGAAGTTTTGCTTCAATTACCTTGCTAAACTTTGTTCTAAAAAGTATTTAAACCCATAAAAATATGCATGAGTTATAAAACATTCATAAATTATAACGAGGACAGAAAAGACCTTCATATCAATGAAAAAATTAAACATGGTAATAAATTATAGTAAAACTCAAAATTGGAAAATATTCTAGATGACTAAATGGCGGTAAATATCTCATGGTTATCATTTTTTGCCAAGTTTTAGCCAACTGCCTTCAAAAGAAGCATTTTTTTTTCCAATGGGGGCTGCGTAAGCGATTTTTCTAACACGTCTTTTGCAGACCCAGTGCGATCCCCCTGATAAAGCATCCAGTCTTTGCATGTGCCACCATCAAGGCGCTGTAATACGTTGGCACAGATAATTTTGATGCCCAGTTATAGCCAGATGGAGGCTCCTGGACTCTCTTTGATGCGAAACTGCGCTAGTAATTTAATTTTGCTGAAGGATATTCAAAGCCAAACGAATATCCCAAGGGATTTTTTACGTGCCGCATAATCATATGACATGGCCGCTGAGAATTTTCTGCATCACGAAAATCCACAGACTGGCCACCGCAGGTCAAAACCCGAGCTGATTTCACAAGAAGCATTTAAATTAATTAAATATTTTTCATTCAACATTTCAACAGGATAAAACAACAATTACTATTTTGTGAAAAACTAAAACTACAAATAAATATAATTAGAATTTGTGGCTTTAATCTTTGTATCAAAAGCACACAACAGCTCTATATTTCTTTCTTTACTTTTTGGAAAATCAGTTCTAAGATGTATTTGTATAAAAAGTATAGCATATACAAGACTGATTATATATTCAACTAAATGCAGACTTAAACTAATAATTAGAACTATAGAACTATGCAAAGTTTGAGCTGCTTAAATATGCATTCTAAATCACTTGCCACTCCAGTGTTCAGTGATTTTTCTTTAACTCAAAATTTTGATAGCATTTTTAATGCGTCTTGATCTTTTTGAGAGATCATTATTTCCTCCGTGTTTAGGAACATCAGATAACTTGCTGCTTGTTTACATACTATCTTGCGATATTTTTGGATAATTTTGCTTGGGTTTTTTTAAACGAAAAAAATACAGCAGAGAAAACAATTTTATTTATGTTTTGACTTTAACATTATATTTGAAATGTCTTTTTTTTTTTTTTTTTGGACTTCTGTCAAATTGACTAGTAGTAGAAATTAATTCAGTAGGTGCCCAGTAATTGAATCAGTGGTTGATTAAATCAGCCACTTTAATGAATCAAATCCTCAAAAATAGAATGGAACCCTGTGTTAACAATAATAAATTGCCAAATATTTGAATCAAATTCACTGCTTAAATGAATCAAGTGTAACTCCTTCCCACAAACAAGTGGTGCATTAGCTCGGTTGTTTTTTATTTTCCTGCTTGAAGTAAAATAATTTATGTAAGTAGTAAAAAGAAAGGAGGTGTTGCATGTTGCACCCTTTCAGTGAGCTCTCTTCAGAAAAGTCAAATAGAATCATTCAGATGGAAAGAAACTTCTATGTTCTAGTCTTAGACACAAGTAGCATTAACATTGGGGCAACAAGGCGCAAATACTGAAAACTATACGTAGTTTTATGTCACTGAAAAAAATTGTATAAATTGATTACTAACTATATTTAGCAATCAACAGCAGATATATTTTTCAGAGTAGGTAAGTTAAAATTAAATTTTGTGATAATCAAAAAATTAATATTTTAGTGAACGGCATACTTCTAATTATACTTCTTGTTTGACAACAAATTAAATCAAGTTCTCTTGAATTGTGTGTACAATTCGTTATTAAAAATGTTTTCGCTTTATTCAATGAAAATTATTTGGAACAAACATGATTCATATAAGTATCAGTAACCATAAAGGGGGGGGGGGGATAATTTTTCACAGGAAATTGAAAAAAGAAAATTTAAGAAAATGAAATAAAATTTGAAACTTTATTGACCTAACTTCTATGTTGCCTAATGGAAGGCAGCTATAAACAATAGTGCTGCTTTGGCAAGTTGACCTTTGACATTGACTATGTTTACCTCTTTTTTGTGTAATAGGAAACTAATTGCTGCAGATATAAGTTGGAATACTTTTTCAAACCAATTATGAAAGTAACCCCTGAAATTCAATGTTAGATACGCATACTCAAGCATTCTTGTGTATCATGATGCAAAAATATTGGTAGAATTGCAGACAGTATTGATTTTCAATATTTTGTAACAAAATTAGTGGGTAGTATAAAGTAGCATTTTTTTCTTTTCTGTCAGCTAGAAATAAAATTAGTAAAATGGCTCTTGAAGTATTTGTAATTTGTGGTAATATTGTAAATTTTGAACGGGCACATCTTCAATAATAATAGCAATAATAATAACCTGGCAAAAGTGCAAAAACTTAATCCCAAATAGCGGGCTGTCATTGCACAGACTGCAACATTGAAATTTTCAGGGTTTTTTCAAATCTCTAAGACTTTTAGGGCCTCAAAAAAGGGGTTCCCCTTATTTTGAGGGGGCGGGGAGGGGGTTGCCATTGCACTTAAGAGAGATAGACATCCCAGAAAAATTCATGGTTGTAAAGTACCCATCAGTGTAGAATTATCCTTACTCACAATGGGTCTGTACAGGTAATAACTTCAAGTCCACTCTACTTATCCCGAAGTTCCAGTCTACCATCTTTTTGCATTTATTATGCTGATTTTTGCTTCAATTTTTAGTCGGAAAATCAACCAACCACTTGCTTTTTTAAATATCTGAGAAAATTCTTGCTGCTATTTTTACCGTTTACCACTTTAGTGAGAAGGTAATTCCTTCTTTATTGAGGACGGAAGTTTAATTAACAGGACGCCAGCTCTTTCGACAAGTGAGTGAAAATGTGCTCCTTGCTATTCAACGTTTTCTTAGTGCTCACTGAAACAAAAATTCTTTTCTCTCTTAGAGTTAGTGCAAAAGGGGAGGTAGAAGTAGAGTTTGACGAAGTACTAGCTTACAAAACGTTCCCATGACTGTTATCCTTCCCATGTTTATTAGTTTGAAGTTGTCCACAATGTCATGTAGTAGTGTTCTCTTTCCTGGAAGAATCTTCCGAAGTGGCTGAATTCCTGCCTTGAAGAAGTTCGGCTGATCGCAGATTTCTGAACCTCACGACTTTCAGTGAATTGCTGTAAGCTTAACTTTTGGAAAAATGAGTAAAATAAAGTGAAATTATTAACGATGTTTTTAATTACAAATTTTAGTGTTGTAAATGCAGTTGAGCAAGCTCATTGGAAAATCAGTTAAAAAAATATCCCACTTGATGTACTACGTTTTGAATGTATGAAGTTGTATTGAGCTTTTGCTTGTCCTTGGTTATAAAATATCTCGCATATTGGATTAATTTTTCGTGTGAAATTGGCTATTCCCACCTATTTCATTAAGCGGGCTCGACTGTAATTACAACATTATTTTTGTACTCTTCGAGAAGAAAACAGAAGTTATTGCGCTTTTCTGTGCATTTGTGTATATTTTATTTACTTTTATGAGCATCTCAAAATGGAAATAATTTTACTATTTCAGTGTCCCAAATTCGAATATTTTTCTTGGTCTTTAGTACTTTCAAGAGTCATGTATAAATGAATATACAAAATAATTTGGAAATGCTGACATGAAAATTAAATTTTCTGAGATCCATATTTGTGAAAGTTATTTTAAAACAGATGTTGGTTGTGTTTATGATGTGCTGGTTAAGGGTTACAGCAGACTGGGAGGCCACATTCGTTAAAGCAGAGGCTACTAACTAGTCTGTCATTAATTCTCATTTAGCTAATTGACTAACACCTTGTGCCTTATCGAAGTTTTTTGCATGGTGAGATGAGAAATCAGCATAGTATTTTCAGAACAGATTATTTCAGTACCTCGAAGTCAGGCTAGTGTAAGTTACACTATCACTATTTTGTAGGAGCGTGTTAAATAGTTTGATGCGTATAAAGATTGAGACCTGTTCAATTAACACTGGTAAATAAAAAAGACTTAAAAAAAAACATTTACGTTGTTGTGGCTTACTCAATGTGGAATAAAATTCCGCATACATTGCAGTAATAAACTGAAAATTCCCTTTTTGAACTGAATTAGTCTGACTATGAGGTACAGAATTGAGCAGTGTGTTTCTGAAAACTACAACAGGAAAAATCATTCAAGGAGAAGTTTAAGCTTTTCTGATCAGAAAACTATGCTGGAGCTGTTCATTAACGATGTACTTTTTTTTAATTCCCAACCCTCCTCCTTTGTCACAAAACTTTAGGCTTCATCTTAGCAGCTCTTCTCTTTGTCACTTGTTACGCTATTTTTCATCAACGTATTCAGACAAAAAAATGTGCAATGTCAGACTTTTTATTACTCCCCCCTTGGTTACAGACTGCCACATTTTGGCCATCCCCCCCTTCCCCTTTCAAACCGGGACATCATTTACGGACATCCCCATGGGGAGTATTTGTCAACAGAGATAATGAAATCTTCTGTGTGTAAATTTGTCAAGAAAAGAACAATGTTTATGATTTATAATTTTTTTGTAATGAGAAAATGTAAATAAGCCTGTTGTTGGTTAGTTGTCTGATTACTTGGACAATTCAACTAGAAATTGCCTCTTGATGGATTTGTTTGCCAACCCTCACTCAGTCCAATATGGGAGAACTACAATTCAGTTTTTCGAATCCATAGTGTGATTGCAGTTGTACTTCCTTAAAACAAACTAAAAGGGACCTCTAAAATCAATTTGTCTTAAGAGTGGTTTGTTAACTGCAGCTCTTTTTGCAGTAATTAGTTTTAAGTGTTATCAAATTAACGAGGTTCGACTTTGTTGACTTCACTTTCGATGCTTTCAAATTTGATTTAAATAATGTATGATTTAAATGTTTCAGTGTTTTGCTTTTTTCTGATTGCAAATTGAATCTGACAATCACTTGGTGTTTAAAAACTTTTTAAACGAAACTCATGAAATTCTTTTATTTGTTTAGTTAAGGGCTGCTAAATCTGCTGCTGAAGAATCAAAAAAGTCTGAAAAAAGTGAAAACCTATTAAAACAGACATTGGGTGGTCAAAGTGATCAGTCGGATGTCGAAGATGAAGATGATGAAGAAGAAGACGAGGAAGAGGAGGAGGAAGAAGAAAAAGATGAAGATCCCGTAGAATGTAAATATTTTTTTTCTTCATTTAAATCAAAAATTGATATTTTTAGGCAGGCAGGGTAAGATTGTTATTTAATTATCAGCTTATACAACAGAATAGTGTTTAATGTTTGCAGATGCTTTGATATTTTCCCTGAATACTTAAGCTCTACTTACCCCAAATTTTTTCTATTTGAGAAAAATTAGTGGCACTAGCTTTTGAAACTCTAGGTACTAAATACAATCAAACTAGACTGACTCCTCAATGTAAACTTACTTTAGTTTTCACATCTTTGGACTTGTCTGTACCTTAATAGATTTGAATCTGAATTGATTTTATGTGTTTACTACAAATGCATTTGAAGCTATATATTTCTGTGAATTGATCAACTTATAATGAATACAATTTTTATAGGAGCAATAGTAAATATTAGTTGACCCGTTGTGAAGCATTCATGCACAACAGAAGGAATTCAAGAACCTGTTTCTTAAAATATTTTTTTAATAATATTAAAAAAAGGAATTTGTCCTCTTACTTTGAAGTTTGATAAAGTATTGAGGAAGTTTTGGGGTAGTCACTAAAAAACACCTTTGAGAAATAATATGTATGATACTGTTACTTACCTTATTAATTAGGGCTATTCTACGATATCCTAGGTTCAAGTCATCTACAAAATTGACTTTGATTTTCATTTTATAAGTGAATTTCTATAACACATATTTATTTCTATGACAACACAAACACATACACTGTTACACTACAACATACAATTCACTCACTTACTACCCAATCGAATCATCCTCTGGTGCATCAGCGCCCTCTATACATGGTGTCCTTGATTTCGGACATCCTCACCGCACTCAACAATTGGTTCAGAATTCTCACAGTTAAACGATAACCAACATGCATAGGATAACAAACTATTTGCAAACAATAAAATATTCATGTACTGAACAAATAGAGAATGCAAATTATGCATTAATTCAATTTTTAAAGTTCCACAGCAATTTTAAGGTTTAAACAATGTTCAGTTATGTAACTCCAAATCATAGCACAGTTGAATTGAACATATGAGAACATTTTTTCCAGTATCCACAGCACATGCTCTCATTTTGTTGTCTGTACCTTTGAATTTCCTTACCTAGTTTCCATAAATTATGTGGAGAATGTTCAACTTTATCGTAGATCAACTCCACATCATTTACTCTAAATTCGCAACACTCAGTTAGTTGCACAGAAATTTGCAGGTCTGAGATTTAGTAAATAATCCTTTCACCATCTCATCCAAAATCTATCAAAAATATTTTCACAAGAATTAACCTTTTTAACTAGCACTTCACTTGTCGCACTGTTGATGTCATTAATTGTCAGTTTCATAGTTAGTAATATGTGTGAAGTCAGGTATATACCCACTAAGAAATGTGCAGGTTCAACTTCCCAAACCATTCTACATCATTGGCCTTCAAAACTCTCTACTAATAAATTCTGCCTAAGAAAAACATAAATTCTGCATAGGGAAATCTTTTTATCCTCGATAGAGTTGCTTATGATACCAAATCAGAAAAGAGCAATATAAATCTTTATTTAACTTTCTAATATTCTCCAAATCAATTTCCCAGTACACATCAGTTCCAATGAGAATATTTATTGCCCAATCTTCCTTACTGAATAAATTAGGAATATTAATTAGGTTTCTTTTCAACAGAGATTTAAATGACTGATTTAAGTGATTCATTTGGTGGCAGCAGATGACAGATGAGGTTTTATAATGTGATCAGAAATAAAAACTTCTGTAGGATTGTTTCTATCTAGGAACTGTAAATGAATTATATCTGGGATACATTGTAAATCATTTCTCTAGGTTGGCAGTTTGTAGTTTCTCCAAAAGTATAAGCAATTAACTGTTCTTTTTGCATTGCTGGTAAATGCAAAATCTCTAGTTATGATACTTCACACTGACAGGGAATCACAAAGAATATAAATACTCTCATTATTTAATTTAGAATGAGCATTTGCTTCTGATATTTGTAGCTGACCTTGAATCAGATTTCCTTCTCTTTCTTGCATACTTGCAACTGGAGTCCAATTATACAGCGTCTGTTGATCTATTCCTGAGGTGTTTTGTTTTTGCACCTTAACTGAGTCTTGATTTTGAAAATAAATTGTTTCCTGATGCGTGTTGCTGTTACACTTTTTCCAAGGATTAATTTTACTTCTCGACTGAGAAGCTAAATGTTCACCACAAAAGTATTTGTGGCATTTTCCTTCATTGTTTAATATTTGTTTTTCTGATCTAGGAATATTTTCACAAAGACAAGGATCATGGCTACCTTTACAAAGACAACCTTTAATGTTAACACTAGTTAAAAACGCAGCTGTTGGGTTGAACTGTATTGTGTTTTGTTTATCATTTCCCGAATTTGAAGGAAAATTTAAGTTTTTCTGTTTTTATGAATCATTTAAAAAATTCGATGCCTCTCTGCATTCTACTCCTCTTTTAATGAATTAAAGAGGAGTATTTTGGAATTTAGAGAATTTAATGAATTTCCTTTGAATCAAAATCTGCATTGAATGAACATGATTTGTTATATTTTAAACTGACATTTTATGAAATCATCTTTAAAATAATTAGAACTAATAAATGTCTGACACTTTAAGAATTGATACTACGATCTTCCAATGAATGTATGTTAATTTCTAATTGGTCACACATCTATCTGAATACTTTAATATTCCATACATTTCTTACTTGTTCAAGATTTAAAATTTTATTCATGTGAGTATTAAGGACAATATCGTGCCTTTCAAATCTATTTGTTAGTAATTTTACACTTTAACTGTTTTTTCAGTTATAGAAAACAAGCGCTAAATGCCACTCCACCTAAAACACTTTTTAAATGACTAAACTTTTGAGTTTCACTTAATTCGTCATGTGTGTGAATTGTGGTTTTTTACTGATTCCAAGAGCCATACGTTGGGATCACTATAAAATTTTGTGTGCTAAATCTTAAATAGCTTGTGAAATCATTTTAAAAACAGTCGTTTCATAATGTTCGTTATTTAATGACTCATTAGAATTATTAGATCTTGTTTCAACATTAGCATTTTCTTTATTAAGCCTTGATATCCTACATTTCCGTTTAATTATTTCTTCTGAATAATCTTCCCAAACCGTAATTTTTGCCTTAATTTTACCTTCCAGTTCAGATTGAGTATTGTTTAAATACTTTAAGCTATCATGTTTGTCATTCAATTGATCATTTAAATATTTCAAGTTCCAATTTATCAAATATTTCTATATTACTATTATTAGTTAAAGTTTTAACTATTCAATAATTTTGTTGTCAAAGATCTTAGGGTGGTTCTTTTCTTCTTTATTTCCATTTCACTCTCCATAAACTATTCTTCAAATATTCACATTAAATTCAAATTCATAGTCCACGTTTGGGCGCCAAAATATTAGTTAGGAGTATTCATCTATTTCCTTGGTTCCAGTCATCTACGAAATTGCTTTTAACCCGCGCTTGCTACATACCGTATTTTTCGCTGTATAAGACGCACTTTTTCTCCCCAAAATTGGGCGGGAAAAAGGTCCTGCGTCTTATACGCAGGCACTTTTTATTCTGTTTTTCTAGATTTGCCTCCCTTAAAATTAGGTGCGTCTTATATACCGATGCGTCTTATACGGCGAAAAATATGGTAATCATCCTCTTTTGCAGCAGCGCCTCCATACTTTTATTGCTATTCGTATTTTTTACTTGGTTTTACATATACCTTTTTAAAATGAACTATTTTTTGCTAATTTCAATTTAACAGCTCAACTGGTTTAGAATCCTGTCACCAAGGAGTTAGAATTGAAGAAAGTAATGTGATTCAGAATAAACTTTCATTTAGTTTAGTGATATTTTAAACAATTGCAAACTCTTTTAAATTAACACATTTTCTCAGTTTGCACTAATGGAAAAAAATAAATGATCACATAATTTTGCTCTTTTCTATTTTCTCATACTCCTTTGTTGTAAACAGAATTTTTCTGAACGACTTTCCCCCAGGGGGTTCTAATTAAGAGATCCGAGGGAACGTTATCTATATGCAAAGTAGTTGAAAATTGAGTTAACTAATTATCTTCATGAATTTATTTTCCAGCTAATGAAGCAGTTCTAAGGATACTACCTACTACGAGCAGCAGTCCGTCAAAAGCAAAGCCACCTACCGCAAGTACCATCGCTTCAAGTACAGAAATAAAATGTAAAGATGTCAGTCCAGAGCCGGATGCAAATACTTCTACGAGCCAGAAAAGCAGTAATGAACCTTCCAGGTCGGAAAAAAGAAGGGAGCGCGATAAAGTAAAAACTCAAGAAAAAATGACGAGAAGTCTGATGAACAAGATACCAATGAATGACAAAAGAATTGTAAATGAAGTCGTCGTTGCCGAGAAACATGCCCCTAAATGTTCTGAACCATCTGTTGTGATACCTTCTTCAATTCCATGTAATAGAAATAGTAAAAAACGAAATCAAAAACATGAAAGCCCCACAAACTGCACAAATGTCAATTCCCTGCCGGTTTCAAAAAATATTACTGTCAGCTGTTCTGCGACGACTCAGCTGTCGACTCAGCTGTCGACAGCTGAGGTGAAGTGTCAGAACCTCATTCACAAGACTTACAAGCAGAAAGAAATTCTCATAAATGGCATTAGTGGAAATGCTGTATCTGATTATGAAGATATTTGTGCCCTTATTGCTCAGAATTCAACCATGAGAGGAAAAAGCAAAAGCTCTGAAAAACTTGGCTTGTGAGTATACATTTTTCTTTTCTTCATTTAACATTTAACTTATCATTAGCAGGGTATTAGTTTTCGTGTTCCCGGAAAGTCACGGTATTGTTTTTATTTTAACACGTTGGCCGCCAAGCTACGAGATAACTCGTAGTATGTCGGCTTAGCTGATAGAGTCCACTTTGAGTTAGCTTGTAGTTTCTGGATTTGCTCTTTTCATACATATTAGAGCATATGTGTCATACTCAGGCATAAGTAAAGATATTTGGCTTCAGGGAAGGTACCATAAAATCCAAACTAGCTTACAAGTACATTGGTTTTTACCGAGCTCATATTCTAAGATTTTTTTAGTAGCATGGCAGTCAATGTGCCAATGTTGACAGCCATGATATATGAACTAACAAGTTTTTTTTTTTTTTGCCAAAATGTCCAACTTTCTTTTAAAGACTTTCTCAATAATTGATTCAACCTCTTTCTAAATGTTTCAGGGATTCGCTGGGAGAGCTTGCTCTCGATCTTCCAACTGAAGTTGCTCTTACAGCAGGTCTCAGAAGTCCTTCTACTTCTTGTTTACCTCATTCTCTGAAAAGTCCTCTGACTAACAGTGCGTCGCCTAAGAAGTGGCAGAAAAGAGATGAAGGCTGGAAAGAGGTTGTTAGGAGGTAAGTTTTGAAGCAAAATTTATTAAAACACTTCTAAATTAAATATCAGTTTTGAATATTGTAAGAAAATTAGGGACTGAGTTTTTTTTAACTTTCTGCAAATCAAAAAAGGTTAACTAAATTGCTGGTTATTCTTTGTGTGTCATTGGGCATTTGTTTGCATTTAGAAAGTATGCATTCTCAAACTCAAAAATTCACCTTTCAAGTACTTAAAACATACTGCAGAGACTTCTCACTCGTACACCCTCTGGTTTATCTGTCATTTTCATGAATGCAACTATTTTCAGTGATCCTAACAATCAAGATCTAGCAAGATGATTGACTCACATGTACATCTCACAAAACTGAACACTTTTCACCTCTAATGAACAAACTACATACCATAGACCATGTCAGGTGTATGCATGTAACTGTTCATTAGTTTACATTTGGTAGGATGGAAGTTTCATATCGCTGTATTAAGACTTCGAAGCACGTGTTATTTATGTTTACCAGTAAGACATAGGTTAGCTACATTTGTTCTGTAGTTGGCATTTGGAGTTCTTAGATTGAGTCTCAGGGACCGCGCTAACAGTTTTAAGTTGTTATCCAGTGAATTAGCCAAACTTTAAAAGTCTTAGCCAAGTTTCAAAAGTTTTAGTCAAAGAATTGAATTTATTTTTCTTTCGTAATACAATACATATAATTTTTCTTCCCCAGTGAAGATTTCAGAGAATTTTCGTTCGCCAACACTTTAGCCACATCAGAATTTCCTTCGCCGAATTTTCGATTTTATCGCATTTGGCGAGGTGGCGAATGCTTAGCGCGGTCCCTGAGTCTCTTTTGCTTGTATGCCAATTTTTTCAGTCAGTGCATGAGTGAGAGGTCACTGTATGTTTTTGAAGCAAAAAAATATTTCGTTTTCCGAGTATATTCAGGTAAACAACTAAAAAGCTATAAGTTTATTGCTGGTATGTTTACGAAGTAATTGTTGAATGGGACAAGTGATCCTGTGACATAGTCTATTCCTCTTAAATTGTAGGTTGATGCGCATATAAATGAATAGACAAAATTATAAATATTTGAAACTCATTCCTACTAGTAAAGTTATATGAAAACTGAAATTTAATGTGATGTGCAATAAGTTACAGATTTCCATTCCAAGAATGCATGACACTTGGGAATTATTGTTTTATTCTATTTGTGTATAGATGTTTTTTTTTTTTGCTTATTAATTAATTCTATTCTGTTTAATTAAGTTTATTTATTGAAGACTAATGTTGTGATTTTATTTTGGTAACTGTCAAAAAAAAAAAAAGCACTTATGTTTCATTTATTTAATAACTTATGATTTGTTTTATGTTTGACTATTGTAGTCTTGTTTTAAAATTTTGTATTTTCTTTCTATTGATTTGTTCAACAAATTAATTATAATTTAGGGGCATAGACCCCTACTTTTTTCTTGAGTTTCAAAGAAAATTTGTTTACAATTTCTCTTATAAGTTTTCTATTTATCTTTTGTTAATTTTATTTTGGAAATATTTTTAGTTTTCTGAGAAAAATATTAATTATTTTTTGAAGCAAATTGTTCAATAGGTCGAAGAAAGTATCTGTACCAGCGAATGCAATAAGTAGGGTCATTGGCAGAGGTGGAATGAATATCAATGCCATCAGAGAAGGATCAGGAGCCCACATAGAAGTTGAAAAGCAAAAGGGTCAAGGTGAAAGAACAGTAATAATCAGGTATGTTTTCTCCGCAAAAATTCTTTTTTGATGTTTTTAATTACTTAGCGCTTGGAATAATTTTTTGCTCTAAAGTAAACAGAATGTTCTATACAGCAATTAGTATTTTTCCGATTGAACCTGTTCCTGAAGAGCTCTGTAAATGTGGCCAACCCACGTAAATCTTTTAGGGCCTACTGTCCTTTATTTAGGAAGCACTTTTGGAACAAAATAACTTCTATCAGATGGCTTTACTTATCCACTTTTTTTTCATTAGATTTTTCTAGTTCCTTTATATATATATCTCTCTGAGGTCAGAATAGAAGGTATGTGAAGTATCTGAGAGATTTATTGGGTTTGCTGTGATGAAAACAGAAACACAAGTGGTTAAAAAAGAAGCAAGTGATGAAGGCAGGCCTTGCTTATTCACTTTTTTTTTACAAAAGATTGCTCTGGTTCCTTTATATACATCTATCTGACCTTAGAGAGGGGAATATCAAGTGTCTGAGATTTATTAGACTGCAACAGGTAGTGAAGAGCCTATTAATTCATTTTAAAAGTGGTTAAATAGTTTTGGTTCTGTTTTAAGGACTTTTTATGGGAGACATTCTAACTTAGATTTTACTTTAGTATTCATTTGGAAAAGATGGAAAAAAGCTTCGAAGGAGATGTGCAGTTTGTTCAAAGCACAATAAAAGCCGTGAAACTGGTTACGAATGCAAAATGTGCAATGTCGGTCTCTGCATTGAGCCGTGTTTTGAAATTTTTCATTCCGCTTTACAATATTAACTATTGCAATAATCCTCATTATTAATGTGTGTCATGATGTTAAGTATGAAGATTTTTAATGTTTCTTTTCTATTTAGTATCAATGTTTAGTGTTTAACTTAGGTAGTTTTAGTTGCAGAAAAGTACAATAAATTTATATTTTTAATGTTAAATATCAGTTATTTTAATGATTTTTTTTGGTTATGATTGAAAATATGTTTTATTTGATTTCATCTTTAAAAATAGTGTCATTTCTATGAAAAGTGTACATTTTATCGATATTATGTAATACGTAGTTTCCGAAATCGCGAATTAGGCTTAGTGGGAGAAAATGCTCCGGCCCGTGAGTGCAGTTCGCTGTAACAGCTGCCGGCCTGAGAGAGCGTTTTGTTCTGCGGGCTGTCGTCTCGAAAGGGATTTAAAAAGGAAAGACAGAAAGCAAGAGTTGTCTACATAAGCTCAAAAAGTTGAATTGCTTAATTGTGTATGGGAAATGGTAAAGGCTGAAAGTGCCAAAAAATAAAAAGCGATTTTTTTTGCATGGAATGTGTTGTAAATGACATTGCCAATAACCTAGAGAAAGTCTGAAGTGCCAAAAAAATTCCTACTAGTTTTCTAGAACAGTCACAAGGAGCAGCACCGTGAACTCGCCCGCTGGCCGTCAATGGGGAAGGCTGAAAGTGCCACCAGCCTTGACGAATGTGCCATTTTCTACCAGCAGGGTAGGAGGGGGGAAAGGTATAATGAGTGCTGGACTTCCAGCCTTTGAACTAAAAAGGTATGGCACTTGCATCGTTTCCCCCCCCCCCCCAAAAAAAAATATGATGGCTCTTTCAGCTTTTCACATGCAAAATTAGGAAGTTTTTAACGAATACTGAAAATTTTACTTAGTGGCACTTTCAGCCTTTCCATTTTCATTACACAATTAGAGATCATTATTAATATTGAAACAGATATTTTTTTCTGATGTTCTTTAAAAGTAATTTTTCAAATTTATTGATAGTAATGATGAATCAAAATTTTTAATGTTATTGTTGCAATTACTTGAAAAACAAAATGTTAAGTTTAGTGACATAGGAAGTGCGTGAAAATGCGTTTCATGTAAAGAATCAATTCCCAACATTGAATTTAAAAAAAACGTAGACATATTGAAATTTTTTTGTAAGTTTAAAAAAGTTCAGTAAAGCTTTATGACGTGATCCATACTTTGATTAACCTTTTCAAACATTTTACAGAGGATCAGCAGAATCTACTCGCCTTGCACAACAATTAATTACAGCTTTAATAAAAGAGCCCGAAAAAGAACTATCCGAAATACTCACAAGATGTGGTCTAAGCCGAGTGAGTAATCCAACCCCTGCAACATTTCCAGATAATTTTAAAACTACTGTTGGTATTAGCAATCCGTCTCTCACAAGTACTACTGCTCAGGTAGGAAATTATTTTTTTATATATTTTTTTTTTAAGTTTGGTACTGTAGTAGTCATGTAAATCCATGGTAATTGGGGCTCAACACCTTGGATTACTGATTACTCAAAATTATCTGTAAAAAATTTTAGTGATCAACACTGTTGTGACGACATAAAGACATTCCCTTTTTACTAATTTGTGCAATGAAGAAGTATTGTCTTCACAAAAAATTTATCACTCAAATTTCAGTGTAAATTTCTATTTTAGTTACTCAAAATGTATATTCACAACATTTTTTCATGCTGTCCATATGTATTTATGTGTGCAAGCTTCTATACTGCTAAAAATGCGTTTTGACTGCCGCAAAATTTAATTCAAAGAGTATTGTCGTGACATATGTATGTATGTATATGCATATTGATCAAATTTCATTTTGTTTGCATTGAAAGGAAATTTCACATTTACAAATTTGAAGATAGATTTAATTTTGAATGAATGAGAGCGGGAACACTGAAGACAAAAGTTGAAGCTGAATGTTTATTTTACTGTTGAACAAAAAGCATTAATAAACATTTCCAGTTATAAACATTTATACATAACATAATAAACATAATACATAAGAAACATTTCCAGTTAGTGTTTAAATGAGAATTATCTTTTTGTTTTTGTTGCCTAAAACTGCAAGTGCTGGATTATGTATCTTTTTTTTACTGTTTATTTTTATTCCTTAGATGACTTTTTACTTGAATCTTTTTAAAAACTTTATGAGTTGCATTTTTTTAAAAAATAAATAATATATTCAAAAATAGTGTACACAATGATTTGCAAATTCAGCTTAGTGAAACATTGATGATTCATGGAAACTGGGGAAAAATGTAGTGTGCTTGAAGCTAGCAAATTCGAAAAAAATCACTTAAAAAATCTGTTAAGGAAAAGCTTTTGACAAATTTCAAGTTTTCTTTAAGTTATTGTATGTATTTGTAGTATTTAATATTGTTACACTTTATGAATACTTGTATTTCTCATTTTTTCTCTCTTTCATTTTATTATCTAGGTAACTTCAATTTCCAGCCAAAATAAAAGTGTAACAAGGCAGCAACTAATTTCAAAGACCTCAGGGAATTCCACTATACCAGTCACTAAAACAGCTTCCATTCCACCTCCCAGTTTACCTGCAAATGCAACACCGCCATTTACGAATCAGATTCGTTCTGTGGTATCTAATACTCAAAATATAAGGCCGGGTATTCCCGTTTGTACGACTGCAACACCTCCATTTCTGAATAATGCACAGAATGCATGGACTGGGGTTGTGGTTTCCGGGAAGGTTCCCGCAAATGTTCCTCGTCCGTCAGTGCCGATTTGTACCACGTCTCCTGTCCTCAATGTAACGACTGTGTCTGCAAGGGTTGTCACGACATCTACTGTTGATAAAAGTCCGGTGGCCAGGCAGTTGTTCCCTCAAGAGAAAAAGAACTCTAATCAACCGGGAAGCACAACTGCTACAAAAACTACAGTATCATACACGATGGCAGTGATAGCACAAGGCAAAACTCCTAAAACTATCCCAGCTAATTTAGTTACAGTTACTACTAAAGTAACTTCAACATCTGATACTAAAGTTTCCACGTTTTCTCCTATTACCATGGAGAGAGCTGGCAGTGCACCACCTTCAACTGCAGTACATACTCAAATGAATTTGGGACATAATAGTGGATCGGGACCTTCTTCGGTCCAGCCGTTTGCCTCGAATCATTCTCCGAAGCTCTCCTCCGGGTCTCCGACTTCTCAGCAAAATACCTCTATTCCAGTCTCTAGGATGCACATTTCACAGCCCCCAATGCAGTCTAAACCATTTGTCGGTTCTGGCGTATCGAGCAACCAGTCTGCTTCGACTAGTAATCCTTCATCGACTTCTCCAACTGGATCACAAGGGCCTGCTCCCGGACAGTCAAACTTGGCCCAAGAATATTCGCCGTTTAATAATATCTTTGCCAAAGTTGCCCAGAGTGTATGGGGACAGAAAGACAAAGAAACAAAACCAAATTTCGCCAGTGTTGCTGCCTCTGGAGTGACGTCTGTAGCTTCCCAAATTCAAAATTCTAATCCAGTTCAGAGCACGCTTACCCTGTCTCTCCCTCAGAGCTCCGAGACAGATTTGTTGATCGACGTGGCAAAAGCTCCTGGATACAGAGGAAATCTCCACATTTCACCTAGTGCCTGCTCTAGCTCCCCAGCGTCAAGTAGTACTCCACAGGTCGGAGCAAACAATTCTAACTTTGGGCCGATCGGTAGTGGACCCCGTAGTGCCCCCTGTACTCCACCACTGGGTCCCATCGGACCTCCGTCCTCCGCATCTTCTTGCAACCGGCGTTCTACACCACCGGCGGCGCCGAGCCCACCACCACCGAACCATCGCAACCTTCCCGAATCGCAGCAGAACGTAGCTCTGAATGATTTGCCCCGATCGATGGCGGCGGGAGGAGGAGGAGGATGTCCAGCTATCCCTCCTTCCCACATGACCTCCCAGATGTCGGAGGCAATTTTCCACCACCAGAGCTTAGGAATGTCTTCCCACCCGAGTCGACTCCAGTCTTACCCCATGGCTCCCAGTCTGGCCAGCCCCGGAGGAACGAATACCACTTTCAGTCAGCATACTCCCCTTTCTTCAGTTGGTACACTCCCTGAAGGATCTAGTAATGGAAATATGCAAGTTGTGCAAAGTAATTTAAATCCTAATGCCCCCGATTTTTCTAGTCGAGCTTCTCTGTTGATGGCTCAACACACACCCCCGATGCATCATTTGCAAAGGCTACCTTCAGGTCCCAACGCTTTTCAAGAGAATGCTGTTCCTCCACACCTAGCACAGTTTCGACCAATTCTTGCCTCCGGCAATGGATTAAACCCTAATTTTCCTCTCCATGCGATGGCAAATGCCCAAGCACAAGCTTTAAACCGGTTTAATTTTCACCACGTTGCAAACCATCAGCAACAGACAGACTTTAATTCCAGTCCAGCCCCTGGAGCTATTGGGCCTGTAGCCAGTGGCATGTCACAAGGGACTGAAACGTTGCCTTTGATAAGCATGGTGTCAGGCTATCACCATCCTACGGCGGTGGTCCCCAACAACGGAAATATCCCTCATCATTACCCAGGATTGCAGTCGATGATTGGAATAAGGCCCACTCAGCGATCTGCAAGTACTACACCCTCTGTTGGAACATCTTCAAAAGGTTAATACAATTTTTTCCAAAGTTCTTTATTTTTAAAAATTGTCTTTGATTGTGTTAGTTTTAGTAACAGAGTGGATGCTGTTCTCTGTAGGTAAGATTAAATGTCTCTTGTTCTCATAAAATGACCATTTTAGTCATTCATTTTTATCCGCATTGACTTAAATGTGAACTTTGACTAAGCTGTTTAATTTGAGAAATCAAAAAAGCTCCTGTTGCGTAGCCGTTCCTTTTGATCAGCATTTTATTCACAGAAATGTTTCCACACAGCAAGATTGCTTCAAACATGGAACTTAGTCACTCTAAAGAAATTGTTCATTTTGCAGGCATGAGGTTTTTCCTCAAATTGACGGTTTTCCTTTCATTGCCATTTTTCAATTTTTTATCTATTCTTTTTTGTGAGTATATGTAAAATTGCTAATGATGGCTAGTCTGATGTTGAAGAAAAATTTTCAAAAAATAAAGACTGACTAGTCATGGGAAAAAAACACACAGGGCTCAGAGGTTGCTGTGGAGTTAATGTCTTGATTTTGTTTTTCACATTTGTTTCGTATAATCTTTACTGTTCAATTCAATCTTTTGTCTCACTGTTTTTGATCCTTCGATTTTGCTTTTCAAGCTTTTTTGTGTTTCACATCATTTATGTGTTAACATCTGCTAACTTTGTTAGATATTTAGCAGGATTTGAAAATTTAGCCTTCAGAACAATTAGCAACTGTCTTCAACTTGTAGACAAATATTTTTTAATATTCACTTAAATCTAAATTTTTCATGTATGAGTATACTATACATACCTGCCAACTTGTTGGGCATCATGCTTTTAAATGCTAGTCCCAACACTTTCATCTTTGCCTAATACGTGATTCTCCAGCTTACACAGCAACAACTTCATATTGACCCATCAAACCTATAGCCATTCCTATATTTTATTTTTTGCTTAGAGCTTCCATGCTCATTTTTTGGCTGCTCCCATTCGAAAATTTCTTTTATGTTACATTTGAGTAAATTCAAGGCAGCACCATTCACAAAATTTAGTCGTAATGCTTTGTTTACAATTCTTACAAAAGACAGTGAAGATTTTAAAATTTATTTTATGCAGTTATTAAAAATGTTGCAAGGTTTCAAAACTTGCTTAGAAATTCTTGAAAACAATATTGAATTGATAAAAAAAAAATAGGGGATTAAAAAAATAAAGAATTGTTCTACCATTATTAAAATTTTTAAATGCAAGGAATAAATTTGATAAATTTATGTAGGACTGCTGTCTCTTTAAAATCTTAATTTTTGAGAACTTAGAAGGTTTTGATCCCTGACTGCATGAGAGAAAATCTGCATGATTTAGCAAAAACTCTTTCTCTCATTTTTCTTCCCCTTTCTCAAGTTAAGCATTTGGTTTTCAGATTTATTTTAAAGTTTTCTGTGTCACTTTTATTTTGTCTGTTATTTTTTATGAACTATTTATCTACCAGATTTTTCAGTGAACATTTGAGGATATTTTTGTTGTATTTCTATGGTTCAATTAAGCTATTTGTGTCACTTAGCTGCATCTATTTTGCACTGATCAAGTTAAAAGCCTTTACTTTTCGTAAGGTTTTCGCTTTTTTCAAAATTGCTCTGCCCATTTCTGATTTTTTTCCTTGTCCATCTCCTCAAAGCCGAGTTTTAAGTAGTACCCAAAAGACTTTGGGATGAAAATGAGCTGCAGCAAACACCATCACAATGGAGATTGACCCTGGTTCCATGAGAGAAATTTCTGTTTGCAAGAACACCTGAAGGGCTGAATAAAGCCATAACGATACAAAATATAATAGTAACTATTCATCAGGGGATTTTCATGCGAGAAAGATAAATTCTGAAAGGGAATGGAGATTTTGGTATTTTTAGTATTTTGCTGATTGGCTCTCTCTCTCTCAGCTACATTGCAGCTATAAAAAAGGCCATAAATTTAGACCAAATTTATTAAATGGCCTTGTCAGTAGTAAGGTAATCACTTACAATGCATGTAAGCTGAATTCAAAATTGCAATCAGTAGTAGATAAAGTGTCAGTTCCTTTCATGTCAGTTTAATTTATACATGTGATGTAAATGGAATTTTTAAAAGTCACGAAATTTAATATGCCAATTATTAAAATTTTTCGAAATGTATGAATGTAGCATTATTGTTAACCTTTAGGAACTGGGCGGTACACATGCTGTACCATAAGTCTTTTTTCTTTAGAGGACGGGGTTGAGATTTTCACACGAACCCTTTGAAGCAGGGGATTTTTTTGAGGTTTCCTACGTCTGGTGCGACAGTTTATACCTTCTCTTTTCGACGGAAAAGAAATCTGTGGTTCGACTGTCGTACTACCCGGGTCGAAAGAAAGATTAACAGCCCGGATCCGAAAGGTTAACAGTGTCGTGGTGGCAGGTGAAAATAATGTCCGATTTCCCAATGTCTAGATGAGGGATCTCCCATGGCGGCCATGTCTCCCACTGCCTCTCCCCAAGGAAGCAACCTGCCTTCTCCGACTGGCATGAACCTCCAGGAGAACCACAACGTTAACGGGCCCATGGGAGGAGAGGACCGCAAATTACCGAGGCCCATCGGTATGGAGCGGGCCCAGCGAAAAAATCCCATGTTTGGAGGTGTGTCTGACATTGCTGGAATCTGGTCCTTTAGCTCATCAGGCAGATGTAAATAATTATTGTTTCATTTTTTCTTTCTTTTTTCTCTTTTTTTATTTCTTTTTGTTACCGATAGAAGAAATCTGCCTGATTGAAAAAGTTTAAGGCATGTGATTATTATTAACATTTTATAATTTGTTTCTCTCTCTCCTCCTCCTCCTCTCTCTTTCTCTCATTCACCCAAATCCTGAATTAAGTTTTTTAAAAAAAACTAACACACTAACGGTGCTTTTAGTTGATTTTATTTTGTTAAAACTACTGATTAAACATCATTATGGTCTGAGGTAATGATGAATATGAGTATCAGACTTTCTATAATAATGATTTTGTAGGAGGATTATATTTCCCCCCATCAAAACACTGAAGGTATTGTTTTAGTTTCACTAATGTTTATGAAGTTACTATTAACCTTGATGTGTATTCTTTTCAGAGATTGTCAAAATTTCATTAAAAAAAAGTGAGAAACTGAATTACTTTTTACTGTGGTCAAATAAGCAGCAATAGGGTCATTTACTAATTGAAAAAAACAGAATAGTTGAAAAACTGAACTATTTACATATTGCTGTAAAAAATTGAATAGCATAAAAGATATTAGTTTGAGATCAGTTGATAATAAAATGTATGCTCATCCATAACATTACACTCACTGTTCGATTTCTTGTTTAATTGAAGAATCTATGAAATAGTGGCAAAACACGTCAACATTTTAAATCATTGCTGTACATCATGAAGATAATTAACATTTGTTTTTAGCTTAAGTTGCTGAAAGTGGTGTCTTAATACTTAAGATAATGTTATCCTTGTGATGATTTAAAACTTTACAAAATTGCATCCGCAGATTCATTCAGACTTGCCAGCCAACTCTCTTGCTTCCATGTTCATTTTTTTGCCCCTACCACCAGGGGAATTTCTTCTGCTTTTTGAGAAATTAAATAGTTGCAGAACTCTGACTGTTAAGTCAGATAATAGTCTTCTTCGTTTTACATTCAGCTAAGTAGTACGAAAAATAAAAAAGAAAAGAAAACCTGATGGCTATTAAAACAAACTACTAAGATGTTTGTTATGCAAAAATTTTTGGATAATATACTTCTGTAAATTGCTGAAGCAGATATTCTAGTAACTTTAAACAAACATGAACACTTTTTTCGATTGTTATTATATAGATTTATCTTGCTGTTATTTAATTTTAATTTTATTTATTTGGTTCATTGCTCGTGCATTAATGCTAATTAAAACTTAATCTTTTGGAGCGTTTAAAGTTTTCCTCTTAAATCAATTGTTAGACTGAAACAAGTCATTTTAAATAATGTAGTGAATAAACTTAAAATATGAAAATAGCATAAATAAGTCTTTTATTTTTTAAACTTTTTTATTATCTGCAGTAAATTTAGGAACCTAAAAATTAAAATATGGTATCTTGTGAATATTTTTAAAAGTAATTTATGCCTAAGAACATGAAAATAATCAATTTTGTACTAGCAATCTCCTGGTTCAAGATCACTTCACAATATAAGTAGAATTCATTTTTTTTAGCTCATAACAAAAATATATTGTTTTACGAAGTTTACCTCAAATTACTCTTAAAATAATTTCTTGCAATCAAGGACACAAGTGTTTTTTTTTTTCTCTTTTCTTTGGGGAAAAAGGGATCAAGGTTAAAAGAACCAAACTCTTGCAGACGTTTATAGTTATTAGGAGATTTCTTTTTCGGTGCAAACAGATGTAAGCCTATGAAAGGTAAGTTACGCAGACATCCACAACCTCAAATATTTTTGCATTAAAAAATATGTTCCTAGTAACTCAAAATAAATGTCTGTGACACAGAATACCTATATAATGCAATTCTCTATAAACTACACTACTTTTTGGAAATGAAGATAAGTTTTCTGGTCAGAAAAAGCCCTCTACTTTGCCTTGCAAACATGATAATTTTTAGACACATCAACTATTTTTCATCTTTCCATCTTATCTCAAAGCTTTTAAATGAAAATTAGTCCACGGTTAAAAATCTACCAGATCATTCTTGAAAATACAGACGTTAGGCAAATCAGGAAGCTAGCAGAAGTGGAGGATAATTCTCACTTTCTTTTTCTTACCTTTAAAATCAATTTGTCTTATCCCACAAACAACAAGCAGATGCGTAGTCCGTTTTAGCTGTAATTCATTTTAAGTGTGTTCGAATTAACAAGGCTAGTCTGCATCAAGTGAAAGCTCACAGAATTTCTGAATTACAATAACTTTTTTTTTGAATGAGCTTCCTTTCCCCATCGATGTTGCTATTATTGATAAGTAAGAGCTTTTCAGAATTAATGACAAACGATAAGCATATGAGTCATGAATGAAATTCTTATGCATGACATTCTGAATTTCTGATTTTCTTCTCATAAATGCATTTTATGACTGGAAAATAAAAAAAACTAATCTCTTCATCAAATATTGTTCTTTCCTTATACTTTAAATTATGCCAATCTATGAAATGCCCCTTAAAACGTAAAATTGAGAAAATTACTATTTTCTATACACCTGAGGTTTTTTAAGAGTTTAAGGAGAGCTTTGTATTGTTTGGTTTCAGTTCAGAATGATTTGAGATTTTTAAATGCATGTTTCTTATTTGTTGAGTTGTAAAATAGGGCCATTCCAGGAAAAAGTCACCATAATCTAAGAAGGTTCTTCTGCCTTTATATAGAAGTTTGGTAAGGCCTCATTTAGGCTTTGCTGTTCAGTTTTGGTCTCCTTATCTTAAGATATTATATTATTGGAAAGGGTACAAAGGAGGGCTACAAGGTTAGTGAATGTATTTTCTAATTTAGACTATGATCCCAGACTTAGAATGCTTAACATGTATAGTCTTGAGCAAAGGAGAACCAGAGGGGACATGATTCAGTTGTTTAAATTTATCAAAATGCAAGGTGTAATAGGGTTAAATTTTTGCACGTAAAGCAGGACAAGGGGTCATTGTTATAAGCTGCTTAAATCTCAGGCTAACCTGGAAATTTGGAAAAATTACTATTTTAGCAGAGTAGTGGGTACTTTACCGGAATAGGCTGTAAGGAGCAAGAGAGGAGATAGTTTTAAGAGGGCCATCGATCTTCTTTGGGGTCTATAATTCGACTAGGACCAGTGGCGTAGCAAGGTCTGATGGCACCCGGGGCGGAGCTCAATTTGTAACCCCTCCTCCCCCAATATTTCAAGCAAAATTACAAATTGAAGATTTTTTTTTAAATAATTTATTAGGAAAGAAAAGTATCATATAACGCCTGTAAAAGTGTTTACATGAACAAAAACCAACTACTGAAAATTTTCTAACGCAACATTTCTCGTGCAAGAAGAGAAAAAAACGAGACAATTAGGTAAATCATGCCTTCGTCCACGAAATACATACGAGAGAGTGAAAAAACATTGTTGCATTTTGATTTGTAGTACGTACAAAAACACGCAATATATCCGCTGGGCTGTGGAGTCGGCGAAAGAATACCCGACTCTTTTACGAACATAAATATAGTGCTATTTCCATTTTAAATCAGGCAGGTATAGCATAAAACAGTGGCGCAAACAAAAAACATTTTAGGGGGGGGGGGCGCTTTGAAAAATTGGTCGGGCGGGGGGGAGGTTACCTCGGAAATTTTTTTAAATATTAGTCATAAAAGCGCAGTTTCAAAAGGTCTCTGGTGCAAGGGCAGATTTATTTTCTTGTTAAGGAGGGGGTCATATCGGGAAAAACGAGGGCTCATTAGTGTCTTTTTTTGGCATAAATAAGGTGTGTAAGGGACAAGTTTTTGGAAATATGTCCCCTAGCCTGCTTTTTGTCCTTTAAGTGGGGGGGGGGGGGTATGCCCCTCTCCCTCTGGAACTGTATCTGCTCTGGTGATGTTTGGGGAAAGGAAAGGACTTCGATGAAAAATTTTTAAAATTGGAATCGCGAGTATAAGCGCGATAATTAAGTTTCAAAGACCCAACTATAAACGAACTTGTATGATCTTCCGGAAAGAGGGGCTCTATGATGAAAACATTTCGAAATAGAAATCTCAAAATAAAAAAGGGTGTTTTAAAGCGATAATCAGTGATGTTAGGGGGTGCTTAAATTTTTCCAAACCTTTTCAGATTTCAGACGATAGTAATCACCCAAAATATAAAGAGGACTGCCTGCTAAGCGTATCATCCAATTATCGTTTTAATCACCTAATTTTTGACGATCTTGGATGATATTAGGGAGAAGAGGGTTGGGACCCTTATCCGAAAATTTTCCGAGTCTTACAAACACAGTTGTAGACCATATTTAGTAGCATTAGGGGGCAGGGGCTCGGAAATTTTTAGCATTTGAAGCTTGAAAAAAGCAGCTCTAAAAAAATTCCGATGTTATTAGAAACAATGGCAAATCCAGCTTCTGGTTTGGGGAGGGGCTAGTAGGGGGTCTGCGAGATTAACGACTGAAATTTTTTTGAAAAATCAGTTTTATAGTTTTTGGGGATGTTAGAGGGAATAAAGATACGGTTAACTTTGAGACAACTTAGAAGCTGAAGTCTTATAAATGTGATTATCGTTCATGTTTATAGTTAGGGCAAGGGTTGAGGCTCAGGGACCGTTCCTAATCGATTTTTTGAAAAATGGATCCATATCTATCCCCACCTCTACAATTTTTCATAATTGAAGTTTCAAAAATGGTATATTTGACGAATTTTTTATTCCATACCCCATGGTATTAAGAGGGATTCAAAACCACTGCCCCTTAATTTTTATTGAAATTTTAGTTTTAAAAACTAAAATTTTGATGAGCTTCAACTTTGTAGAGAAAGGGCGTCGGGAGCTTTTGCACAAATCCTAAACAGGTAAATAATTTAAATTAGAAAAACTAATTAATGAATAATTCAGGTTAAAAAAATCAGTAAATAATTTAAATTAAAAAAATAAATAAATGAATAGTTGAAATAAATAAATAAATTAGTTTAAAAAAATCACCTTCCCCCCACATTTTTTTTTGATGGAGCAACTTGCACCATAATCCCCTCCTCCCTGTGGGCACTCCTGGCACCAGCGGCCCATGAACATTGTAATTTCAGTTTCAGAAGATTTTCGAGGCGAGCCCTAAACCGCTGACGTCATCAAAGACAGCCTTAAATAATTTCAATTCTGAAAAAAAATCCGAAATGAGCTCAAACCCTTTTCCCTCTCTCTATGACCACAGAAAAATTGACCCATCTCCGAAAGATCTGACACTAAAGCTTCCTTTTCCAATAACTTTATATTGTAAAATTTTAAAAGGTGTGTGCGGGAAGAGGGGTGCTTAAGCCTGATCACATCAGCCCCCTCAAAAATTGTAACATATATACGCCATTGTCATAATATGACAGTAAATTAAAATGTTTTCTAAACCATTTATCGATATGCTTCCCATTTATTCACATGTATTTTAAAACGAAAAACACATGCATTTGAATTAAATATAAAATTAAAAGCAAACAGTAATCATTTCTTTCCGTGTTTGCCTTTTTGATGAAGGAAATGACAACTAAGGCGGAAGATCCACGTCCCAAAGGCCCGACAGGAAAAAATTTCTTTCAACGAAAACGTCTTTCTTCCGCAAACTCGGGGACGTCATTTCGAAATTTTCCAGGGGGGGGGGAGGCAAAGGGTGCATACACAATGTAAAATTTACCAAAAAGTGGCAAAAACCACGCCCATTTATATGCCAATACATTGATTTCCCAAAGTCAGGGGGGGCAATTGACCCCCCCCCCGAACCCCCCAAATTAAGGGCCTGAGCAAACTGCACTTTCTACTTTTCTGAAGCCTTCAAGCTCCTGCCAAAAATCATTACTCTCCAGACCGACAAGCCAACAATGGTCATTGGCGACGTTACTCGTAAACCCGGGGCAAGACCATATCCCGAGGTCCGAAAGGAGACAGTCAGCCCCCCCCCCCTCCACGGGGAATGTCTTTGCCTTTCTTCACCCAGTTGTCCGGTCTTTCTTGAGTAGGAAAAAAAGAGGCAAACGGCTATCGGGGGGGTGGGGGGCAGTTTGGCGTCGTTTGAAAATAAGACTGCAAAATTACTTTCGTAATTTATTCCACAACGAAAAATATTTTTTTCCCGATGGAAAAAAAATCCCGGTTGGAGGTTTAGCAGCTTCCGAAGGTGGGGGGGGGGGGGGCTATTGCCTTCTTGCTGGAGCCGCCCCCGATAAACACAAATGTATATTTCTACTGGTTAAAAAAAATCACGAAAGTGGTAAGAGAAAAGAACTAAAATCATAGCTCGTACTTCAATTTTAGGAAATTTTATCTATCAGTTTTTTTTTTTTTTTTTTTTGAGCCTGATATCATTGGTTCCTCGCAGCACCCCTCATCTGTCGCTGAAGCACCCCTATGTGCCACAGCACCCAGTTTCGGAACCTCTACCAAACGTGATAATTTTCCTCCAGTAAAAGAAGAAATGTAAAATTTCTAACCAAAGTAATAGCTGCTTTCTTGTATACGGTAAAAGACAGTGCCTCCTTCCCTCCCCATATTTCATTAAGCTCACGTCATATCATTCAAGCACATATTTATGCAATAAACACATTGGCATGAGTTCCAGGAACCCATGCCAATTTAAAAAATGTGGGTTTTTTTCGGGGGGAGGTTACACAAAAATTCAAATTCAGCACGGGCAGGTTTTGTCACCCCCTACATAGCTGGCATCCGGGGCGGGCCGCCCCCCTCGCCCCCACCTTCCTACGCCACTGACTAGGACCAACCCTGTTGGGCCCAGAGCCTGTTGCTGGTCCTCGCCTTTGTATTTGCCCTGCAGGTGACGCTCATGTATTTCCTTAAAAGTAGTGATTTTAAAAGGTAATGAATGATATTTTGTTAGTTAATAAATTGCAAGCTAGTGTAGGATTTCTTGGACAAAAAGCTTTGTTTATCACCCTTTAAAATTAGTACTTTTTTAATGAACTATTTGAACGTCACCAAGGACGTATTTAAGGGGGGGGTCCAGGGGGTCCGGACCCCCCCCCAAACCGGATGTCTTTTATCACAGCTTTCATCACTTACCTCAAACAACCATAACCAAGACAGAAGGTGTTTTTTTCCTTTAAGTATTCCCATTAATTGAAAAGTTTTTAACTTCCAAGTCAATTCAGAACACGAGAACCTCCAAATGATTGTGCAAATTTTCTGCAGTATCTTCAAATTAATGAAGACATTTCACAGAAATCTGTAAAATTTCTGCAGATTTCGTGTAGAAATTTGTTAAATAATCAAATTTTCCTGCGAAAATGCCGAGTTTGAGTCAAATCAGCGTCATTTACGGGAAAATTAAATCTACTAAGTAAAACCTGTGCAGAAAATTTACAGATTTTTTTTAAAAATTTGACGGTTTCATATTACTAAAAAACCATGTACGTAGATTATATCTATTTATGTATGTAAGTCAGTATAACTGTTCCCGAACGCCAGTGAAATGATCATCGAACGAGATATCGATAAATTCGTAATTTTTTAGGCCTTGTGCTCGACTAATTTACATAATTTTACGATTTTAATTAGCGGGCATAATCAATTATATCTATATATTATTATATAAGCCGTCTTTTTTCTCCCACCGTTTTTTTCGAAATTTCGGATTCTGCTTCGCAAGTGGTGAATAATTTCTCCAATTAAACTGTGTTTGTTCAAGCTTTTAAACGAAAAAATTAGAAAATGGGTAAGTTTGGAGATTCTATTTCGTATTGTCGAAAGAATTTTTATAAACTTAAATAAAGAAAATTAATTCAATGTTTGAAAGTAAAACCTTGCAAATATTATCGTCCAGAGCATAGTTGAATTTTGTATGAAGTGTTGTTAAAATCGAACAAGGGTTTAGATTTACATTATAATAGAATTCATACAGCTGTGCATTCGATTCTATAGATAGTAGTTAGTTGGGGAGGCGGGAGGGGGGGGGGTGGCAACAAAATGAACATAAATATATACATTTTTTTTAAATATATTACTAAGTTTAATCTTTTGTTGAAGTATTAGCAACATTTTTCCTAATTCCTGAAAAAGTATTTGTCTTCTGATTTTCTTTTATTATGAAATTTTTCTTCGAAGGAATTATATACATACCACTCTTTTTCGAAGCATAAACATAAATGTTTCAGCGAATGAAATGAGATATGATGAATTTTTTTTTTCTTCACATTTAGAATTTTCGTATGGATGACTGTTAGTAATTGCCAAAAATTAATTTACTACCGCATTTTTTAAAATTAATTATACTTAATTTCATTATCAATTTAATTAATTATATTTTGTATCACATTATATATTAATAATTATTATAGTTTTAATTTAATTAGTGCTAATGTAACAAACAATTAATACTTCTGATTTATCTTTCGTGACCTTGGACCCCCCCCTAAACAAAGTTCTGGATACGTGCTTGAACGTCACGTGCAGGACAAAATGGCGGCATTTTCGTGGAATGGCCCAATACTGTTCAAAGAAGTCTGAAATGCTTTGAGTTTAAACTCTTAGCACAGAAATAGTGATCTGAATTACAACTAGGGAGGCACCGATTAATCGGCCACTAGGCCAATTAATTGGCTGTAAATTTTTTTTTACATGTTGTTCTTTAAAGTGTACCTTCACTAAGAAACTATGATGAATGATTTTATTGACAGTAATAATAACCCTTACAGTTGATATAAAGTTTTTAATAAATTAATTCTCCTATTTTGAATAAATATACACATAGACAATGCTGCAACATTTTTCATGTGGCGATATTTTTCTCCTTAGCACAGTGCTTTTATATAACCTCTAATTTTGGCAAAGAATAAAAAGTCTTGAATTAAATTGCTACTGATTATTAAAATTTTTAATTAAAATTACCGCCTCCCACAGACTTTCCCCCTCCCCCTTTTTTTTTTGAATTTTTATGACCAATAATTATAATTAACAATGTGTTAATGTAATATTATTGACAATAATATGAAAATTGGTTCTAAGAAAGTTGATAAAATATTGAAATTGTTTTGTTAAAAATTAAGAAAATGGGATAAAAATCTTCTCTCACAAATAAATTACTATTTCTAAACTCGATAAGAGAGAAAAAAGTGATTGTGAAATTGTAGTATTAAAAACAATCATTCTTATCATTAATCGACTCAGCCGATTATCAATAACCGATTAATCGATAATCGGCCAATTTGCTTATCGGTGCATCCCTAATTACAACCTAAAGATAATGTTGAAAAAAAAAACATACTAAGTTGCCAGCAAACTGCCAGGTATTTTTCTTGTTGCTTGTGATCATTTACCTTATGCAGAAATTTGGCTTGCGGTGATTTTCAACATAATTTTAGACCATAATTTGACCACTGGTTCTGTAAAAATTAAAACTTTAAGCATATTTTAATCCTTTATATTTCAATGCAAGAGGAACAGTATTTAAAAGTTTAAAAAGTTAGTATAGGAAACTTCAAATCATTCTGAATATAAAATCAGACAATAAAGTTTTCTGTGTAGAAAATGACATATCTGAATAGAATGTATCAAATCACTAAATTTTTTGTGCTAAGTCACATTTTATCGTTTGATATAATTTTAAAAGGAAGAAAATAATATCTAATGGACAAGATTAATTTTTTTCCCCCTTGCCATGAAATGTATTAACCCATTAATGCCTGACATTTTTTTTCCAAAGATATTTTGTATACTGATTACAAACAGTGTTTAATGGACGGGAAAAATAATAAAAAAAATATTATGTAAAAAATAATTGTTTTATTAAGGAAAGAAAAATCGTCCCTTAAAAGTGACGATAGACCCCAGAGGGTACATACTTGGTTTACTGAAATTTTTTTCTGCCTACGATATAGTATTTAAAAAGACATTTTATAAGAAAAAATAAAATCAGCAATGAACATAAACTGGGAAGCTGGGAATAACTTTGAAAATTAGCTTTTTTTCTTGAGATTGTGAACGATGTCATTTTTGATAAAGATCATATTAAAACTGCTATGGAACACACTTTACAATGGTTATATGCTGCAATCTGTTCATAACGAATTGAAACAATACCAAGGTACTCATTGAACACTATTATTTGGTTGAAATGTTCATTTGGGGGAAATCCAGGCCCTTTTTTGGACCGTCCCTAAAAAGGGACGCTAGGCATTAATGGGTTAATCACAACCAAGCCTGAAATTTAATTTCATAAATAATTTTCATTTGAAACTCACTTTTTTATTTGTCATTAATTTTAAGAAATAAAGCAGCTACCGATCAATTATGGCACCACTGATCATGTTATGGATTTAAATGAAATTAATTCATACAAAAGTTTACTGTAATTAGGAATATTTTTTATCTTTTGACTTTATACTTATGTCCAGGTTTAATATTAGAATAAGGTATTTTTTAAATTATGGCAATTATTTCATTAAATTTCTGAGTTATACTGAATTTAGGACTATTTTGTCCATTTTACTTTTTATTTTTACTTTATCAAAATAACATTGAACTTGCTTATGTTGTGATTTAAACAAAGTCAAATTTTTTTTCAGTTTATAATTTGTTCACCAGTGTAGTTTAGTGTTAATCATTATTTTTTCAGAACAGAGATACCAACAATAGCTAATGGCAACATCAGGTCATATTTAGGCTTTGAATCAACCTATTCGAGCAAAATGTTACCATTATCCAGGATTTTTTACCTTTGACTTTATATTTTGTGCAGGTTTTACTTAATGGTAAAATATTCAAATGTAATTTCCTTAACTAGGCTATTTTTGAAATTTAATTAACTTACACTGAATGATAACACTGAATATGGAGCTATTTTTTCAATTATCCATCCTTACTTTCATGTAAAAAAGTCAAACTAACTCAAGTCATGATTAAAACCAAATTAAAACATTTTGGAATATACAATTTTGCCTACCATTTAGATGTTTCACCTCCAACCCTCTCCCCCCACCATACTATTTAAAGCAATGGTTTATGCAATAACTTACTTAAAGTAATGGTCTTTAAATTAAATTAGACTAATCATATTAAATCCCTAATTTTATTTATATTTCTAAGGCCTGCGCGATTCTAGAATAAAAATTGCAGCTGAGTTATGTTCTCTAACCATGGAAAGGGCTCTGAAGCTATGTGTTATCTCTTGGGTCATTCCATAGAAATGTCAACCTCAACCGAAGAAAAAAAAATATCGAAGTGAAAAAAGGATAAAAAAATTAAATAAATCAATAAATAAATGAAAATCATGTAACATAAAGAGTTTTTAAAAAATGAAAAAGGATTGCAGTTATCACTGAGATTAGCCATAATAAATAGTTTGTAATGTTTCTACTGCGTGTTATTTGATGGTTACGTTAGTCACGTTTTGTAAGTCACACGCCATCTTGAGTAAAAGTGACACATAAGACTAAAAAAAATTAAGATTTAATAAATGTGTTTTATGCTTTTAAAAGCCGACTTCACACATTTTTTTAAATATATCATTCAATTTTTAACACTTGCTTAACTTCGAGAAATTTTTACCTCACAACATGAGCATTAATTTTAAGGGTTGCAAAAATGTTGTGTTAGTCATGCTGCTATTTTGCTTGAAAAAATATCTACTGTCAGTGATATTGTTTTAAATTCTTAGTTGAAACAGGGTTCCCACGGGCCTGAAAAAGGCCCTATAAAGGCCTGATTTTTGAGTTTGATTTTTAGGGGCCCCTAAAAAGGCCATATATTTTATCAAAAGCCCTAAAAATGATTCAAAGCCCTATTTTTTTTTTTTTTTTTTTTTTTTTTTAAGAATTTGTAAAAATTCTAAGTACGCATCTCGCTCCCTTCCATTTTTTCTCGATCGTCGTAACACAGCGTGGAGATTCAAGGTCGCAGATCAAGGTGCAGGGTTCGTACTTCCTTAAGAAACCCTTAATTTTATCAAGCAAAATTAAGGTCCCTAAAAAACCCTTAAAAAGTCCTTAATTTTGGAAAATTTTCTTTAATTTTCAAAAGACTGTTTCAGGTTTTTTTTCTTCTGGAAATGCAGAGTAAGGATTTTTCTCCCAGCTCATGACTTAAACAAAAAGGAAATAATAATAATAGCAATTATCTGCGAAATGAACTTGGAACTGCGAACAGATAGCTAAGGGTTGGAGAAAAAATAGGATTGCTTCTGATAGAGTGACCAGCTATTTAAAATTATTGCCATCTGATGTCTTTGGTGCGACGTTTTGACCTTATTTTGGCAGAAAATTATCAAGATTTTTTTTTTGTTAGATGCTTACAGGGGTGGTGTTTCAGTAATATTCAGGAATTAATGTATTTTTTCATCTGTTAATGTTGGAAGTCTGGTATTGTCTGTTTTGCTACGCCTCCCTACTTCCGCATTTTCTTCTCCGAATTTTTGGCCAATATGTCGGTGATTATTAATGACATTCATCATATAAACCTGATGAAATGTATTCTAAAATTATTTGACTTTAATAAATTATTTTATTTACCGTTTTTATACTTCTGATGCTTTCATTTTGAAAAATGTGATCTCTTTGTATCCAATATGAAAATCGAATTTTTCTTATTTTTCAAGCTAATTACTCTTTATCAGGAGGCAAATAAATGAAAATTCGCTTTATTTTTTTGTTCAGATCCTTATTTTAAGTTTTTTTAAAGCAAAATTAACTTTTATGAGTCTAAATGTTAAACGCTGAATGGATCGTTTCATTTTATCTTTACATTAATTGTGTTCACAGAAATAAAATATGTTTATCATAGACCTTTAAAATGCAATTTAAATTTTTTTTTTCCAAAATAAATCCTTTTATATACCGTTTTTATACTTTTGATGCCATCACTTTGAAAACTGCAATCTCTTTGCATCCGCTACAGGAATCGGATTTTTGCATTTTTGTTGTTTCATTTGCTTGTTTAAGAAGAAAATAAATGAAATTTATTTTTATTTTTTATTAAATTCGAAAATTTTAAACGAAATCCCGTATTTTTTAAGAGTTGCTTCTATCAGAAAATAAAATACTGAATCAATCCTTTTTTTTTTTCAATTATTTTAAGATTTTAAACATCTTCAGTTCATATTTAGTATAATTTTACGTAATTTTGGATTTAAAAAAAAGATTGATACATCTGGGAGGCCACAAAACCTCCCACCTAAAAATTTCTATGATGCAATTCCATTGAAATTTTTATTATCCACAATTAATAAAATTTCCATCGAAAAAAATTAAGAATAATTAGTGAAGGAAAAAAAAAAAACAAGTTAAAAATGTAAAAATAAAACAACATTCAAGATGAAAAGAAATTAACCCATTAATGCCTAGCGTCCCTTTTTAGGGACGGTCCAAAAAGTGTGTCTGAGTGAACCAAAAATGAACATTTCAACCAAATAATAGTGTTCAATGATTACTTTGGTGTTGTTTCAATTCATTATCAACAGATTGCAGCACACAACCGTTGTAAAGTGTGTTCTGTAGCCGTTTTATTGTGATCTTCATCAAGGATTACATCTTTCACAATCTCAAAAACAAGAAGCTGAGTTTTTAAAATGATTCCCAGCTTCCCAGTTTGTGTTAATTGCTGATTTTGTTTCCTCTTATAAAATGTCTTTTTAAATATTATATCATAGGCAGAAAACAATTTTAGTAAAAAAAGTATACCCTCTGGGGTCTATCGTAACATTTAAGGACGATTTTTCTTTCCTTAATAAAACAATTATTTTTTACATAATATTTTTGAAATTATTTTTCCTGTCCGTTAAACACTGTTCGTAACCAGCATACAAAATATCTTTGGAAAAATAATGTCAGGCATTATGGCTTAAGAACAAAGATTTAAAAGGACCTAAACATGTAAATAAGCAACATTAGTGTTAGCGTATTTAAGCAATGGTAAAAAATAAGGTCAATTTAGTAAAAAAATATTTGAAAAAATGATTAATGCATTGAAAATGAAATAACAGTAACAAATATAAACAAAACAATCCTAAACTTAGAAAAGTTGGCCAGATTAATAGTAAATTCAACGAGTAAAAAGATTAAAGAGCTTAACTCTAGAAAAGCATAGACGATGTCGTTTGTTTATCCTATTTGTAGCGTTTTCTATAGTTACTTTCCGTTCCCAATTCAGAATGGTAGTCTCTTAATCATTCATTGTCATTTGAATCAGGGTCCATTGCGAATCTCTCTGCACTTTAAATTTTAATGTACTCGTAAATTTGAAATTGTGTTCCTAAAGCTGTTTAAATATTTTCCTATGAGTCCTTAAAAAAATTTGGGAGTCCTTAAAAAGTCCTTAATTTTCATTTTTAAAAATGAGTATGCACCCTGAGGTGAGACTTATCGGGCTTTAGCCAAGCCTGTGGTGTGAGGGTGAGCTTTTATTGGGTATCGTTTTCCGTGACGTATACGTGGCTCCTGGCACAGCCATCTTAACACAAGTATTTAGAAGGCTGTGCTCCTGGTTGTAAAGAAAAAAGACAAAAAATAAAAGAGAATAATAAATCTGCTGAACAGCCGAACTTGTTATTTTATGGACGTTCTTCGACGATTGTTGATAGGTAGTAGCGTGGGTCGATTTTGCACGGCGAGTTGAAATAGGGTTCATTTCTGTTTTCTCTTCGTATCTTGTTTGCAGTAGTGCAAACAAGATACGAAGAGAAATCTTGTATCGGAAGGAAATCTTGAATCGGATTCGAAGAGAAATCGGCGTATCTTGTTTGCACCACGGAATACATGCGAAGCGGCGTATCTTGTTTGCGCAGCGTGGCTCAAATTGCGCCAAATAAAGAATTTTGCGCCATCCTGCTCCCAAACGCACTTTTAGATCGAAATTGCGCCTGACTGCGCCAAAACGACCGTTTTTCTAGCGAATATCGCGAAAAAGTGGCATAACTTCTGCTTTTGTTAACCGTACGTTATGACGGTTGCTATGGCGATATTCTGAACATGTGCTTCGCGAAAAATATTCTCCTTATCTGAAATTTCAATCCTTTTGCATCTTGCAAAAATTTTGATATTTTTCACAATCCAATATTATTTTGACACATGCTACCTCAGCTTAACTTATTTTATATTTTATTTTGAGAAAAAAGTAATTTATTTTTAGAAGCTTGTCAACATCTAGCATTTACGTCGCGGACGAAGCTTCCTCTGTTGAAGATTTCAATCCAAATGCATCTTGCAAACATTTTAATATTTTTGACAATTAACCGTTATTTTGACAATAGATACCTTCCATTAGCTAATTTTAGCTTATATTTTGATAACAAACAATTTATTTTTTCTATTTATATACCTATTAATTTTTCCAAGCTTGATTTTAATAAGCATTAGGTTCTCCATTGCTTCATTTTTTGGAAAACAATTAAGACAATCAAGCACATAATGTTTAATTATGATTTTGTACTGAAAGGCAGTATTTTGAAAAGTTGAATTTGTAAAATTATAATTTTAATAGCTTAAAATAGAATTTTCCATGCTACTAGCAGCAGTGCTCCCATTAGGTCATTAAAGGAAAGATAAAATATTGATGTGTTCAAAATTCAGAGATACTTTATGGCAGCACATAATTATCTCATTCTACTGTTTAGAAGTTCTAAAGTTTTGTAACCAGCACATATTTAAGGCATTAAAAGCAGAGAGACAAACAAATTAAATGTGAAGCAGTATACAATAGTTACACAAGAAGCTTAATCCAATCAAGAGTCATCAGATTTTTTATTAAATTTAGCAAACCAACGACTAAAGTCAGCTGTTAAGAACAATGTCTTGCCTGAAATCGAGTTGCAAAATGGATTTTAGAAGATGCAGAGAAGTTATGAATGAGAAAGAGAAAGAACAGTAGAACAAAAAGAAACAAAGTTAAACTTTTAAATTAAGGTTTTTCAATTTTTAGCTCACAAAATCTAATTTTGCGCGATAAAACATAAAAAAACTTTAGTTTACTTTTCAAGCACAAAGGTAGTTAGTTCCTCAATTTTAAGTTAAAGCGCATTGTTAACAAAAGAATATCCAAATGTTATTGATAATTATGCAACTAAAAAACCAAAAAATGTCTAAATTTTTTATATTGTCGTGGAAGTTTTAAACCAAACGTTTGCATTTCATATTTGACCACCACGAATGCGCTCCTAGGTGGATAGGATTTTTTTCTTTTATATAGGCCTAGAGTCTGCTTGTTAATCCTTGAATTTTATAAATTGAAGTGTGTGTCATATTGTACTACATTTAAATGGTTTAAAAGGAACTGCTACAATTTTATTTAAAAATTGTTCATAAAATTTTTGGCGTGAGTGTAGTAGCTGTATAGTACCCGTTGCTCGTTTCTTAAGCTGCTTTAAAAATGTAAAATGATACATAACTGGTAATAAAATGTACATGGAAGTTGAAGCTTTGCTGTTTATAGAAATGAATATATTGTGCAAGAACATAATAGCTATGTTTTTCGACTAACTGATAAGCTTTTCCTTTAAAAGTTAGTTATTCAGCAGAAGTACGACTACAAAACGTCAAGTGGCCCTATATATTCTGGAAAATGGGCCTGAAAAAGGCCATATAAAGGCCCTATTTTTTAATCTGCTGAGAGGGTGGGAACCCTGTGAAATGATACATAGATACCATGTACATTGTAAATCCACCACACAACTAAAAAACTAAACAACTAAAGCACAACTAAAAAATATTTTTTACCTTTTAAGTTACAAGTAAAAACAATTACAAAATCAACTCTGAATGTTACGTTAGTGACTATGGAATGACCCTCTTTAGCCTTGGTAGATCCTAATAATCTCTTAAATTGACTCAGTGAAAAATTCTTTCATTCTAAACTCAATACCTCACTTTTAAAATGTGCAACTTTGCAGCCATCTTTCAAGGCCTTTACAAAAGTGATGAATGTAACTTGTTTCATGTTTTTCCTTTTCCATTTCTTATGGTTCTTGCATAAATGATAAAGTAAGCTGCTTTCACAAAACAATATCTTTATGACCAATCATAATGCATTTTCAATGAACTCTTTCTTGGAAAAAGGAAGGATGTTCAGGAAAATGTCATGTATTTTAAGTTTTTAAAAAATATTCTTTAGTTCATTTACAAATTGCCCCCAAGTTTTATGAAGTATTTTGTCTTGAAGGATAATGTATCTTTCAAAAACTCAAATTTACCTAACAATGGGCTTGAGATGTATGACTTGAGACATAGGGACCCTCCCCCCTTTCCCCATCTCTATATTGTATGGTTAGTGATCTTTTAGACAAGCATAGAGCTAATTGTGAGGCAACAAAAGGTGAGCATAATTTCTTGTCTAAAATGCATGCATCAAGGAAAATAACCAAAATTCTGGTAAAACTTCTAGTTAGTCTAATGGCTTTAAGCATCAAAAGCATAGATGGTAAGTATATTGAGAGGCACAAACCCTCAAGCCTGGAACAGCACTCATCCAGAATTAATCTTACACGCCTAAAGGGGAAAACAATTCATGATTGCTTTGTGCAGTTCCTATTTTGGAAACTTGTGAAATGTTTTTTTAATACAACCTGAAAAAATAACACTAAACAAATAAATACTGACATAGTCCGATATTTTATCACTATATTTGTCACTAAAGCCTAAATCAAACAAAAGAAATGTAAATAAGCCCATCAGAATAATAGCAACTGTTTTAGAATACGGACATTAGTCCATCAAAATGTCTCATGTGAGTGCCTTTATTGAGATAGTATCGGTTCTAAATCTTGTGTATGTTGCCAAATTTTACATATGAAGGGCCAGGGGGAAAAAAAAATGAGTGACCAAAAAGGGATTTCAAGAAAAACGAAGAACAAAATTTGATTTCTCGTAACTCTTTGTGTAGTTCATAGAGTTTTCATGCACATTTCGGTCGATTATCATCTTTTCTCCCCCTTGTTGTTCTACCAGATGATACTACTCCTTCATAGCCCCTAGATAGCGCTAATATCTCAAAATTGATGAAGAAGTGACTTTCATCTTTTTCCCCTCTGGCCCTTCATATGTTTTTCTGTAACATAGAATTGATATTTAAACACAAAATTATGGCGTCTTCCAAGAGGATGCACCTGTCTATGCAATGAAATACAGCAAAAAGAAGTTACAAAAAAAAAACCTATTGGAAAAAAAAAAGCTTTTTAAAAGCTTTATTTTAGAAAGCAAATAACTGAGTAGAATTTTTTCTGTGCAGCTGAAATCCCAGTTTCTGGTGACTGGATCCACAATATGCAAGGTTCTATGCCTGGAATGCCTCAGGAAGACGCTAACATGCCACCTTCTTTGCACAATTATAGTGGAAACCGGTTCCCTGACATGCTGACTTTGGAAAATAATCATCCAATGGATCAGACATTTCAGGTACATTGATCAACAGAATTTTATTAATTGCGTTTATTTCAGTGAATCAAGCTTAGTATGATGCACAAAGGAAATGAATCTGTTCAATGATTAAATACAATGCAAAGCTAGTGACTACAATTCAGTGGGACTCGTTTATATCTGAGCTTTATCCAGCAAATTTGCAGCTACAACGTAATAACTTCGATTCCCCTTCATGTTTCACTGTAGTATTGTTTAACTTTGTATAACAAAATTGTGGTTATAACAAAAATATTATTGCTCCTTTCGACTTCAGTAACTGAATGACACTGTGTAATGTGTATGCAATATTTTTGCGTATTACCCGTATTGGCTTTATTAAAGTAATTTTGTTATGACCAGAATTAACGGTGGCAGATTTCCCATGTTGCAATTGCAAGGGACCCCTAAGATAACTCGAAAATGTCTTATGTTGTGTAGTTCTGTGATCAGGGGCACCCAGAGCGGGGGGGGGGGGGGGGGGGGCAGAAATTCCGAATTTGCCAAATGATAAAATACAAAATGATAAATAGGTATGCATGCACAAATACATCTGATGAAAGGGATATTCAGGCATTTAAAAATTACTGTTATGTCCCGAATGTCTTATGCACTCCAGCAGGGTTGGGGTTTTGGACGTCCAAAACTGGTTTTGGACAGGACAGGTGGGTTTTACTGTCGAAAACTGTCCAAAAGTGTCTTAAACTGTCCAAAAGTGTCTTAAACTGTCTAAAGCATGGCAAAAGGGTTTTAAGCTGTCTAATTTCTATTAGCTGTAATATTGATAATGCATACATCTTAGTTTCTTAGTGTTAATTAGTTGTAATTAATTAAAATTTGACAATATTTAATTATATTAGTAATTTTAATTATACGTTAAAAAAATGAACAATTTACTCATAACTCCACTGCATAAAAATTTCATAAAATAGGAATTGGTAGTACTGTCAAAAAAACTCTTGAAGCAGATAATTTCAGCTCCATTTGTTAACTCAAAATGTGTAAAACTGAAGTCTTTAGTGGTTTCTTTACAATAATGTTTTCAGTGATGTTCAAATAATTTTTTTAACCTTAGATTGAAGAATAATAAACTGATGATAAAATGTTTTTCACTACTCAAGAAAATTTTTCTATTTTTGATTTTTGTTTTTAATACTGTGTATTTTGTTTCTAACAATATATATATGAAGGGCTCGGGCGTAAATAATGGTATCTGACAAACTCGAAAAGACGTATTGTTTCAAATTAAAGAAACAAAAACCACTTGTAAAAATGTAATTAAATATACCCGAGACTCACAGCACTTAATCAATGTACCGACTTCATTTTTTATATAGAAAAAACTTGCTACAGTAATGTCTCTAAGCAATAAATCCATATTTAAAAGAAAAAGTTTTGATTTTTTGAAATGCTAGTTACCATTTTTTACACCCGAGCCTTTCATATGTGTATATACTTCCTCAAGAAAAAAAAAAAAACATCCTAGCTTGCAAATATTTAGAAAAACTTATCAACATTTTCCAAGGATCAGTAATGATTTAGTGTCTGATTATGAAATGTCACTTTTGTCATTTACTTGTAAGTACAATAACCTAAGGAATTTTTAAAACAATTTTGGAAATTCCATCAAGTTGATGAAGTTCAGTTTCGTATAATGCAAGCAAAAATATCCATTCCAAAAAAAAAAAAAAGAAGGGGGGGGGGAGAAATGGAAAAAGAATATCACAGGCTTCTTTTGTGAAACATGAACAAAAAGTATCAAAGCCGAAACAGCATTTAAGTCGATTATTGTATCTTTTGAACACCCTCATTTGCATCTATATTTAAAAGAAGTTTAGCTAGTATTAAAAATAAAATAATATAAACTTATGAGAACTAATTCATTTTTTAATGAAGAATAGTAACTTCTAAGTAGCTAGATTAGTATCAGCTGAAAATCTTATATATGTTTTTATGTACATATTTAAATGATTACATTAATAAATTAAGTCTTAACTTCAAGTATAATTTTGTGCTTTTGATATTTGTTCAAAATATAAAATTGTACTAAAAATGTAGTTTTGGACAGTTTAAGACAGTTTTGGACACATGGGTTTTGGACAGGACGGTTTAAACCATGGTTTAAACCGTGGTTTTTACCGTTCTGTCCAAAACCTTGCCAACCCTGCACTCCAGGGTCCCCCATACCTACAACTACCATGTGGTTTAACCGGTAGGATGAGGCCCTGAAGGGCACTCTGTTTTTAATACAGACCAGAAGCGAAGCAGACTCCTTCCTGGTTCAGAACCCTCAAACGTATTGATATGGAATGGAAATTGGAGGACTTTGTGACCACAGCCCATATTTATAGTGCCACTGCCACCATTAGTGAACATGGTGGCTCTTCGGCTGGGATCGATTCCGGGACTTTCTAGTTATGAGTCCGATGCCTTACCGATCGATCCACTGCGGCCTTGTGATCTCTCATCATTGTGCTCCTGTGTATCCTTGACAAGATGACCCCAAAATGCATTGTGATCGGCCCCTAAACTTGTAAATCTGCCCCTGGGAATTAACATTTCAGTTTAAAATATAAACATTCCATTGACCCAATTGATCGTCAATTTAGTGTTAAGTGTGAAATGCAAACTATACTTTTGAGTATATTTGAAAATAAATTTATGCATAACTGTCATTCCACAGGCTGTAGCGAATAATGCTTACCCTTTTATGAATGGACTACCTCCGCATATGATTGCACCTCATCTTTACCAAAATAACGCTGCCGCGACGGTTGCGGCAACCGGTCAAGTGGATGCACAGATAGAAATGTGGGGAGTTCCTAAAGTGCCGCTTTCTTCCGGTGGTGATGGTTTGCCTCAGAATGTAGAACCAAAAATGGTACGTAACTTTCGCTGCAGAACTTACACGACGAAAATTTGATAAATGAAATGAGGAATATTGTTCTAAAATTAGTGTTTCTACCTGCCAAAAAGGCATAAAATTTGTAAATTTTTCATTTTCTATTGCATGGTGGTTGTAAAGGAAGTACTCTCTAAATGGATTCATTCAGCAGATAAAAAGAGAGAGCAAGTTGGGGAAGGTTGAGAAAAGAAAACTTTTCGTCGGTACAACAGCTGTACCGCCGTTGGCTTAAGGTTAAGAGGCCCATTAGTCTTCATTGGAGACTTCAGACTTGCCAGCTCTCCTGCTTTTGAAGAAGTTAAAAAAAAATGTCAAACTTTTAACTGTCATGGGTACATTTAGAGGGTTATTTAGTTTGGCATTCAGCTTTGTCAAGAAGTTTTATAGCTGACATAATGACTTAAATCACATTTTTTTTTAATTGCCTCTGAAAACTTCTTAAAAATATATAAATGCAGGGTTGCCACAGGCTACTTAAATGCTACTTTTTGCTGCTTTTTTTTTTTTTTGGCTCTAGGCGACTTTGGAGACTTTTTTTGAGAATTAATAGGCTTAAAAGCAATTTATTTTCACTGGAGCTACTTTTTTGGAGACTTCTTTTTTTTTTCCAAATCAAGTTTTCATTTGAAAATCTTGATATTTTTTTTTTGCCCTATTTGATTTTATTTATTAATTTGAAACTTATTATTTTTTATTCTTATTTCTTTGTTACCTAAAAAAACTAACATCCCTTTGCCTTTTATTATGGACAGATCCACTATTATTTTTTTAAATAGCAATCAGGGAGGGGCTTAGATTTTGGAATAACCTCTTCGCTACTTTAGCTTTAGGGTGAAAAGTGATTTGCTTAATAGCCATAGCTACTGAGGAAGGGGGGTGAATCTATTTATTTGATATTTTTGGGGAAAAATTGACTCACAGTTTAGTGGATTGAACGAACTGACTTATTTAAGACTTTCCTTTAACTGAATTTCAATAATAAACAGCTGATTTAGTAAAAATTTATTTTTAGGAACTTACAGACATCAAGCACAAGCTTTGCCCAAAATTCTACACTGTTAGAGATTTCAATAATTGTGCACATCTTGTAATTCAGGGACCTCATTTCAAGTTTTTCCGGAGGGGGGGGGGGGGCAAAGGGTTCAAACACGATGCAATTTCATCGGAAAACATTAAAAACCACGCCCACTTACATGTAAATACATTGATTTCTCAAAGCCAGGGGGAGGCAATTGACCCCCCTGCCCCCCCTAAAAGACGGGCCTGTTGTAATTTCAATTATTTTAGAATTTGATAGCTATTTTAACATATGCTAACTGAAGCATATTATCCATAGTTTTTTTTTTTTTTTCAAACTTGACTTTTATTTTTTATCGATTTTAATTACTTTTTTGTGGGAAGTGTACTAAATATTTAGCAAATGAGCTTTTAATTGTAAAATTTTTTACTTGCTATAAGTATTTTTTCACTTAAAACCAAGCCCGTCATTTAGGGGGGGCAGGGGGGTCAATTGCCCCCCCCCCCTGACTTTGGGAAATCAATGTATTGGCATATTAGTGGGCGTGGTTTTTGCCACTCTTTGGGAAATTTTACATTGTGTGTGCACCCTTTGCCCCCCCCCCCCTGGAAAATTTCGAAATGACGTCCTTAAAACCTTAATCAGCTCCTTTTTTATTTTATTTTATAAATTTTTCAAGTAGTAGTTTTTGCACAAGCTTCCAGTTGAACAGTTGAAATATCTGAAACTTGAAGTAACTCATTGATTAATATTTTTAGAATTTATGATGAACTAGAGGAAAATTATGCAAAGTGATATAAATTAAACAGGGGTATAAGAGGTGTATTGTTTTAAGTTCTTCTTTATTTTAAAGAGCTCATTTATGTGCAATTTTCAAGTTTGTATGATGCTACCTTGCGAAAAATGAGAATCCTTATGCACAATTTTTGGGAGTTTTTTTTTTTTTGAGTATGCGTCAAAGTTTTCTTAAAAGACAAGAACATAAATTTTATTCTCATTTTTACTGAAACTTTCATTTAAAAATTAAAAAAAAACTCCGCAATCATTTTAACCCTACACTGCATAGCGTTGCCAATTGGATACATGGACTATTTTTCCTTATGACCATGCATAAGGCAACTCAAACATGAAAAGCAAGTATTAGGCATCTTTAAAGCTAATATAACCATCTATCCTCAAAATCAAGTTTTTAAACATGTGTCCCAATGTTATCTTATTACAATAAAATACATATGTCTTTTAAGGAACAAAAAATCATGCATGATTATTATTCACTTGCCATGAAAGGTACTGAATCACTGATTTTGTTTCAATGTTGTCAAGTTTTGCAATATTAGCATTATATTTCCGAGTTTTTTCAAGGAACAAAGTACTAGTTAACATTATGATTAAGAGCTCTATTTCTCCACTTCAGACTTCCATCACAAGTCCTCCCTCACACCATCTCATGTTGCAGAACCAATATGTGGAGTTAAGATGTATTGAAGCGGTGTGTTTTTAGGGTTCAAACCCCTTCTGAAAATTTTCAAAACTATTAAAAAATGCTTTTTATAGTTTCTCACTGAAAAAATTATTATTGCTTCCTTTTTTAATAAGTTTTGGCAAAAGTTTATTTATTTATTTATTTATTTATTTTTGTAATTGCACATTCAGTTTAAATTCCTCAGCAAAACAGATGGCACTTTTTACAAATGTTAAAATTTTCAGCTGTACCATTTATTTCTTACTGCTTTTATCTGATCATGAATACTGTTTTCTTGAAACGTTTTCAATTTTGGGGACTACTTTTTTGCACGTTTTTGGCTACTTTTGATATTTTTTTAATGAATTTTTCCTGTGGCAACCCTGAAATGTTATTTTGTGTTCATCAGTTTTCCCGCACTTTATACCTGACAAACATTGAGATTATCAATTTTCAATTAGCATTTTTTCTAATTCCACGGTACAAACATTTCTCTTGCTTGGTAAGGTTGGTAAGTCTATGACTAATTGACAAGGACCAGCCTAGCTAGGCCCAGAGCCTGTTGCTGGTCGTCACATCTATATTTATTATGTGTGCTGTAAAAAATGTCTGCATTTTTGTTTTCGACTACCATTCATTTTGGTGATTTTGTGATTTCCAGAACTGGCAAAGTTGGAGCTCCCACCAGGCCTGATGTCTTCTTTTTCTCCCTTCCCTATATCACTCGAAACTATTCTTGCCCTGTAGAAAGAAAATTCAAACCAATGGCTTCTGCTCTAAAAGAAGAGGTTTGCTGCTGCTTTGGACTCTATACCAAGAGAATAAATACTTCATTATTTGTTTAGTACTATGCAAACAAACTGGTGGTTAGAGGATATTGGAATTATTGTAATATTTGTGTGTTCGCTATGATTGGGTGAATGTATACAGAAGAGAAATAATTAAAAATAAATGACTTTAAATTGGAAATTCTGCACTACTAAGAGATTGTATTAGCATGATGGATTGTAATGGAATTTCATGTATGAGTAAAAATTTCCTACCTGCATTCCCTTTTCGAGTATTGATTTGTAATTAGCTGCTTATGTGGAAAATAGTATGTATTCATTGTTACTCTTTAATCTTATTTTATAACAAAGTAAATGAATTAGTTTGAATTCTTTTTAGTTTTTATCTCCAAGTTTCCACGAGTTTTGGATATTGTTTACATCACTGCATTGTGTTGATGAATACCGAATGAAAAAAAAAACAAAACATGTAGGCTGCGTCCTAATGGTTGAAAAGTACTGATATAGCCCAACTTTACAAGGAAAATAGCTTTAGGGGCATCACCTTGTAGTCCCACCCCCAGCATTGCTTTTGACCCCCCACATTTTTGGGGTACCGCTACGTCTGTGTAAAACATTGAAAAATATTTAACGAGTTTTCATATTCTCAACAAACTAGAAAACTAGCATATCTGGAATTCTAGACTTAGCGAACAGGCAAGTGTATGCTCTGATTCTTTCTACTGTTTTTAGTATTTTAAAATTATTCTTAAAGTTCTAAACTTTTTTTTTTTTGAAAAATACAAATGCCTCTAAAATTGGAAATGATGCATAGTCTGGTTGTTCTGAATTTCTTATTAGGTCAATTTTTCAAGGTTTAATGTACATATATGAGAGAAAAGTGCCTCGCTCTGACAGAGGCAAAAAATTCGCAATTACTAACCATAAAATTTTACAAATTCACACCAAACCCAACGGTGTATGCAATATTTATATCCAAGCAAGGAAACCTCTTTCTTTTATCCTAGGAAAGTTAGTTTTGTATTATAACAAGTTGTACTTAGGTGCCGAGTTTTAATAATTTAGTTGGTGGAAAGATATTTTATTCAAGCCCTCCTCCCCTTACACCATACCCCCACCATCAAAAACAAGGAAACACAAGCCCTCATTATATCACTCATTTCTTTGTCATCACTCATTTCTTTGTCTGCTGAAAGTAAATAATACTTTGCATTGAAATAGACTATTTAAAGGGAAAAAAATGTTATTTTTTAGATTTATTATTATTATTATTTTTTTTTTTTTGCTTCTATGAACAATGAAGTGTTTAACTTTTAATCTAAATACATAAAAATCTATGTCCTGAGATAACATAGATTTACACACATATATATACACACATATCACAAAGTACAGCCAATACCGCTCAAGCTTCAGACTTGAAATTTGGTTGGCATGTCCACATGATTGCGAAAGTATCCACTAAGTAGGGGTGCGACATCGAAGGCAAAACATTGATGTTTTAAGACATCGATGTTGGAAAATAAAGACATCGATGGTATTGATACATCCGACAAAAAAAAAACATCAATGTTTCAAAACATCGATCAGTTTTTCTTCAATTTCTTACATATTTTAATGTAGTTATTAATCAGTTACTCCCCATTACAAGCGCCTCTTTATATCACTCAATTAGATACATCTTTTGTCTCCTGGAAAAACATTAACCGTAAGATAACGATGTCAGTTAAGAAAACTTTTTTCAGCGAGATATATACTGCAACTGTTGATTAACTGTATAACTTTTTTTGTCGCATATTTTTAAAAAAATTTTTTTTTTACTGAAATGTAAAACATCATCGAAAAAAAAATTAAATGCAAAAAAACGATGTTTAAAAATCATTGACTGTAAATCATCGCTAGTTATTAAAAAAAAACTTTAATTGCAACTAGTGGTTAGAGAAATATGAATCTATTTTATCGCATATTTTTATTATTTTTTGTTGAAATGTAAAAAGGACATCGAAAAAAAAAAAAAAACACTGAATGCGAAACAACAACAATTAAAAGGTAAAAAAAAAGTGAAAGCAAATTTGAGATGTTTCAGAAACATCGAAAACAAAACATTGCTAATAATTATAGAATTTTTTCCCAAATGAGGTTAATATTGCAACTTTTGATTAAACATGAAAACTTTTTAATGAGTATGCTTATCGTATATTTTTCTTTGCTGGATTATAAAACATCGACATCGAAAGCAACATCAAACCCAAAACATCGATGTTGGAAAAACATTGACCCTCAAACATCCATGGTAAAAATATCGATGTTCTTCCAAAAACATCGATGTTTCCAAAACATTGATATCGATGTCGCAGCCCTCCACTAAGAAAGGATTTTTCAGAATACCAATTGGTTCGGAAGAAATTAATTAAAACCCCTTAATTTCTGAAATTCAAACCATCAATTGAAATTTAAGTCCCTTATTTTCGAAGGCTTTCCTCCATTCAAATTATTGTTCAGGACTTCATCTCAACTTTTGGTCACAATAGCTAATTTTAAGTCAGATACTGTTTTTCACATTGCCCTGGTTGTAATATACTTTTGGCGATCTTTAATCGAGTAACGGATAAACAAATACTGCTGCTTATACAAATAAAATATCTCGGAACCGAATATTTTCCCATGCCATGGACGCAATGTTAAAAGTTCCCCGCTTAAGCGAATAATATTTCTTGGAATCGATGGTATTTGTTCAAGCAGCGATTTTAGTATTCTTAACGTGAGACATTAATTAGAATTAAATGATATTGCAGTAAAAGTAAAATAATTTAATAAGAGATTTACATTCCAATTTCAAGTTTGAAGACAACATTCAAATTGGCGAAGATTTATAGATTTCAGAAGGGGACTGGAATGTGTTTCAAATGTTCTACATGTAGTACTTGTGAAGTGAAATGATGATAGTGACATAAATCTTTGTAAACCGACACAGTGCAGAACTTGAATATTCTTTGCGAGCAAAAGTGACAGTGGAATTAATACAGGTAAAGGATTTTAATATTTATGCCCAAACTAGTTCAGTCTATAAGGAAGCAAATTGTCAACAACTAAGCATTTTATATAACCTCTTAAATTCAGTTAGGGTGTTCCCCTAGATGGGTGTGACTCGGGGCTGACCCCCCCCCCCCCCCCCAATTCTCTATTGGCGCTACTGAAATATTTACTATTATCGCTATCTACAGAGACCTGTCATTCTAAGTTTTTGGGAAGGGTGGGGGGGGGGGGGGGGCAAAGAGTGCAGACTCGAAGCAATTTCGTTAAAAAACAACAAAAAACGCTCCCACTTAATATGCAAGTACATTGATTTTTCAAAGTTGGGGGCAGTGACAACTGACAGGGGTTTGTCCCATTAATCTACATTGATTTTTTTTCCTTTTCTTGTTATAAATTTTTAAAAATAATCAGTTTATTTATATATAGGATATTCTTATATAACAGTACCTCCATCACAACTTCTGCTATAACTAACAAAACATATTTAAAGTAAATTGATGGAAGAATTATGTTTTCCAGAGTTCTCGTAATAAGAGCAAATTAGCATTACTTTTTAGTCATTCGAAACGATTCGCACAACTGGGACTGAAATGTTTGATATCCACAATATCATTCAACCTCTGATAAATGAGAATTGAAATTTATCTAGGAAAAAAGGGACTAAAAGAATGCACTGGTTAATCAGTAGTAATTCGGAATTGTTTAGTTTGCGGATTAATCCGCCAATATATATATATATTTTTCAAATTAAAATTACTTTTTACTCAGAACAATACACTATACTGAATGAATTTTAGCTGATTAATCGGCTTATTTTTTTACTTAAACTATGCCGAGTGAATTTCTTACACCAAACCAATAGTTTTAGCTGTTGTGTGCCCATTTAATTCAAAATTATCAAGGCAAGAATGAACAAAACATTCAGAATAAAACTGGATTTGGGGGGGGAGGGGGGGAGACTCGAAACTTAAAAAATAGACCCTGTTATATAGTTGAATTATGTTGTTGATTTTTTTTATTTTAAAAGGAAACTGGTATTCATCTTTTTTGGTGTTGGTGCTTCAAAAGTACCCAAACATCCTCTCGCACTAAGTATAATTCTTTTTTTGACACATTGAAAGCACACAAAAGCGACCATCATCCTTACTGTTTCACTTGTAAATTGTATGTAAGCTCAGTCAACTCAATTTTCTAAAACAGTCTTATTTTCAAGTTTTTGCATTTTTTTATTTGAAATCACATAAGGAAGGAATTGCAAGCATGTAAACATTTTCGACAATTTCATGGCTAAATCTAAAATCTAAAAATTTAGACACATTGTAGGATATTTACATCCAGTACAAAAATCATATATACATACAAAACATGTGGTTATGTTTTAATTACAATATAAGAAAGCAATATACATCACTTCTGTGTCTGAAATGTAACAAAAAGATAACTCAACATTTGTTCTTTCTCCAAACCAAGTGTAGAAATAACTTACATATTCAAATTTTCACTTAGATACCATTTCCCAAAACATCGAAAGTATTTAAAACCATTTAGAAATTGAATATTATGACTCTTTGTAATGCAACAAAATTTAGTTTCATAAGCCTCAGCCTCTTTAAGAGGCTAAAACATCCTTAATATATTTACAATACATTGCACTAATTCAAGAAAGTTTAACAATCATGGTTTGGCAAATTTCAATTTAAATGTTAACTATAATAAAAGTTTGAATAATATAATCATCCAGTGACACTGATGTAATCTGCAAGTTGACATCAACTCCTTGAGGTATTGCAAATTTAATTTTATCTAACCACTTTGGGGATAATTTTTTTTACCAATTCTCAGGACAGCTAAATATTTGACTGTTTATAAAATACTGCATTTTAATTTCTCGGATATAAATTTCTATGAAGTAAAAAAAAATGAACTGAATTAGACATGCAGAGGCAAGAGAAGTAGTGTGAAAAGTCTGAAGGTTTTTCTCCATTACATCGTAACTTTTCTTTCAGCTTGTTTCATCAATCAATGCAGTTTATTTCAAGATTTTTAACACACATCTAGTAGATAGGTGTCCATAGTGTGTTTGGGGGGGATTGAGGATGTTATATTTTTATTTAGTAACAATACTTTAAAACCTTCTCTTTAGATAAATTTACAAAATAATTGCTTCTTCTGCCAACAGCCTTATATATGGTATATTCAAGGCCTTTTATAGTCCATTAATTCTGTTTATGAAACATATCCTATAAAAATGCTTTTAAATAAGTTTAAAGGATACTTTAAATGAAATTTATTTTATGACCATCAGCCTTTTTCATTAAATATTAAACCCACTTAATACAAAGAATTACAAGTATTTTGAATTAAAAGGAAAATAAATTTAGTATGAATGCAGTATCACAGAATGAAGGTGAAGGCTGCATAAATTGAAAAAACCACAATGTGTCAAGATTTTTGTCTGAAATTTTCTTCCAGAAAAAAAAGTAATAACTGGTAAATACAATGTTGTTAATGTGGAGAAAATGTTTCAAGGAAGAAATTTAATTGATGTATTTAAAATATTTAAAAGTAATTATTCAGGGCACTTACACAAAATACTCTACTATAAATTTGAACTATTGCTGCATATAAAATAAAAAAACTCTTCATACATTCCATTGCTAACTTTTTCCATATTTTATTTCAGTTTGTCACAGTAAAATCTTGCTGCAATAGTATTTATGGTCCCTATGAAGTTATGTGCAATACAATACAAAAAAATGTAAATCGCTCTTGAACTCACAAAGTTAGCTAGCTTTAAATTTCCAAAATTGATTTGTAATATAGATTTTTAAAATCTATATTTATCCTATTCTATAACCTTGTTTACTTAATTTCATGCTACCCACAATTTACTTCTCAGAAATGGATCTAAACAAATAAATTGCTAATTTTTGTAACACTTTAATAATTTAACAGTCTGATCTTTTTTCTGAATTTATTTCAATCATGTATCGAGGGAGGTCAAAAATGTATCGAGGCTGCCAAAACTCGTTTTTTTGAACTAATTTACAGCGCATTACATATAAAAGGATATTGTATTTTGAAACATCACTCAACAGAGACAATTAAACCATATCTACCTAATAGTATAGTTGTAACAAGATTTTACTGTATTATTGAGTAATTATTAATAATATTATTTATATATTTCAAATATATGCCCAAACAATGATTTAAAAAAAAATATGGGAAACAAAATAAAAAAGAAAAATACTTTAGTTTTGGTGAAACTAAGTCAGGTACCAAATAAATTTCACTTTGCAAAAATACATAAATGAAACAATTGAAATTAAAAACAGGTAGGTTTCCAATCATTTGATTATACTTGTATTAAATAAGGAACTATTTAAATGCTTCAATACATGAACAAGTATACATATGAGTAGTACATTATGAGATGTTGCATCCAAATATCAACAAAACTTTTTTTTTTCATTAAAATGAAAGTGGTGAAAAATTAATAAAGTATTGTATACAACAATGGAAAAAAAAATCCCTGAAATTGTATACCTTACTGAGAATGAGAAATTTAGACAAAGGTTATCGTCACTTATAAATATTTATGAATTATGCTTGATAAAAGGTCACCTAATAAATTAAAGACAGTAAAAACAATTAGAGCATTTGCATATTACACACAATTCTTTCTGTTATTCAATCATATAGAAATTAGAATTACTGATTATTATATGATAGAATGAAACAAATCTTAACTCTGCTATATTATACAAGATGAGGACAAATAGTACACTGATAATGAAATTGGGTCTTTTAAAGTTGGATTAGCATTTAATTCCCATAGACTAAAAAAGATGTGCCCCTTTCATTCTCGGAGTGCAAAATAAGACCCCAATTTTAAAATCACACTTTCAAAACTACTGCAAATATTACAACAAGTCACAGAACAATTTAGTGAGAATAACATTAATCTTTTATTCATTTATTTTTTTCCCCGATAAAGTTAAACTCGACCAAATGTGCAATATGTTAGCACATGTGCAAAACATTCAATTTCAAATGCTTAATATTGTAAAATTATGCTACACAACGTCTAATTTGTAATCTAGTTCGCCCCACACATTTTAAGGTATCACAGTGTCAATGATTCGTAGTGCTGCACAAATGCCTTCTCGAGTTTCCAGCATCCGTCTTTGACGAACCCCCATAAAAAGAAACCACATGGTGCGTGGAAGGAACGCTCGTTAGAGATCAGACGTGTTTCGTAACAAAAGGCTCACACTTTGCACATTTGAAACTGAAAAAAAACTCTTGGTATATTTTTCTTTGCATTCATCTGTCACTTATTGTATTGTGTGCAATAGTTTCAAAAACATGATTTGTTAAAATGAGTCCATCACTTGAACAACTCAACTGTGTAAGTTGATCACTTTAAGTGCAGTACATTGTGCTCAACTTCACGTGTTTCCTATATTTTCTTTAAAATTCTATAATTTATTTAAGCCTAGAATCATTTCTTAATCAGCCCTTTTAATATAATAATTGCTGCAAATGACATAAAAGTTCGGGGGAAAAAAATCCTTTTTGACAATTGGTTTGCTCGACCTATTATAACCAATATGAAATTTATTAAATTGCCTTAAGCGTAGCATTGAGAATTTTTAACTGTCTGAAAAATGATGAGGTCGTAAGAGTGGCGGTTATATATGTACACATTTTTGAGATGTATTGATGACTAAGCTTTCATACATTTTCTTCCACAGCATATCACAGAATATAAAAAATCAGAAACACGCATAGTATTGAAATTTCAAACTTAATTTTTTGAATATAATATTGCAAGAACAAAAATTTGGAATAAATTACTTGGGAGCTTACTGACGTTCGATAGTTTAATAATGGCTGTAGAACATTTAGAAAAGGATGTTTCTGAATAAGTGATTTAAACTTTTGAAATAAAATATTTACCGACCAATTTTTATTTATTTATGACTTTTTATTTTTTTCTTTCAAAGTTTCCTTGGATTAAAACTTTTCTATTCTTAAAAAATAACACACAACAATAACTTGAAGAATAATTTAAAAACAGATAAAATATTTGCTATACTCTTGATATCAATCTCTGTATGTGAAATTTACAGCTTTTGTGAAAATACATACTATTATGCTAAAAAAAATTTCACTCTTAAAAAAGCTTTAAAAATTTTGTCTACACAAAACTAAAAATGGATAACAAAACTATCAAATATGCAATACTGAAAATTTTGCAAAGTTTGCTTAGAAGTCATACTGAATTTTGCATATTATGCTACTTTTAAAGTAAGAGCTCCATACCAAAACATTTCTTCCTATAAAATAAGTAGGATATCTGTAGAATAATCAATATTTCTGTCAGTAAACATTTTTAAACTAGCTGAATTAATATTAAGTTTTACTTGCATAGCAATAAATGAAGTATTTAATTCATATACTATTTTCTTGTAGTTCTTTAATTGCACAGTCAGAACATTTGGAAAATAAATAATGTGGACGAATAAATAAAAAGGAGGTTTTGATTTTCAAAATGATATAGCACCTTGCGAAAGAAATTCAATGCATCAGTTTTGGAAATGCAACATCATGAATATTGATACACATTTTAAAATGACAGTCAACTCTTGATAACTCAAAGGGGCTATCAAAAAACCTTCATATTTTGAGTGATGGGAAGTTCTTACAGCCTTCCCAAGAGCTTGAGACCCAATGAAAAGTTCAATTTGAAGGAATATTCAAGTTATCCCGAGTTGACCGCATTGCTCAAATTTTGTGAAAAAAAATCATTTGTTTCTCTAGGAACAATTTTATATTGCATCAAAGTAATTTGCTGCTAACTATTTTTTCCCAGTGAAGTGTACGATATGATTTAATCCTCAAGTTTCCACTTTGTTCTGGTGAGCGTTCTTCGTCCCACTGATTTGCAAACAATTTGAGAAAATCACATCACCTCCAGAAAATGTTCCAAGTGATAAAAACTAGCAAATCTCCAAGATTGTACAAGTGTGCATCCCAAAAGCCAATAGAAAAAGCCAAAACCCTTTAATCACATATTCTCACTCACATAGTCATGAATACACAACATAGTCCACGAAGTTTTCTCTTTATATATTAACTAATATCTTTCCATGCTCATATATGGCAGCAATTGTTTTTCAAAGTTTGTTCTCCTATATACACGAAAGTATGACGCTCAGTCTATTTTGACGGTAGAGTAGATTTTTCTGACAAATATGCTTGTTCCCACGTATCCAAAGGTACCTAGGAAAAAATTGACAAGTTTATCAAACAATGAACCAATTTCTTATCAGTTAAATAATGAACAAATTATTAGTTGATCAAATAATGAAGAAAATAAAGCTAGGATAGCTGAACATTTCTGTATGGAAAGAGTAATCATTTAAAATGATTTTCCCAAGTACACATTAGGGTGGGGCGAAAAATAAAAAGTTTTTCAGATCAACTTCTAATAGTTGCCAAAAGTTGTCTTTGGTGACAGTTAGCTTTTGTGCAAAATTTGAAAAAAATCGGGTAATATCTTCAGGGGGCGCTGCAATCGCAAAGTTTTAATATAGCTTTGTTATGGATTTTATTGTTAAAATATCAAAAAGAATGCTTTTAGCTAGTCTCTTTGCGTTTTTTTACTCAAAAGATGTTTTCATGCATTAAAAGCATATGAAATGACTCACAAACATTATTTCATGTGATATATTTATATTTCAAAAAAATCACTTTTTCACGTTTTTGTTTTTTAAATGCTTGAAATATAAATATATCATATAAAATAATTTTTTGTGAGTTATTTCATATGCTTTGAATGCATGAATGAGTAAAAAAATGCAATGAGATTAGCTAAAGGCATTGTTTTTCATATTTTAACCATAAAATCCCGATAAAAGCTATGATAAAACTTTGCGATCGCAGCGCCCCCTGAAGATATTAACCGATTTTTCTCAAATTTTGCACAAAAGCTAACTATCACCAAAGACAACTTTTGGCAACTATTAGAAGTTGATCTGAAAACTTTTTATTTTTCGCCCTACCCTAATACACATACTAGAACTATTAAACAAAAGTACAATGTCAAGTCAGTGTTCTGCATTAAATTACGTTTACTGCACTCAGACAAAGGTATCGGCCCTCCAGATGGGACAAATTGTTTTTAATTAAATTCAGCAGAAAAAATCACGTTTTAAAAATATTACAGTGAAATAATTTCAATAACTTGCTTTGATTGGTTTGGGAAGCTGCTTCGGTGCTTTGAGAAGCTATGCATAAAATTATGTACGGAATTTAAAAAAATAAATTCTATCATAAATAACAAAACAAAAATGTGAGGAAAAAGGAGCAGAAAGTGTCGGCCAATTTTCTCCTAAGCTTAAAACTCATCAAACGTAAAGCTAAAAATACGTGCAGACATGTGTTCCTGGGTTAAACAGCCCCTTTTTAATGCAAAAAAGATGGGAGCTAAGGCAAAGACATTCGACAAAAGCAAAACTACCTAAATTTAAACTTTTTTTTGTTACACGTGTTTTGACCCCAAAACACTCTTTTACAATATTGTGGTTTAGAATGTCTTATTTTAATTAATAACTAATCCAAACAGCATGCTGTGGGTAAATAATATTTTTTAGAAAGATAATGCATTTTGCTTTCAATCATGTGTTTATAAAAGCAACGAGTGGACATTTTCCCCTTACTTACAGATTATGAAGAAAATCAATATTTAACAATAAATTAGCAATTATCAAATGATATGAATACACTCAGAAAGTCGATCTGTACAGCAACAAAAGCATCTATACACAGCCTATGTCTATATTATCTCGTATCTTAACAAGCATGATTAAATTGCCTTACTATTTTATAGTTGCAGAAACAAATAAATGTCAATATAAAATCAACATTGAAATAATTATTCTTAGTAGAAGATTGGCTTACCGCATAAAAGTCCAAGGGCTACACTAAATAGTGCCATGTAACCAAAGTAAAATGTTGTTTGAAATAAGCCATACATCCTAAAAAAAAAAAAATACAATTTTCATTTTTAGAACTTTGATTCCATTTAAAATTATTGCAACAGTAGACTACTTTAGCACACTTACTTAGTCTTAAAAAAGTAATAATAGAATGAGTACATATATACATATCCAGCTGTTGATGCTCCAGACAAGAAACTAGTCCACTGCCTGTGCAAAAAAAAACAATATAACATATTAGCAAAACTGATGTGTTTTAGAAAGTAAACATTTTTAAATTTCTTAATTCTTATTATTAATTAAGTAAACGCAATGTAATTAACTTAACCTTTAGTTTGGCAATGTATCCTACAGGATACATCACTTTCTACATTTTTTAATTTGAATTAGGCGCCCTCTTGGGGGCTCACTTTTAACCTATAGCATTACTCGAACCTTCTTTTTCAACATCTGTCTTTACTGTGGCTATTTACAAAGCAACGCGTTCAGTATTAAGTTTATAAGTGTTACAGTGTGTTCTACCAAAACATGGCGTCACGTTGATTACAGGTAAGTTCTCTTTTATTCGTTAATTTCTTTTGTATTTTGATTTGTATAATAATTTATAGATAGATGTAATTGCATTGTAAATAAATACTTGATTAAATTTTATAAAAAGTTTTTATGTATTATTATTCGCTACTTTGGCAGTGTATCCTACAGGATACACAATTTATAAAACCGATTTTTTTTCATTTTTTCAAATGAAATTTTTTTAGCTATATAATATTTATGCATTTTACCCCAAAAAACTAAAATAAAAAATGTTTGTCAAAATTTTTAAATTTTTGATATGTGCCAAACTAAGGGTTAATTTAGGCAAAAATACTTTGATAGCAAACAGAGGAGGGTGATTCTCCAAAATCTGAACAATATGATGTCCCCGTAGGACAGCACAAAAATTATTTGACCTAGAATGTTTTTTTGTTTTTTTAATTGTTAGAAATACTTATTCTGATGTTATTCAATTCATATTAAAGCAATTTTTCATTTATTTTTTTCTACAAAAATTTTTGAATAGCCAAAAAGTCACCTTTTTTGCGTGTCCCACCCTGTTTCTAAAATGTAAATAAATTATTTTAAAATTTTACGTGAACATTGCACAAATTCCACTTGTAGTGTTGAATTATGTATAGTTATGAGTGTAATATAGTGCTGTTTTGGCTTATTTAAATGATTATATAATCAGGTACATCATTTTGAAGTTTGTCCCCAGATTGCATGTCCCTCTCCTGGCCTAAAAATTGGTTCAATTATTAAAGGCAAAAAGAAGGAATTTTGAGTCTGCAGTACTATAACAATGTTTATTCTCATCACTTCTTTGGACTCATAGAGTATTTTGTCTATAGAATGTGTCTGCTGTTCGTATTATTATTCCTTAGTTCAAAATGAGGTATGTAACATTTTCGATGTCCCTCTCCTGGCCAATATTTCTGTTCCAAATAAAATAAAAATAATAATTGTGCCTGCAGTGTGTAATTGAGTTAAGAGGATAAAAGAGAAAAATACCATTATTTACCTTCTAGATAATTCCGGGTAGAAATATCAGCCTTTTTTGATTAAAATGTCCCTCTCCTGGCGCAAAAAAAATGTCCCTGTCCTGGCGCAAAAAAAAGTCACTCTAGCATTACTTTTAAAGCACTGGTAAAACATCCGGTAGAATAGATGGATTTATTTACCAAACATTAATTCAGAACTAAGATTATGATAAAAAGTTGGCAGACGATAAATTAAAAAATGTAACTGTAAAATAATTCTTTTATTTAGTTATTTATTTCTTATTTTTCAGACGAATTTTTAACAGAACCGACAGTTATTTTCCTTATTGGGAGGTGTCTGATAAAGGAAATCGTTATTTACCATTTTTATTTTTCATTTAAAAGTAAATAATTTCACAAAAATTACAATATTAATTGAAATTACAATTATCGTGCTCTTTGAGAATGAATACTATGGGTTTATATTTTACGGTATTACATATAAAGTTTTTTACTATTTATCTATTACTTATTTATCTATCTAATTTATCTTGTCTTACATAAATTAGCGACAAAAATATTAAAAAGGAGTCTCATTTATTAAAAGTATTCATTTAGAAAAATTTGAACTTTATTTTATGATTGTAAATCTCTTTCTTCATATAAATATCAAATTTGTTGGATGCTGCATCTCTTAAAACAGTGTTCGTTCAAGGAGTTTGTAAATTAGTTTTGTTTGTCCACAATAAACATAGTTTTTCATTTATGTTGAAGTTATTTCTTTGTTATTGTTGTAAAATTTCTGATAATCCTTGATAAAATTCATTTGTTTGCTCGCTCAGTGCTTCTTGTCACTCTCTCGGTTTGAAAAAATTGACCCCCCCCCCCTTTTTTTGGGGTGTAGCATACTTAAAGTGAGTTCCCTCTATTTTTCTCTTAATAAGCTCCTAACAAAGAGTAAGTATGATTTTTTTTAGATTTTTTTAAGCATTTTTATTTTTATAGAATTTGTGAGTCGAAAATGCCAGGTTTTTGGAGAATCACCCAGGAATCTTCAATTTTAAGACTGTTCAATAATCATAGATTTCTTTATTTTCTTTACTGAAATTAGTAAATGAAACTTTTTTTTTCAAAGCATACAAGCAACGTTCGGTAACATTTCAAGGTGCGAAAAAGTCTTTAGTGTCATGATGTCATTTGCTTTGTTTGTCTGCTATTTTTTCTTTTTCTTTTTTTTTTTATGCTTAAATTTTAAAAACAGCTCTGCTTTTACAGCAAAATGCAATGATCATAAACTTTATTCTAAAAATAGCAAAATATAATCATCGGATACTGTGGGACGACGAGAGCCAAGTGCCTCTTGGCAAACAAACGATAGTTAACATTATTGGTAAAAACTAAATTTTCTGTTTAAAGATGACAAAACCCAAAATTATTGTCAGGCCTTATGATAGCATTCACACACACCTCATACAATCTATCCACATGAAAGTTATTTACATTTAAGGACTGGATCCATAAGAATAAGAGTTAAAGCTGAAATTAATATTTTGCTTAAGATTTAAACTTTTATTCCTAAACAATTTTCAATCGATAATAGAAAATTTCTTACAAATAATTTTCACTATAAACTTGCAACTACTTAAAAAAAAAATAAATAAATAAATCATTGCAAATCCATTAATAAGATATAAGGGTGATTCTCCAAAATCCGAACAATATGATGTCCCCGTAGGACAGCACAAAAATTATTTGACCTAGAATGTTTTTTTATTTTTTTAATTGTTAGAAATACTTATTCTGATGTTATTCAATTCATATTAAAGCAAGTTTTCATTTATTTTTTTCTACAAAAATTTTTGAATAGCCAAAAAGTCACCTTTTTTGCGTGTCCCACCCTGTTTCTAAAATGTAAATAAATTATTTTAAAATTTTACGTGAACATTGCACAAATTTCACTTGTAGAGTTGAATTATGTATAGTTATGAGTGTAATATAGTGTTGTTTTACCTTATTTAAATGATTATACAATCAGGTACATCATTTTGAAGTTTGTCCCCAGATTGCATGTCCCTCTCCTGGCCTACAAATTGGTTCAATTATTAAAGGCAAAAAGAAGGAATTTTGAATCTGCAGTACTATAACACTGTTTATTCTCATCACTTCTTTGGACTCATAGAGTATTTTGTCTATAGAATGTGTCTGCTGTTCGTATTATTATTCCTTAGTTCAAAATGAGGTATGTAACATTTTCGATGTCCCTCTTTTGGCCAACATTTCTGTTCTAAATAAAATAAAAAGAATAATTCTGCCTGCAGTGTGTAATTGAGTTAAGAGGATAAAAGAGAAAAATACCATTATTTACCTTCTATATAACTCCGGGTAGAAATACCAGCCTTTTTTGATTAAAATGTCCCTCTCCTGGCGCAAAAAAAAATGCCACTCTAACATTACTTTTAAAGCACTGGTAATCTGGCATACTTAAAGTGAGTTCCCTCCATTTTTCTCTTAATAAGCTCCTAACAAAGAGTAAGTATGATTTTTTTTAGATTTTTTTAAGCATTTTTATTTTTATAGAGTTTGTGAGTTGAAAATGCCAGGTTTTTTGAGAATCACCCATAACTACTGTGGAGTCACGAATACTCGAATATTCCTTTATTCCAAGTTTTCACTGGGTCCCAAGCTCTTGTTAAGGCTGTGGAAGCTTCCAAGAACTTGAAGCTCTCAGCCGGTAGCTCGGGACTTTGAGTTTTTAAGATTCGACTGTATGTCAATAACTTATAATATTTTATAAAAAATTAAAGTAATTTATCAATAATTATTAAAAAAGATTGTTTCTTAATGCATGACAAATGAATGACCAGTAATGGAAAAACAACATCACACTTACCATCTGTAGTCTTCAGCATTGAGTAAGAAATAAGTACATACAATAGTCACACAAACCGTAACAATAGCTAAGATGATAAATACAAGCAGCATGAAGCCATATACATAATAAATTTTGTACGCCCAGAATGAAGTAAATATGAAGTACCTGCAATTGAAAATCAGGCTTAGACAACACGGCATCATCTTATGTGATAAAACAGAAATAATGTTGAATAACTTAATATTACAATAACTTAACTACTTTTCTACAAAGACAAAAATTATTGCACTTTTGCACATTTCTACGTAATGTTTTACAATTGAACAATATTAACCATTGCAAAATCAATATTAAGATAAATTGTTTTGCATGATAAAATCTTTCAAAAACATGATTCGAAAAAATATGAAGGATTCAAAAAATCCTTCTAAACATATGAGTTTTTCAACTAAAAACACGAATTCAAAAGTTTTCTACAACAAAAACCATGAAGTGAATCATTTATTCTGCACCACTTTTTTTTAAATAAGAGTTCATTCTTACAACTTCTTTTTGTGTTACTAAAACTACAGTAAATCATGGTTCATTCAAAATATATTTCAAAAAATAACAGAAATTACTCACATTTCAATGAAAATTGAGCCAAACGGCAAGATTCCGCCAAGGGCTATTATTATTCCAGGCTCCATGAACCATTTCTTTTCTGGTATGGGCCTGGGGACAGCATTTATGCGACAAGGATAATTTGGCTGACCAGATAAATTTCTTCCTAAGACTGTACCCACAAGAGTCAATGGCAGAATGACAAAAAGGCAAATGCAAGATACAGCAACCTGAAATATTTCAGAGAAATTAAATTTTTCTTCACCTAAAACATCAATCAACATATGAATTAAGCACTCTCCAAAGATTTAGCAAAATTATTAAAAAAAAGAGATGAGTGAGTCATCACATGCATGACTACTACCAAATTATTGCAAGGTTTAACCTTTTGGATCCGGGCTGTTCATATAGGAATATTTCTTTCGACCCAGGTAGTACGACAGTTGAACCAGATTTATTTTCCATTGAAAAGAGAAGGTATAAACTGTCGTACCAGACGTATGAAACCTTGAAAAAATCCCGGCTCCAAAGGGTTCGAGTGAAAATTTCAACCCTGTCCTCTAAACTAGACGAGACTTATGGTACAACATGTGTACCGCACGGTTCCTAAAGGTTAAGAAATACAAAATATATTTTTGCTAATGAAATAAAAATGTATCAGAAAAAACATTTAAGGAAGTGAATATTTAAAAGTGACAAAGGCCTGAGTTTAGAATGGGGCTGGGGCCTGATCTGTAAGCCTGAAGGGGCCCATAAATTGTTAACAGTAAAACGACTGAAGCATTATTGTTATTTTTTTTTTTTTTTAATCTTAAAAAGCATTGTTATATGCATATCTAAATACTAGTTAATTTCAAACTTCAGGCAATACCTCTTTAAAAAGTAAATTAATGAATAAAATATCAAATAAATTAATTGGAAGTAGAGGTGTTGGTTGGGGTCCCAACTCACTTGGATTGGGCCCAATTCACAATTATTAAAAAATCACTTTTTTTTTAAAATAGATTTCAGATTTTTTTAAAATACGCAAGCAAGTGCAGCATTTTTATTTAATATATATATTTTTTGACATCTGGATATATATACACATGCTTGCAATTTTAAACATGGCACCTAGATTGTTCATTTTGATGCGTAGAAACTTAAACAAGGTGTCATAATGAAGCCTAGATTTAAATTCATATTTCTAACACTGATTTTGAGTCCGAAACTTTTAATTTGATGCCTACATTTCCACGATCAGGAGCCAAATTTGATGCTTAAAATTTCGGATTGCATCACAGCTATTTTTTCCAATTTATTGTGAGTCAAACCCTCTAATGTTGCGAAGAATAAATTTGCTGAAGTATTTTCCAACTTTTATTAGTTTGTTCTTTTTGAAAGAATGCAACACACCTAAATTGTGAATTATGTTTAATTATGAATATATTATGTAGGACATATGTAAAAAAGTTTAACTTTAACCTTTAGGAAATGGGCGGTACACATGTTGTACCATAAGTCTTTTCTTTAGAGGACAGGGTTGAAATTTTCACTCGAACCCTTTGGAGCCGGGGATTTTTTCAAGGTTTCATACGTTTGGTACGACAGTTTATACCTTCTCTTTTCAATTTAAAATAAATCTGTGGTTCAACTGTCGTACTACCTGGGTCGAAAGAAAAATTTCCAAAAAACAGCCCGGATACAAAAAGTTAATGAACTTCTATAAAAGGAGCAAAATTAATTAGCAAGTGGGAAACAACTGTACACATTTTATAGTCGATACTAGAGGAAAAATGCACATTAAAATGATCAGATAAAAAAAGTTACCATTGTTCCAAATGGTATTGCTCTGGATGCGTGATAATAAATAGCAATGAAATTGATGAGAAATGCAGTTCCACAGACGAGGGAGGGAAGGAAAAATGCACTGACGACCATCTGCTTTATCCACCTTTTTCCTGCAAGTTTAACAGCAAAATAAACAAAAGCGCTTCTAACGCTGTTTCTTATTGCATTAGTTATAAAATAAGCAAAAAAGTTATTGCTTTGCTTATAAATAAGTATAGAGAGGTTAACGATTATACGCAGTATTTCTAGGTGGCCTAGTCATGTATGGGACATATTTTGAAAAAATTTCGTTCGACCCACTCTTTGATGCTTGAAGATAACACATTATAGATAGCATATTGAGGTATCAATATTTAACTTCAACTTATTATTATTTTTTAAAAAATATCTGACATTTTGGTTCACAACACAAAAAAGAATTTTTTGCACAGTTTTATGAATTTTCATCTTCTAAAACTAGGTTAAAATAAAAATATGGCTCTAAAACTATGTAACTAAGTACTTTCTACCAAGAAATTTGAATCAACTTTAATGTAAAAATAAATATTTGTTAAGATTATTTAAAATTCAATGGGAAATAAAACAGTATTTAATGATTAATTCGTCGGTGAGTTGAATGTGATTTAGCTTATTTTTTTCCTTTACTGAGCTAATCACATGGTTTGATTATATGATTTAGCATATGATTAAATTAAGGAACCTTTTTAAAAAAGAGTTGAATCAAATAACACTTTAATATTTTTAAATACATTACACAATACATTACAATAACATTTTCTTACTCCATGCATTTGTAAATTTTTACTATCTTTCCACAGTCCGTTTTTGGGGAGTGAAAAAGGCCAATTTTCATTTTTTCTCAAGTTTAAGAAATTTTCATAATAAAGGACTACTGGTATCATCTTATTTTTTTCTCTGCTTCTAGTATCTATAACTAGGTGCAAGAGAAAAAAAAATTAGAGCCCCACTGTCAGTCCTTCATATAATTTTTCATGCTTGAAATGACGAAAACGGCACTTTTGAACCACGAATTGACCCAGGAAAATTTATATTTAGGCTTAACTTAAACCGTTTCTTTTTATGCACAAATCAAAGTTCATTTTTTTAGCTTTAAAATAAGTCATGTTTGATCTTTCTACCATTTTAAATAAATTTACCAGAGCTCTTTAAAAAAAAAAGATAAAAAATGCTGAATTTTACTCATCAGAGGAAAAAAAAAAAAAAAAAAAGTTTGGAGGTGCAGAATATTGGTGCATATTACCTACCAAATATGATCAAAATCAAAAATGGTGCAGCATGAAAATTTCTGAAAATTTGTTGATTTTATACGGAATGACCCTATAAACATTTTAAAGGATAATATCCAAGAAAAACTCACCTCCCATCCTGGCAAAAAGGCCTCCTCCAAAATAACCATTGATGGGTGAAGTAACAGCATAAACAAATATGGATGTGCTTAGTAAGGATCCTCTCCTAGAATTATAAGAAAAATAATCAAATCGTAGAATCACCATATTCATAGGAGAACACAGTGGCGCCGACTCCATGGGGCTTGGGGGGGCTCGAGCCCCCTCAATAAAAATTTGGGGGGGGGGCGGAGCCCCCCCAATAATTTAATAGAATTTTTAAATACATTATGCTTGGTAAAATCACAAAACTATGTTTTCCTTGTTTGACGATAGTTACTTCGTAAAATACATTCCGTAATGAACTAAAACAAATAACTAATACTGTAGAAAGCAGAATAACTGAAAACGAGTGGTGTGAATCATGATAGCGTTTGCGCAAATTGTCGAGTAAAGTCTGGCGCCGGCAGGCAGACTAGGATTGTGGCAATATCAAAAAGGCTGAGGCAGGAGCCCCTGGAATCCTCGTGTCGCGTCGCTTTGAGGCTTCGAGACATTATACGACGCCATGTCTAAAGTCCACGGCGCTGGCGCAGTCATTCTAAGAACTTTCGTTCAGTGCATGTAGCAGACGTATTTAGTATTCCGACTTAATCGTTGCAATGGATAAATTTGTTATCAAAAAGCCACGTTTGGAAGTTGATGCTACTGCGAATCAACATCCGGAAATTATTGTGTCGTCAATTGCTTCGTCGTCTTCAGGCGAGAACTTTTCAAGGCCTGAACCTGAGCAATCCGGGAAGGGAAGATCATTTCAGAAGTCCTGGTTGATCAAATATTCTTGGATAGAATATGAAGCATCTTCCGAAAAAGTTTTTTGCAAAATCTGCAAAGAGGCAGATGCTAAAAATATATTACAATTTTCTTCAAAAAAAGAAGATGCATTTATTTCTGTAGGATTTTCTAACTGGAAAAAGGCTTTGGATAAATTCCGTCGTCATGAAAATACGCTTACGTATAAAGAAGGTGTTTTGAAACTAAATTCTATTTCTAACCGAAGTGTGGCCCCCCAATTGAATGAACAGTTAAATAGTGATATAAAGAAAGGCCGTTTAGTTTTTGAGACAATTTTTACTACCGTTCAATTTCTATGCCGAAAAGGACTAGCAATTAGAGGGCACGAAGATGTAAACTCAAATTTCTTTCAATTGCTGAAACTCCGAAACATTCACTGCTCTCAAATTGTCTGTAACCACAACTATTAAAACTATAAATTAAATTAGCTTTTTTCACGAAAATACCGTGCGCGTTTATGTTTTGGTTCGTTTTTAAAAGCTAAAAAATGCATCAGACTTGTCGAGTATCGAGAGTCGAGTTTTTGGGGGTTCTAATGTTAATCATATAACTCTAAATTCTTAAAAAAATTTAAATTTAAAACTCACTTTTTTTCATCTAAAATTTAGAAAATTTCCCGGGGTTATGCCCCCCCCCCCCCCCCAATATTTTTTATAAGTCGGCGCCCCTGGGAGAACAACTTAACATCCCATAAGTGGTAATAAATTAAAACTTCTTACTCAGTATACAGTTCACCAAGAATGGAGAATATGATCACGCAAAGCACAACAACTGTAATCTGGTATCCAGAGCCGATGAAAGCAGTGAACAATGTGGGGTACGTCGGAGGGCGGAAAACATCTCCGTGCACTTGTTTCCATCCATATTCATCACCCAGGTCTCTTTCCTGTATTAAAAAAGAAGTTACGGAAAACATTTTCAAAAAGTAAATATTATTTTGGAATTATTGATAGAGTAAGCCATTGTTATGTCACTCCTAACGAAACAATTTCAAAAATATACTTAATAGGAGAAAAATGAATTAAGACACAAAAGTCCTAAAAATTACATAAATATAGAATACTGTTTGGTAAAAAAAAATTTCTAAGGAACTTCTGTTGCTTTCTCCCCTACTTCTAAATTAACAACATCCCAAATAATGGCTGTTCTAGAAGTAAGTCAACAAATAACGAAGATTACTAAAAACAATTGAAGGGTTTGGAGGACGAAAGGGCTAGGTTAGATTTTTTGAAAATACATTCTGGAAAATGGTAAGCAATGGATACAGGTAAGCAAATAAAACTTGGTACATCAAGAAGTAGATATCATTAGACCGATTTCATACGCACACTAATGACAAAACCAGAAAACAAAAAAGCTACAACAACTAAAACAATAAAACTTTGAACTTTATGCACATGCAATTTTGGTTTTGTCACGTAACCCCTTCATCTCCCAAGCCCTTCAATTGTTAAAACTAAAAAATTTTAAAATAGGAAAATGTTGGGCAAGTTAAATAGTTAAAATACCTTAAATTTTTTCAAAGTGTTTAAAAATGGGGGAAATTTGAATAGATGATATAAATACATAAAAAGAACTATGTTTTGTAATAAAACTTCTATTTAAATATCATTTTTTCTTTGTGTCAGTAAATGTCATCAAAAAATAAAAGCGGAAAATTATCACTTTGTTTCATACAAAGGGGCCGTGAGAATTAAAATATTTGTCTAATGATTTTTTTTTTATTTGACTACTAATATAGTTTTCTTCAAAAGAATGAATGAATAAAAAAATAAATTAATGAGTAAATAAAGAAGTTAATAAAATAACCAATGAAAAAGAAGATAAGTGAACAATTGGTATTTGCACTTCAAAATTGCATGCTAAAAATATTTTTGGAAGTTTTACTGTTTGATCAAAAGTAAGATTATATGAACAAAAACTAGCTTTGTACAGTTACATACATCATTCAAATAAATTGGAATTTTTGTCGAATAGGGCTAATGCTTCATGGCTCATTTAATATGCAGTAGAGTAAGAAGCATTTTCACATCGCACATTCAGTTTCACTTACCATGTCATCCATTTCCTCATCTTTGCAGTATCGAGCATAATCCTTGCGCAGTGTTCTCATCAGAATCATGCTCACAAGGCCAACAAGGAAGATGACCATCATGAAAGAGTTAAAAATAGAGAACCAATGGATCTGAAATTACAATAGAGTTTTAGGGATTATAAATCCAATTGATGAGCTCATTAGTATTTTTTAAAATTTTTAGTTATCAAACAGAAAGAATTTACTGTTTTCAACATTTATTATGAGCATCATCAACATTATGTATGATTACATGAAAATTTAATGTTCATACTTTTACATAAAAAAATTGATTTAGGAGGGCATTCAATTTACCCGATGTTGAAAGAAGCTGGGATCCAAATATTTATCAAATCTGTCTTCAAACTTGACATTGGATGGTTTCCAATTAACCTAAAACATACAGAAAATAAATAAATCTTAATTCATCTACTGAGACACACAAAGGTAATGATTTTTCAGACTTATATAAAAAAAATAATTGCACAGGATAAAAACACCACAATCTTGAAATTTCATACACTATGCATACACAGTTAATAATGTAAATAATCCATTAAATATTTAATTGAAATAAAAATAATTAATTTCTTCAAATGTTGCTTTGCTACATCTTTTATACACAGGCATGTTTGATAAATACAAAACAGAAAAACATTTTCACATGACAAAAGTAATCAGAAAGCCTAGAAGTATCAGAAATGTACAACAAATATATTTTTTCCTACAAAAAACATTTTTTCTTGGACAAACACTAGCAATAAGCCAGGAAAAAAATAATTATGTCATGTAGTGTTCCTGTTTTTTGAGTAGTAAATAAACATAATTATCAGCACGATATCTTGCTTCACTTAAAAAGAAAAAAAAACATACATAAAAGCATACATAATTTAATACCTGCAAATTTTTTTTTTACTTATTTAAAAGAAACAAGCTTACTTCAAATGTGAAAGTGATCTTTTTCCCTTTTTCTAATTTCACTTTTGCTTCACTAGTCAAGTTTACATCCACTATTTGATCCCCATTGTAGCCAATGTCAAACTTTTTATGAGTCCATAAATAGTAACTATTTTCAGATTCTACATATTCACCAACAATACCTGAAAAAAATCATCAGTATTCATTATTAGAGGAAATGCCATTTTGAGAACAAATATTTCAAGTACAATTAAAAAAATTAAGTTCATAATATACATGAATAGACATAAAAGGGGGTAAATACAAATTAGAAGTATACAAAACTTTGCGTTTAAATTTCCAAATGGCTTGCTTATGCACAAACAACTTTTTTTATTCAATAAAAGAATATTATCACACATTATTTATCTAATATCATTATGACACAACACAACTATTGCCCAAGACACAATTGCACTCCTGCAATTTAGTATAAGAAGAAAAATATAAAATGCTTATTGATGATGGATGCTAAAAATAAAATAACTCTGAAATACTTTAAAAGGGAAACAGCTATGGAAAAGCATTGAAGAAATCGGTGGAGATGAATCCCTTTAAAAAATGATAATTATAACTGATTCTCTGCAACACTATTAATTTTCACTGGATTATTCAGCCAAAGCAATGTTTGAAGGACTTTTGGAAACAAACAATATTTGCTGAGACTAATTTTAAATTTGGTTCTAAAAAATCCCAATTGTTTCTTAGAAAGAAATTTGATCTCAAAAACTATACCGATACTGGTTGAAGTTCATCTTGCTCATTCTTTTCCCTCACACTTCCTTGAAATGTTAAATAGAGATATATTGACAATTGATTAATTTTTCTAAGAAACTGTAAGTTGCTAGATGAAATGCTTGAAAATGTATTGGGCAAAAGAAATTCTGTTCAATTTAGACTCAAGAAATCAAAAGGACTTCCAAAGAAAATCATAACAAGCATCTCCACAATAGTTCAGAAGACAGACAGAAAAATAAATTTATTTAAACATTTAAAATTTGCTTAATGTCATGCATTTAAAAACTGTATAGTTTATTTTATTGCTATGCCTGCATAAAAAGTGTTTTTTTTTTTAACGAATATTTTTTATTCATGAAGGTGAGTTATTTTTGTTACAATCAGGGAGTTAAAGAAGATCAGTATCAGCCAGTCTCTTATACATCACCAAGCAATTGATTCACTTCTTTCTTTAATAGATCTGTAATAACGTGCCTGTACAGAACAATTCTGGGCAAGTACTTCCTACTTCAGTTCTGATAACTATTTTTGGTACTAACTATTCTCATCACACAAGGAGTTTACAACAACTTTTAAGGAACAAAGTGTACAATAAAAATAGGGTACTCCTCTAACTTACCCCCCCCCCCCCTTGGCGATATTTGAAAAAAATCGCCAATCATACGGCGATACATTTTTGTGTATGGTACAATGATGACGTTATTGGATGATTTGGAATGAGCTATGGTACTGGCAACCCTTTAACTACGTCATTTTAACTTGTTTGTGTTGTGGGATGTGTTATTGGAAGGCGTGTTGCTTTTTATTATTTTCGCTTTGTACCTAAAGAAAAAACGTATTACTGTTTTTTTATTTCAAAACTATTTACAGTAGTTGTCTATCCGTATTGGCGCCTAAGAAAATATGAGTGTTTGCAAGTGTTAAGTGAATGGTGGGTGTTAAAAAATGTTAGAAAGCGCGCCATTTTTTTGAGTGCTAGATTAGTGGTATTTTCGCTATTGTGTGTAGCCTAAGAAAATATGAGTGTTTGCAAGTGTTAAGTGAATGAGGGGTGTTAACAACTGTTAGAAAGTGCGCCATTTTTTGAGTGCTCGATTAGCGGCATTTTCGCTGTTATGTGTTGTTGGAAGTGAAATCTTTGTGCTTTGGAAGTAGGGAGATGAACTATTTAGTGTTGTGTCAGTATGTGTCGTAATTAGCAGTTGTCATCTGTTGTATCGGCACATCCTAAGCAATACGAAGGTGAGTTCATATTTGGCTGTTTTGTTCAAAAATTGATAACATGAAAGATGAAATATTGAGGTTCATTTTTACTTAAATCTTGCAAAATGAACGAAACCCCGTACTTTATGCTACTTATTTGTTTCCTTAGCAACATATGGAAAAATACTTTTCTGTAGTTTAATAATACTTTTATAGCGTTTTTATTTATAAAAGCTTTAATTTTATGTACTGAATAACTAAAATAAGCCACCTCTGGTACTTTTGAAAAATATGAAGCGTCATTTTATGGAAAATTTTATAAGCAATTTTGAAACATAATAGAAAATTAATTGATGGTTGTTTGCGACGTACTTAGGAGACGTTTTTACTATTCATATATCGAAATTTGAGGAACTTTTCAAATTGTTTTGAATTTACATTGACAAAATCCTTTAGTGCGACATATGTTTGAAAAGTTATTGATTTTGTTGTTGACTAGTTTTTATTTACTATGCTACTATAGAAATAAGGAATCTTTGCTACTTTAAAAAACAAATAGTGTTATTTTTCTGCAAATGTATCTATACAGTAGTATTATTGCAGCGCTTATTTGCTGCATTTCATGCAGTTGTAGTACGTTGTTTTATTATGAACCATAGATGTTTTTGTTGGGTTGTTTTGTTGATTTTGAAGCGTATATTTGCAATAATTTTGCAGTATAGTATTGAGTGTGATTTTTTACTGTGCTGACTTTCGTATACATGTGAGAAATCACTGTTATCTGAAAAACGTTTGTATTCTTCATTTGTTGAAATTGAGGATTTTTGATATTTCCTTTTCCACTATAATAGTGTTTTACATTTTTTATGTCAATATGAATTTTTGGTTGGTGCCAAAAGTGCATCGCTAAGAATGTTGTACGATGTTTTTTGTCGTACATCGAAGTCTTGGCGATGACTTTTTGGCGCCAACAGGAAAAAGTCGCCAAGAGGGGGGTAAGTCAGATTTGTTCCAAAAATAGCACTGTACTAGAACTTTGACTGCATAGTTAAACTTTGAAATCACCTCATTTTAAGGCTTCAAATAAGATGACTAAAGTGCTTTCAAATGACTTTTTCTAAAAGGTTATTTCCTAAGGGCCTTTCAGGTATAAATCACTTCATTTTTTATGACAAAGCCAAGAATCCCCTCTCCCTTCCTCACACTTTCTTTGACCATCACTTTTTAGTACACCATGGTCATTGAAATAAACATCACAATCCCTTTTTCAGGAAGGAATAAAACAGGTGAAAATAATCTTAAAAGTAATAAATATTCAAGGAAACAAATATTTTAATGAATGTGAGTCAAAAGAAGTTTTTAATGCTTTAAGAAATAAATAAATAACCTGCATTTAAGCTTCAGCTTTATGCTTAGCTACTAGTATTTTATTTAAAGGTTATTAACATTATTCCGCTATGATTTTGTAAACTATGATTTATAAACATATTTGTATGATTAAGTTTAATGTTCATATATTATACAGAATTAAATAATTTTATCAAGTTTTTATTTGGGTACTAACTCTTATCTTAGCTGAAAGTCTATGCTAGTTATTTTTTGACGAGATCAACGCCCCCCCCCCCCCCCCCCCCATTGGTGGTTTTACTGGATTTCACATTTTTATCTTTTATTACATGTTTTTAAATACGGATGGTGTAATTTTAATACAGACATTAAAAAAGCATGCAGCATTTAAAGTTCTTCAAGTTTCAATAGGCCATTCAGACAAATTTTTAAGAATTATTATAAAGCTACATACCCCAAACAGGAAGATCATCCAAGTACATCTGGTACCAATAATGATTTTTCACCGCATACACAAATGCCTGCAATTGTTCTTCATTGAGATCAACATCACAGTAAGGATTCTTTGGTGTATTAGCTAGAAGGAGATGCAAAAGAAGTTGTAAAATAATAAAAACAAGTGTCATTCAATAAATTTCATGATAAACAATAGAGTAACTTCGTTTGATTTCAAAATAAACAGGGGGGAAGGGGATATTTTGTAATTATCACATAAACATGTCATTATAATTTTCAAATAGTCATCTACATAATTGACTTCTAAGATTTTAAGGTAATTCCGAATTAACTCCATCACGCAGCTACAATAATTTGGCTTCTGCCAAATCTGTACCTGTGGTGGAGTTAATACCTAAGTACCGATTTCAATGACTAAGATAATAAATGCAGGGCCCATAGCATAAACTTAACATGAAAAATATTTTTCTCATTCAAATTTCTTTATACCGAGAAGTTCTATGTCTTTCCTACACTTCTTAACATGGGTACCAATATGAGCGAGGACAAATGGGGCTCAAGCCACCACTTGACTTCCCCTTTCTAGAAAATAGTGCTTTATTGCCATTAGTGCTATTTTTTCTGAAAAATTATAAAAACATTTTTCTTCAACAATTAATGAATGAGTTATTTGAAATGTCAACTTTTAATAACTCAAATCTGCATTTAAATTGCTTTCCATGGGGAAAATATATGAGCGCCCCCCCCCCCCCCCCCCCACCTAGAATTTCACATAAGAGCGCCATTGCCTTTAAGTGTCCCACCCTCTTTCTCACTTACAATTACAAAATTTTCAACAACACATGCTAATAATGCCATATGATCCCAGAGATACAATAGATATTTAATACATAGAACTTCAGGGGGACAATGGGACCACCAGGAAAGACTCCATCACTTTAAGCCTTCTTGGCTTTTAGCCCAACGGAGACAACAATGAGTTATGTCCGTTACCGAGCCAAAAACATCATATTAGTATTGCTTTGATAAATCTTTAAAATGTAATAGTATTTCATAGAAGTAGTGCCTATGTTCTTCATAGAATTCATGCAATGAAAAAAAGGATTTCCCATATGTGTAGTCTTGACAAGCTTTTTATACAATAAATGGTGCTTTTATTAAAATAGGGTTACCTTATTGTAAAACATTTAGTTTCTCTCTATATATACCACCACCCATCGTTTCTTTTTTGTCTACTGCTCATTAATATCATTGCGAATTGTAAACAAACTGCTTAGCTCTGAGTTCAGTAAGTCAGGATTGCGCGAGTTGAGATATTACTGTACAGCTACGGAAGATTTAAGCTTTACAAAGAATAGTCAAAGTGACAATTCTTGAGACCCAATCTTTTGTCTTGAACCTTTTACAGCAATGCAAAAAAATATAATAGTAAAAAAATAAAACAGCATGTGTATATGCATATCAACAATCATTTAACAATAGCAGTGAGAACGAGAACAACATAAATCCTCTTACCTTTGAATCGAATCTCAAAGCCGCTAATTTCTAGTTCAACGCCTAATAAAGCTTCACCGAGTGTTTCATGATAATGGTCAATGCTTTTCTTAGGTCCAGCACAAAAGGGCAATGAGAAATATGCATACGTTTCTTGCCTGTTGTGATAAGGCCCCACAGTGTTCATCCATAATACTACCTCTTCATTTGTTTCATACTAAGTAAAAGATAAAAACACTGCATTAGGCACCTTTATCCCAGAGAAGAAAATAAAAATGAATCATTTAGGCATTAATCAAAAATCATATTTTGATGCATGAATATAACATACTAAAAATCATGAATGGAATACAATAAAAACCGGTTACAGATGACAAAAACACAGAAGAATTGTACGATGTGTACAGCTGTCAGAAATAATTAGAAAAGTTGCAGAACTATCGAGATCATTTGAACAAAATTCATGGTAGGAAATTAATATGTCCCAAACACGAAGTACAGCTGTTAATGTTTTTATTATGCTAAAACTACATGTCAATACAGAAATCACATATACATTATGAATGCACACAAAAATTAAACACACTATTCTATTTTAATCACCGTTTCTAATTTCAATCCGATTATTATTTTTTTTTTTTGAACAATTTCACAAAAAGAATTATGATCATGATCAACATTCATCATTTCTAAGAAACGCCAACTTACTTTGTGATTATGTTCATCGCTTGCCGTCAATGAAAAACAAAATATAAAGACTATGATAGAAAACAGTGTGTTCATATTTAAATGGAATAAAAACTATACAGTTCTTTTTACAACAAATTTTATAAATACGTCACCGAACCGGAATGTTTTCGTGCCACTATGCACTTATTTCATGGTATATGAAAGCGTACATTTCATTATCATTACATTACAGCATTACTATTCTCGGCAGAAGATACGACCAATAGAAACTTTCATTTACAAAGCCACGTAGAGTTTCACTTGAATTTATTCTTGTTTTAGCACAAATGCGGAGGCTTTGTTGGATATTTCTTTCTGTGAAAACGTATATGTGATGCAAGTTCGTGTTATCTTAGGTGAAAAAAGGTTTTTAAAAATATTTAACTTATGATGAACTTAAGAAATCTCATAGGAAAATTAACTTTCAATTTTTATAGGGGGGGGGTCGTTTTTCTGTGGCAACGACTTCACTTCGTATGCCGGAGGTCGTGGGTTCGATTCCCACCGGTGCCCTAAAAAAGTAGCGATGGCACAATTCTAGAACTTTTGACAATTGAGAACTCGGGAATAAAGTAGCTCTGACAACAATGTGATTGACCCCCCCCCCCCTCCCCCAATTGAGATTTTCTCGAGAACTCAAGATGTTTAAATCAAGTTGTTGATTGCTCGAGATCTTGAGCGATAGACTTCTTGATTATTTAGAATCGAGATTCAAAATGTTTCAAATCGAAAAATCGAGATGTTGCTAATGGAGATCACGAGATGCTGTCAACCAAGATTTCGGGATATTGCAAGCTGAGATCGCGCGATGTTGCAAATCCAGATCTCAGGATGCTGCAAATCGAGATCACGAGATGTTGCAAATCGAGATTTCGAGATGTTCAAATCGAGTTCTCGAGCAGTTGACTTTCGGAACTTTTTCAGAACCGGGTTGATTTCTACAGGCTGGCAACCAAAAGAAATGCCCTCCGAATAAATAATTCTCAGTTATTACGCTAAGCGATTAGTTAGAAGGATTTCATACCCCGCAGCAACTTTTACTCAACATTTCTCCAAACTGCAGAAAAGTAGCAATTTATGCGCATGGGCGCCAGCCGCCAGATAAGGGGTGTGCACTTTTGTACCCCTCCCCCCCCCCTGGCTTCTTGCTAAAAATATTTGTAATGATTTTTTTTTTTTTTTTTTGTCAATGTTTCCTTTTTATTTGCAATCTTTTAAGCTATTGCATAGCTTTTATCGCAGGCTTTGAGCGCGGCGACAGAGTCAAGAAACGAAAAAACCTAACACCAACCACTCCGACGTGATCACAGTACTCGTAATAATGATAATTTTGAATGTAAGTCTTCTCTGGATTACATAGTGAGATTCATTTCTGTGATTTTTTATGTGGTCTGGCATGTTCACATGATTACGAAAGAATTCATTAAAAAGGGATTTTTCGAAACATCAATTATCTCGAGAGAAATTAATTAAAACCCCTTAATTTCTGTGAAATTTAAAAATGTGATTGATATCTAAATCCCTTATTTTTGAAGGCTCTCCTCCATTTAAATCATTATTCGGTACTTCGGCTGCGTTCAGAGTATTCGCCCGGGCCGCCCGGAGGCCCACGGCGTTTAAGCCGTGACGTCATAAATAGCTCTCCTGGCTGAGCCCGGGCAGTTGTGCCATTCGGGAAGAAACAACATGGCGGACACAACAGCAGAGAGTAATACGGCGGTGAATGCAGGAACAATCCTGCATTTGCTCCTATATTTCTGTACCTCAGAACCAGACTAACGTAAGTCCATTTTCGTCATTTTTCGGTAGAGGGGAAAAACGATTGTCGAATACATCGCTTTTCCCCTCTACTGAAAAATGACGAAAATGGACTTACGTTAGTCTGGTTCTGAGGTACAGATTTTGGTCCAAAATGATACCATTCTTAACCTTGGCGACAATTATTGTTCATCTACCGCCATGGTTGAGCGTGGGATCGAAATGACTTATCGAATTTAATGAGAAATATGTTATTTTAAGTGAAGGAATTTACGATGAAATAGGCCTAACAGTAAGTAAAGAATTGCATCGATCTCGCTTATCTGACAGAATTGTTCCTGCAATGACCGATTCTCAAGGAAATATATCATTTCAGATTCATCACAGCAAATAGTGTGCGTATTTTTGACCATTCTGTGTGTATTTTCAAGATTTTGTTTTAGTCACTCTTCGTAAATATTAGCAGACGAAAGAGCAATAAATTTCAGCCAATGAGCATCATCCTTTGCTAAGCGTCCAAACACGTGACTTATCTGCCCAGCTAAATTTCTTGGGCTGCTTGTGCTTGAGCCCGGGAAGCTCGGGCGTCTACTCTGGACAGCATTTGGGAAATTCGGGCGTTCCAAATGGCAGCTCTGAACGCTTTGGGAAGAACCCGGGAAGCTCGGGCGCGTACTCTGAACGCGCCCTTCATCTCAACATTTGGCGGATAGCGAATTTTAAATTTGATATTATTTTTGTTTCTCACGTTTCTCAAAAATGCTATGCAATAGTTACCGCGGCAGTCCTCGAATGCCACACGTTTTTTTTTTTTTTTTTTTTTTTTTTTTTTTTTTTACTAGGGGGCCCCGCCCCCTGCTCGCTTCGAGAATTTTTTAAAATCAATTTTAACCCTCTGACTGCTCAATTTTCTTAACGAAGTCTTTAAAAATATGCATATTTTTTATGTATGAAAAACCGATTTTAAACCTATGTACTAAATTTACACATATTACGTTAGAAACTATCCTTAATATGATAAATCTTGCAACAAGGTACAAGAAAAATTCTACCTTCATGTTCTTTGCACCGAATTCGAACAATACTATTTTTTTTTTCCAATTTTTGAGCAATAAAAACCACTTTCGATGAAATCCTTTCTTTTTACTAAATTAGGAGGTATCGGGCTTGTAAAATGGCCGAGCGGTCTGTGCAAATGCTTCAGAAAATTCATTGCTGACATTTAAACGATGGAATTGCGGAATAAGGTTTTAAATTACGTTGTGCACGTGAAAATCGCGGGATGAGTAAATTTTGTTACTTCTTCGTTGCTCGTGGAAATCGCGGGATAAGCAACCAGAGGGTTAAGAACTACCACCCATTAATTTTATTGGTTATAAATTTGTGTCAATTGATTAGGTATAATCCATTTAGAAATGACACAAAAAAAAAAAAAAATCTTTGTCAGAAGAAGGAGAAAATGACGTGTCCCATCTTCAAATTGCTAGAATTTTAAATGTGATTTAAAATTAAACTGAAACGTAACAACAAAATAAATGACACTGCATTGCACAAAAGATGCTTCTGACACCATTTCTGCAGATTATTACGCAAATTAAAAAAAAAAAAAAATCCCCAAAAAACACTATTATTTATCCATGTCCCTAGATTTTCTATGTTTCGAATTGTCCACTCTGTTGCAAGCCTTTTGGAAATAAAATAAACAATTGCATTCATTCTGATATATTTTTTAAAAAATACATTATAACTGCCGCGATTCGCTTGCTACATTGAATTATGTAGTCAACAATCAGGGTGAGCCTAATTCTTTTCTTATGATAGTTAATTTGAACTGTTGGATGTCCACTCTGTTAGAGCCGATTTCATGATGAACAAAATAGATTTTTTCTTGAAATTGCAGACAGACTTATAGTTTTAGGCTGTTTATTCCACTTTATGCTTGCTCTGTGATTCTAACTTTTCTTTGTGATTATAACGATATTTTTAAAGGCTTATTTGTCCACTCTGTTACACAAAGTGATCAAAATATTTAAAATCCTTTCACAAATGAGTCATGTACTTGTTATTTACACTTCATTATACACAAATAAATTGTTAAACTCAATTAAAAAAATATGATTAGTTGATGGAAATTATTTAAATTGATAATCGTAAGTAAAGAGTTTCAGACATGATTTGTACCATTTTCGTCGGAATGACCCGCCTATCCATTAAAAACCTTTTTAAAATTATGTCAAAACGTAAAGTAATCCGCATACTAAATTAATAAAACCCGTAAACAAGACTAAAATTACCATTAATTTCCGCTTTTGCACAAATAATTGTCAAATGTTCCCTATTAATTTCGAAATCATTAAGGACAAACACTTTTAGCGTCAATTTATGGTCAGCAATAGTATTTCAGCATTTGATGACTATTTCTCTGTGACAAAAATTAGTGACGTAATAATACTTAATGTATTTTCATAAAATAGGGAAGGGAGCAAAATTATCCTAGGCATCCCAAAACAGTTACCGCAAATTTGGCGACATTTTAAAAATCATCAAAGCAGTGTGTTTTGAGTTCTTTCACTTCAGGGGGGAAAAAAAACAAAGGTGAGCATAAATTGTTTCTCAATATTATTACTGACCCAGGCAAAGCCGGGGACTTTTGTTAGTGGGAAATAAATTGTGAAGCCAGTACTACTATCTGTCAATGGAAAATATGGCATTTTATATTAGGGTAACAGTGGTGAGAACTTATTGTGTGACAGCGTTAATGATGCTACTAAAACTGAAACACAATATAAAAGCTTAATTATCTTGAAAAAATTAGCATATTTGAGGCATTCAGAGAAGATAATGAATAATTCTTTTTTAAATGTTACATTTAGAGCCACCTTAGGTGTGTGATGACACTATAAGCAGGCGAGAATGAACATGCTGTGAACGAAAATTAAATTAAAAGACACTTTTATTTGAAAAATGCTGACAGATATAGATGAATATATTTTTATTGGAATTTAAAAATCGTCTTAAATAAATTTCTTAAAAATTTTATTGTAAAATGCACGTGACGGAAAAAAAATGATTTTTTCGAAAAATAACCCATATGACATGTATTTTGAAGGGAATATTGTGGTAAGTTTCAGGGTCAGATAAAAGCCCCTACAAATTCTGCTTCAAAGATAGGAAAAGAAGTAAGGCTCTTTTTTATTTTTTTTTTTTTAATTGAATTCTGTATCCATACCAGTAACAAGAAAATTAAATAAGCATTAAAATCGACGAATTGAAACATTCAAATATTGATGCTTCTTATTAAAAACTGCTGACTTGTTTCATACGTAAGCTATTTTTTCCTTCTCAGTCTGTGATTCTGTGAATTTAAACTGTGTGATAAACATAGTTTCTTTATTTAGAGTGAAGCTGCAAAAAATGTGGCCACTGGGTCATTTGTTAATTTCTCACCTCAGGAACGGGAAACCCTACAACGTCCACATGGTGTGCAAACCACGACAGTTGCAATGGGACTGGTTTATCGCTAGAATCTAGCCCCAGTTATACGGGGGATTGCCTGTTAGCGATTTTCCAGATCCCCAGCTGCATTCTGCCGGAGGAGTGCACGCAGTAGCGGAAGGTGTTTCCCGAGCGGACCGAGTGTTCTAATCGGTCGATCCGTCATCGGATGGAAATTACTTTGGAGGACCCAGTCGGGATTCGAACCCCTGCTCAGCTGTGCGAGAGCCTCGCACGCTAACCACTATACGCTGAGCGGCCACTTCTTTGCAACTTTTAATCATTTATAACTTTTCCAACAATGTGTGTTGTTCTGTTTCCCATTGTTACATTTTAAGTGAGAAGAAAAAAAAATTCTTCAGCTACGCAATAGATGGCGCCACTGATTATCCAAAATTCAGCCGTGAAATGGGCTAATAATATAATACGTTCTCTCGTTAAATTAGGGGGGGGGGGGGGTTCAGAAACAGGAGGAAATGGCTTTCGAAAATGTTAACCTCACCAAGTGGCCAAGCACCAAAAATGCAATCTCACGAGAGTTGTTGTGCCAAAATTGGTAGCTTGTAATTTGAGTTCTTAAGCATGGTAATTTCACAAAAATATCAATTGGTTAACAGAATAAATTGTAAATAATAAAATTACAAAATTGCCGTTATTGCGAGCCAAATTGCCAGCTTAGACACATTGCGAGGTTATTAACATTTTCAAAAGAGATTTCCTCCTTTTTTTGAGTTGTGTACTTTAGGACTTAAGGTGCCCTGGCAAGTCTCTTTCAACGAACTGAGCTGTGGTTAAAATCTGTGAACCGAAGGGAGTAAGGTCTCCTTGTAAAGTGCATTATGGGCTGGTGCGCCAAACTCTATCTATGAATATGCGTGAGAAAGAAATCCTCGTTTGCCGCACCCTAGAGTCCCTATATAGAAGCTTTGCTTCAGAGTCGCGCAACACGGAGAGCGACTTTACCAAATGAGGTTGCTTGCAGAAAAGCGCGAGCGAGAATTGGCGCGTAATCGCTCGCTGTATTCCGTCCAGTTTTTTAGTTCGCAAAACTGCTACTTAGGCAAAGGTAAAACAACATACGATGCGTGAAGACGTAAAGACACTTTTTCACACATTTTCGAAATATTGGGAAAATTTAAACGCATAAATTTTTCATATTTTGCATTGTTGTAGTTATGAGATTTTTTTTTATATCCGAGATATTGACATGAATTCATTAAGAATGTTTCTGTTTTAATCTTCTTTTTTAATATTTAATTTTACTCGTATTTTATCATTTTGATTTTTTTTTACTTCATTCATCCAGGTTTCTAGGTTACTTAACAAAACAACATATGTTCATACGCAGTTCATACGGGGTGATCGGATGGGTGAAAGGCGTGGGGGGGGGGGGGGGGTGCAACTCAATTTCAAAAGTAAAAGGGCTTTTCCCCTCACCTTTTATAAGCGTACAAAATGTTGACTTTTTCATAGACAGAAAGAGCTGACTTAAGTACAGTGTGTTTTATATTTTTCTTACATACTCAGGCCCGGACTGGCCAGGTCGGGAAGTCGGCGATCGCCGAGGGCCCCCAAAACGAGTTCAAAAAAAAAGAAAAAAGTGCAGCTTTTTTTTGCGTTAGGAGGATCCGACCTATTACCAAAGAAAAGAGGAAAATTGAGTGTTTTTTTTTTTAAATTTAGAATCCGAGATTCGAGCTAAGAATGGCTCTCAAATGAGGAGAAAAAGAAACATTTAGTGGCTTTTTTTTTTTAAAGGTTCGAGCTATGAAGGGCCACATCAAACGAGGAGAAAAAGATATTATTACGGTTTTTCTCTTAGTTAATTTCCTTGTAGGCCCCCCCCCCCCCCTACAAATGGTTTTTCCGTCTCTCTGAAATACACTCGTAAAATTTGTGTTTCAGTGAACTCTATATTATATAAGCATATGATTTATCTGTTTATTTCTTTTGTGGGGGAGGGGGGGATTAGGTGGTATCAGGGCCCCCCGCACATCAATCAGTGAATTCGTGGGCCCTGGGCCAGATATTGGAATGGGACTCTCTTCAACACTCACCCTCTCCCCCCTTTCCATATCAAACTTTTGACATTGGAAAGATCGTTGGAATTTTGAAACTTTTTTAATTCGCCTCATTCTAAATTTTCAATCATTTCATTTAATTTTATAATGAGGGATATTAAAGGGGTCGCAACAGGCCCGTATCCAGAGGACCCCCCCCCCCCCAACCAACCCAATCTTTCTATTTTGTAATGCAAAATAGGAAAATAATTTATTTATTCTTTCTTTTGTTCAACTTTCTAATAAAACTAGGAACCCTAAATGAGGGGGAGGGGCGTTTTTTTAAAGGATCTCATCTGGAAAGTTCCCCCATGCAAGAAAAAGAAAAATTGTGGGGCGTTTTCTTCCTTTTTTTTTTTTTTTTGGATTTAGAATCCGAGCTAGGAAAAAGGCCCCCAAACGAAGAAAAAGAAAAATTAAGTAGCTTTTTTTATAGATTCAAGCTGTAAAGGGGCCCCAAGCGAGGAGTAAGAGAGATTGTAGCATTTTAAAAAAAAATTGATGTCTTTGTTGGGCCCCCTCCCCTACAAATGGTTTTTCCATCTACCTGAAATACAATACCTGAAATACAATCGTTAACTTTGTTTCAGTGAACTCTTTTGTAGGCATATGATTTATCTGTATTATATGCCTATTTATCTGTATTATCTGGGGGAGGGGGGACTATGTGGTATCAGGGGCCCCCGCACATCTATCAGTGAATTCGTGGGCCCCGGACCAGATATTGTAACTGAGGCCCCCTCTTTCCCCATCAAATTATTGACGTCTGGGCGTCAATATGAATTTTATTTTCCTTTATTCAAAATTTTTAATCATTTCGTCTAAGGGGTCGGCAAAAAGGGGATGTCGATCGTAAAACGTGTTTCGTTCACAGAAAGGAACAATTTGCATCTATTTCCTGTTCACAGCTAGGTTTCGGGATATAGTAACGGTTAGAAGGAAAGGGCTTTGCCATGGGCGCCCATAAGGGGGGCAAGGGGGGGCTCGAGCCCCCCCTTGGAAATTAGTACTTTTTTTGCTTTTAGTACTATTTATTCGGAAAACATATTTTCTTCACTCATTAATGAATAGGCTATTAAAAATGCCAAGTTTTAATAACTCTAATCTGCACTGAAATCGCTCTCAGGATTATAACATTGTGTCTCTTCCTACAAAAACAAAGGCAGATTCGTGGGTCAACCGACACCGCATTTGCTTGGGAAACTCCCCTATGTGCAGACCTTAGTGCAGAATAGTGGTTAAGATTAATAGTCGGCTGATAAGAGGATGGCAAGATAACTCGGCATTTTCTAGCATTTGGTATTTGGAAAAAAGTAAAACTTTTTTTCTATTTTACATTACAAAACATTTCAGGTTTCGGGGGGGGGGGGTTCCAGGCCTGTTTTAGAGTCTTTGAAAATCATTAAGTACTTTTTTGAAACTCCTTTAAAAGTGCCTCAATGAAATTTTATATCAAATAAATAAACTATGAATGAACTAAATGGCCAGAATATTACTCTCCCGTTAATCATTTTTTAAATCTCTACACTATTTCTTCTTAAAGGATTTTATGCGCTTTGTACTATTGGTCATTTTATACTATTAAGTCCTGTTTCTGGCGGTGAGTTGGAAAATTGATCAAAAACTTCTATATAACTATACTGAAAATCGATGTAAGCAAGTGATGATGTGTTTATCTTTTCTCCTCCCTTGTTCGTCCTCTTTGTCGATTAATGTTAATCGTTTGTTAAACTACAAAAGAAAAAAAAATATTTTGATTGGTCTTAATTTGCAAAAGAAAAATAATGCAGCACATTTATAATTTTTTTGTTTGTTTATTTTTCCATCATATTTTTTAAAACCCAATTGCCCCATACAAGGCCTAAAAATGTAGAGTTTTAAAACTTTTTTTCAAAAATTTCCCCGGGGGAGAAACCCCCGGACCCCCAAAGATTACGAATATTCTACACCACTTAAAACAGGGTTCCCACGGTCCTTAAAAGTCCTTAGAAACTCCTTATTTTTCATTTTTCAAAATAAGGGCCCTGAAAAGTACTTATTTTTGGCTCAAGGTCCTTAAAATTCCTTCCAAGCCCTTATTTTTTAATTTTGCTAACAATTTAATGATTTAAAATTGCTAGCAATATTGGAAAAATATTCTTTTAATTTCTCAAGCATGACCTGAAAATATCTACCTATCACATCCGTTTGGTTTAACTAATTAAGAATAATTATTTTTTAGTCTTAGCTTTGAATTTTAATGATAAATGTTTTTGCAATATTTTTCTAAGGACAAAGGCTTGAAGTCCAAAGTATGTTTATGTAACCGATAAAATGTATGTATATTTGATTATACTTTCGAGGTCCTTAATTGTTTTTAAAAAAGTCCTTATTTTTCGTTTTAAGAAAGGAGTGGGAACCCTGTAAAAGAATTCATTGCATCTCTCTTTTGATAACCCTCCCCTAATAAAGGTCAGTTCATGAAACAATTAACAAACAAAAAAAAAATGAAAAACACACATAAAACAGCAGAGGGACGGGGGAATCAGTAAGAAGAAAGATTCATAAGATACAAAAATGTGTGCGTTTGGTCAATGTACGGAATGGACCTTCCCCGAAATTTTTTTCTGGATACGGGCTTGCGACGCTCCTACATGCATTATCTGTGAGCGTTCAAAAGGTGTTTAGTAATCTCAATAATAATTAAGTCAGAGTAAATTTAAAAAATGTATATCTTAACGAGTCTAGTACTTTTACATTCTTAGTAAATCAAAGAAAAACACACACGCGCGCGCACACACACACGTATATGTAGATAAATATATATCTTTTAATTGTAAACTATGAGGAAAATATCTGAGACCCCCCTTAAAATTTCGCATATGGGCGCCCATGGGCTTTGCCGCGAACTCTATAAGCTGCGAGCTTGCTCTATAGGAAATTCCTGTGTGGTCTAAAAGAGGCACTTTCATGTCTCGTCTCCAAGGGTTCCGATGGGATCCGGACATTTCTGTCCAGCGCTTGTGGTTTCTCACTCACATCGGGCCTTCGACAGAAACTGCGCCACAAAATGTATGAAAGAAGGATGAACTACAACAATGTAATCCGTTAATTAGCTTATTTGTCATTGCTTGACGTGAGCGAGCGAGATGAAAAACTATGTAAGTACGAATTTATGTTTTAAAAATGCACAGTGGATTCCTTTTGAGCCCATGAAAATTCTTTTCTATCATTAAATACATTGTTCTAAATGCTATGTTTTTATTTAAATTTCTAAAGCATAATTTTCAATTATCGATCCCTTCGCCCTTTTCTCTAAGCAGAAGAAAACTTAAAACGTGTCTTTTTTTTTTCTTTTGGAAAAATGTAGATCGGTTAAGAAATATCTAGATCAGCAGTGAAGAGGAAAAAATTTGCATTATTTTATACATTTAAATCATGTTAATATTTTAGGAGTATATTTTGCTACCATTTTGTTCATTTTTTCAAATGTTCATAAATTATATTATTTGATCTTGTTTAAGTTACAGCTTTTAAACTGTGATTGAAGTTTCATTAAAAAAGTTATAAGGATCAAAACAGTGCTTATATGTGTATTATGCTCTATCAATATAGGCAATAATGTTAAACCTAAAGCCTCTGAAGGGTATTTCTTGTGCCTTCCCCCCGTTACTCCTCTGCTTTCTATCGTTGTTTTGTTTTTGTTTTTTTTTTACATTAGTAACTAAATTTAACTTCAAAAAAAAAAATCTGTTAACAATTGCAAAGCTCAATGAATTAAAATATATGTACTAATGTACTATATATTTATTCTGTTAGTAAAATCCTATTTTAAAAAATAATAAAAATAAAGCAAGAAACAGTACAGTTGAGTGAGTCAGATTCTTAAATAGCAAGGTAACTTTGTGATATATGTATCCAACCTTTTACACTTATTCTTACCGTTTTCAAAAAGGAAACCTCTTAATCAACGAACAGAAAAAATTGGACATAAAAACTCTTTCTCTAATTTACAAAATTATTTTTTCGCCTTTATTTTATCGCCATACAAACATCTTAATACAATTATAATGGTAAGGTAGCTGATGGCCGGGCCCACCCAGAAAAATTGAAAGAAAAAAAAAAACGGGCACAAAAAACATTTTCAACCTTCAGCGCCCCCCCCCCCCCCGAACATTGCTAATACAGCGAAAGAAAGCTTTCAAATTCCATCAATTTTAGCGCTTCGCCCAGCTGTGAACGAACGTGGGCCAAATCGCCTTGGCCCACAGCGGCTCAAGGCGCACCTCCGCTTTTAGCCAATCACAATGGTTGGATTATGAAGATCGGTAAGTGATTACACCCCTTGTAATTTTTGCCGAGAGGGCACTTTTTCCTCGTGCCCAAGATTCATGGGCGGACTTACGGGGGTGCCAGGGGGTGCGCACCCCCAACATTTTTGGTTGGGTTTTGAAAAAAAATGAAATTAACTATATTTCTCCAAGAAATGTAGTTGAAAAAGAACATCATTATTCAGTGCTGTATTATAGAATGTGTGTATACTCCGTAATTGGGTATTTATTGGTACATCATTACAACTTCTTCTACTTTGAAACTACCATGGCAAAATCATTAAAAAAAAAAAAAAAAAAAAACGTGAGTATCAGTAAAATTTGCCCTAAAATCAATTGAAGACCAGCATTTTTAAGGTAAATTTTCAAATATTTAAATAGAAGTACCCCTCCCCCCCTCCGGACTTCTTGTTGTAATGGCGCAACCAGAGAGGGCCCACAATGCTTGTGCTCCCTTCCTCCCACCTTTTCTCCAGAATGCTGAGTTGATATTTTTTATTTAAATATTCTTTATTATTGAATAGAAGGTAAGAACGCGTCTTGGGAAAAGGAACCAAAAATTCCTTATGTTGAGAAAATATCTAAATTTATTTCAAAAATAGAAAAACGTTGACACTTAAATTTTTCAGCAGCTTCAGATTGTTAGTCAGCTAATTGTGTGCCCCCCTCCCCCCCCCTCTTGCCTATCCTCTTGTTTTCAATTTCATTTTTGCATGTTTTTCTTTTTTTGATTTCGTCTGAAAATAAGAAAGTCATCAAAATGTTATTTCTTGAAAGTCCTCTACCCCGCCGTAGTTATAACGGAGCATCACGAATTTCGTGTCATGGGCTTCTGTTTAGCAAAACTTGTTTTCTCTGTTAGAAAATCTTCCAAATACCAAACACCTTAAGAGATCGAAAATCGCTTAAAATTTCGTTTTTGAAGCTTCAATTTTGAAACACTGATGTGTCCCTAACTCCACCAAATGTGATTTTACATACACTCACATATTTAAGACTTCAATTTTGGAAAATTTTCGGACAAGGGCAACCCCAACCACCCTTACTCCATCATTGAAAATCGTTAAAATTTTGGTTTTCTAAACTACAGTTTCGAAAAGTGTAAAGGGGAGAACCTTTTGGAACAGCAGACTTTGAAATCCTAAGAATTGACATGCTTAGGATTTCAAGTTTTCTTGCCGCCAATGGGCAATTCCACGTCAGATAAATCACCTTCTTGACCCGACCATCTCCGATTTTCACGAAATTTGGTATGAAGGACACATATGGCAAGATAAGTAATTCTGAAAATTTTTAGATTTTTATTGTAAAAATTGTACGAAATACAGGGCTGTAAAAAAGCGTAAAAAGTGCGAAAAAAGCAAAAAGTTGTCACATTCCAATGACCATAACTTTTTTCCTAATTATAGCAGAATAAAAACTTAAATGCCGTTGCAAAGCTGAAGAATGGAGCTTTCTTTTGATATATTACATGACTTTATTGCGATAGGTTAAGGTTTCAAGGTCATTCACCGTGACTTTTGACCTTGAATATCTCAAAACACGCCCCCTTAGAATTTCTTCAAAAAAATATATTTTATAGCTCCAACACTTATACTTCCACTATACCAAAACTTAGACTGGCACCGCAATGGTAAGGTACTCAAAAAAAAAATCAGGAATGTTTACATGTTTTACATTAGGAACTCCGTATGTCAAGTCAGTCATTTTCTCGACATCACCATTTGCGATTTTAATGAAATTTGGTGTGAAGGACACATACAGCAAGATAAGTAATCCTGCAAATTTCTTTATTTGTATTGTAGAAATTGCGCAAAATACATTACTGTAAAAAAACGTTAAAAAGTGCAAAAAACACGAAAACTTGTAACATGCAAATGCTTGTAACTTCTCTTCTAATTACAGTAGAATAAATGTTCAAAAACCAATGTAAAGCAAAAAAATAAAGCTTTCTATTGATATACTAGATCACTTTTTTAAAGAAAGGTTAAGGTTGAACATCTTAAAAGACACTACCTTAGAATTTCTTGGGAGAAAAAGTATTTTATAGCTCTAACACTATTCTTCCACTGAACCAAAACTTAAGCTGGCACCACAATAAAAAAGTACAATTGAGACAGTTTACATATTTTTCTTAAATGTTTTACATTACTTCTCTCCTACTATGATTTTTTTATGTGTTATTCCTGAGATATGTGTATTTTCACAGATGAACAGGTTTCTTAAATAAGGACTAGAATGTAAAACCAATTTTATTTGATAAACATAATTTTATCTGTAATTAGTAACAAATCTTGGAAATCAAAAACTGTAAGTTTTAGCCAACGACAAAGCTTTCCGTATAGAGGCAGTTTTTTTAACAACCAATGTTAGAAATTCTGCTCCAACATTAATAAAATTATCATTACTCACCAGAAATTCTAATTACAAGACTTATCCCTCGAAAAAGAAAAAGAAGCAAGGCCTGGCTCCACAGTGGATAGGCATTGTACAGTTAACAGGTATATACATCCTGCTTACAGTTCTGCAGATATTATTTAATAATTTTAAGCTTTCCACATCTTACTGGCAGATATTGTGTCACCTTTGAAAATATTTTTCATACCTACACGTACTGAAGCACTTTAGTTAATAATATTTCAGACCTCAAGAAAGTGAGGCCATCTTTTCGGTGACTATCTCCATTTCTCTTTGCTCGATAGTATATGTCAGACCACTTTCAGTTTGTAAGTCAACCTTCGCCACTACTGATGTTTTGTCCATTTCCAAAATATCTGGCTTCCGTGGGTAAAAGAATGACTCAGATAGTCCATGTAGGTGCAAAAAACTTACTTTGACTTTTTCTGTAAGAATATTCACATCCAAAACACAGCCAGTCCACCAATGCTTATCATGCACCACTACAACATAGCCGTGAATATCCTCTATATCCAGTTCTATTGGATTTAACAAAACTGTTTCAACTTTGTATTCACTTGAGTTTGAGTACATCTTTGTTTCGATCGTTGTTATCGTAATTGTCATTGGCTAAACAAAAAAACATTAATTGCTCCACTTTTACTTAAAATAATCCACAAATAAAGGAAAAGTAATTTTAAATGCAGTCAACTTTTGCTGGAATGTTCTGTTAAAGCATAAGAATTCATAACGAAGCGATTTTTCAATGTAAACAAGACAAGTCGATTTTTAACGTAAACAAGACTTTTTAATGAAACACTTCCAGCTGCAAAATGAATTAAATTATAGCAAATTGAGAAGCTGAAGAATATATATAGCAACGGAATAAACAATACTATCACGAGGGAGGCGGCGCGAAGGAGCGAAAAAGCATTTTGACGCATACGCACACGTATTCAGTAGCAAGACGCTGTCATGCTTTGGGAGGGATGGAAGTGGGGAAGGAAGGCATTCTCTTTCTCCGTTCTCACAGCACCTGTTCTCGGCACGTTTATTCTAGATTTTTTATTTATTTTAAGCCAAAAAGCGGAAGTCTTCCGCCAAAAACGGAAGAGTTGGCAGGTATGTATACCTAAATCCGAAGTAATTTTTAAAATGAATTTTCTTTATCAATGCAATATTTTATAAACAACCCGTACATGGTTTCCATGCGTACAATGTCAGATTTATTGTCAAAAATGTCAGTTTGCGTCAAGAAATATTTATAAAAATATCTTTCAATGCAATAATGGCTCTCCCCAATGAAATAAAATCAACTAAGCTTTCTGTAAAACAAATCATTTGCTTTCCAAACCATATGTTGCACTCTTTGTAAAATGCAAAAATAAAATACAGTTCTGCTTCCCACAGAACTGAAGTGCAAATCAACCAGGCAACAAACTTTAGTATAAAAGTTGGCAATGTTGCGACATACAGAATATACTCGATGGTTACCCTGGATGCTGACTTTTAGCAGCAAGATCATAGTTTTAAGTATAGTAATTGAGGGGGGGGGGGCGAGATTTGTAAAGACTTTAGTTCAAAAAACCTATTTTTAGACGATGTTTAGTGATATTAGGATAAGGTGGGGCAATTTTGACGACGATAGAGGAGGAGGCACAGAAAATTAAATCCTAAAAATGAAATTGTAGGTCATATTTGATGAAGTTAAGGGAATGGAACGGATGGTATCGAAGAGAATCAACACCGACAAAGGAATTATGCCATTGTAGTTTGTTTATTCAGAAAGATAAAGAAAGGCTTCGATACAAATAGTTTTGGATTGGAATATTGATTAAAATGTACATTTTTAGAAATCTGATTTCATATTTCCTTCAGTTTTGTTTTCTTTGGAAGTAAATATTGAAGGAATGTGATCGATTTTTTTCCGTCCCATGGTCTGTCTTGGCGATTTTGTCAAGACGGATAGGTCTTGCATCCATGAAGGAGCATCGGCGAAGAGCCAGCAAACGTTCTGAAAAGGAACAAAATCAGTTTTTAGAAATTAAAATGAAAAAAACCTTTACGGTAATATTGGATAAAACAAGTGTTGGAAATACAAATTTAAATCTATGTGTTATGATAACGCCTAGTTTGTTATAGGAACCAAGATGAGCAACCTAGGTGTGATTTGTAATGAATTGAATATATATGTATCCAAATATAGAGAAATGTTAAAAGATATAAGTTCTCCACATAATTGCATAGGTGTACCTACCACTTATACATTTGATTGAATAACGCACTTATTGCAAAAAGATAAAAATTTAAGAAAACAAAATTTGTGACATTGGAATGTTAAAATCTGGCTGAACTCTGCTACGATACAAATATCACATTTTAGCCAGGGTTTAAAATCTTGATAGCAAGTTAGAAGTCAAGAAAATTCCTCTTCACCTAACAATGATGCATATATGAATGCCTTAGTAGTCAAATATAACTATGAAATAAAAAAGCACAGAAAAGCTATGAAGAAGTTGTATATGGAAGTAGGGTATAGGTATTTGGGTTACATTTGTTAACCATCACTTCTACCGCACATGTTTAGTAAAAATTTTGCTATAAACCCAAGTAGCACACTTCGTTTTTTAAAGGTTGTAAAATGGTTATTAACGTTGTAACAACGGATTAAAAACGTTTATAAAACGTATAAACGTTTTTTGTGCTACCTGGGAAGGCATACATGTCAATAGAACACTTTAGAGCAGTGGTTCTCAACAGGGGCGGTACTGCCCCCCTGTGGGCGGCGGGAAAATGCTGAGGGGCAGCGAACATGTTTTTGGCAGTAGGAGGGCGCTGGGTATATTTTGGGCGATAGGGGGGGGGGGGGGCAGTGGGAAAATTTGGGAGTCAGAGGACAATTAATGCATTAGAATTTATTTTAATTTTAAAATTGAATTTTGCATTAAATCAAGAATCCAACTTGTGTTATTTGTGGCAACGATAAAATAAACTTATGCTCTCTGGAATCTTTAAACTCATTTCCTTACGGTTTTCAGAGGTGACCAGTTTAGTGATCTTTTGCGTCCGACAATCTGAAGAGAGAATGTTATATACTCCATTCCACCCTAACTTGGCACTAGAGTGAAAGCTACGGGAACCAGTAAATAATGCTACTTGCCCAACTTGGCGAGAAGATAAAGAGCGCAAGCATGAACAAATTTAGTTTTTGGAAAACTTTTCATTGGAAAAAAAAGTCGTTAAAACAAAAAAATATACAAATGCGATTTTAATTATCAAGAAATGTTTTTTTTTTTAATAAAATTAAAAAAAAAAGTTAAGTTGAAAAGCATATTTTATCTTTTTTATCACAGGATTTAGTTTTAAGGAAGAGAACAACTACCAAAGCAATTACTAAACATTGAACTGCTAAATAATTCTTAAAAATTTAATAATTATTGATAGACTAGGCAGTCTAGTATTTAGAAATGATTAGATTACCATTATTATTTGTGTTTCGTTCCTTAAAGGACTTAACTGTTTTTTCTCATATGCTAATCAGGCTCATGACGTCACGCCTTGAAGACGTGCCGTGATAAACCATTTGACGTACGTCATTCACGCATGCCTAGCATGGGTGCAAGTTCAGTGATGTGTTCAAGACTGAAAATATTTTGAGTCCCCCCCCCTCCCTCCTTGCGTACTTTAGGATATATGATTTTTTATATTGTTTGTTTTAACTTGGTCAATTTTTGAATATTAGTACTCAATTTGAATTTCTTGAGCTTTTATTTTTGTAACAACGTAAGCCTCCGTTTAAGTGCAGCATTTCAAGCATTTTGTTTTGTGTGTAGCAAGGGGGGGGGGGGTCTCTCCTTCGTGCATTTTCTAAATCGTGGCTCCGAAAACTTAAAATTGAATGATCGCCAACGATATGGAAGAGAGGTATCGGGGGTTCCCTCCGGAGTTTTTGAAAAAATAAGTCCTAAATACACGATTATCGGTCATTTTGGTAACGTAAAAGGAAGGAATGGGGTTCAGGGGCTCTTTAACAGTAATTTTTCTAAACTGTAGATTCCAAAATAGCAATTCAGGCTATCGCAAAAAATATTAGAAAGAGGATGGTTGAGGGTTCTCAGAATTTTTTTGGAATTGAAATTTATTTATTTTTTTAACATTGAGAAAACAAATTTCTTATAACTAAAAACTGAAGAAAGTCATTAAATTTTCATTCCGTCCCAAGCTCCGTCTCCGCAATCTTGTCAAGACGGAAATCCGTCTTGAGACGGAAGGTCTAGTGCTGTTAGCCAATAGCTTTGCCTGATCGGCGGTCTAACATGCAAATGTGACTGATATAAAAGCACTTGATGATCTTTATCGGTGCTCAGTCTGATCAGCCCTTTAGCCGTTGATTCTAGAAAGGCAAGCCGACTCGCTCCAACCTTGAGCTTGTCTTGGCTTCTCAATGCCTTAACCTTTTTGAGGATTAGCAAACGGATAGTTTTATATAATGGCAGGGCATTATCAGTATTATGTTTTTAAGTAATGTTTTATTATTGTTTACGGACTGTTTTTGCTGTTTCTACTTTTTACTACCGTTGTTTTTTAGCCATTTACATTAGTTAAATAAGTTTATTGTTACATGGTCATCCTCTTTATTCACTCGAGCTCTTTACATGGACGCTTACTCTGCTAAATATGAATAGATAGATGAGCACAACTTTAACCAAAAATCCCATCTATCAATTATCAAGGAAGCAAATTAATAGTAATTATTTTTAAAACGACAAGTATTAATTGATTTTTCGGGAACACTGTTTACACTATTGCTCATTAGGGTGGAGCGAAAAAAATGAATTTTTGATTTTCGTAAACGGGTAACTTTCATTTACTGTGAATGAGGATAAGTAACAATTCTGTAAAATATTTCACTTTTGCGACGTCATCTTTAGTCTGCGCATTTGGCCTAAAATTTAAAAATTTTTGATTTTTTAAATATTTTTCAAATTTTTAAAAAAAATATTAAAAATGATAAAACTAGTGACGGGTGGATATTAAATGGAAGAAAAAGGTTTAAAATATACAAGGAATTTTTTCAAACCATTTTAAATTATGATTTCAGTCTGCGCATTAGGCCCAAAGTTCATCAAATTTCCCAAAATTTCTGATATTTTCAACATTTTTTAACTCAGTTTTTCCTCTCAATATTCACTTGAAGTGTCTTCAAACCTGTTTTGTTCATTTTGTTATTACTTTGCACTCTGCAACTCTTCGCTAGCTCATGTGGAACTACCCAGGACTCACCACGAGGAGGTGACCGTACTTCTAGTCCTACACGTGAGCCCTTCTTTCCAACCAATGCGAGCACGGATTTATATTTCTTAGATACGTCTTTAAAAGTTAAATTGTTCCTTTGTGTCGTAAATTGATCTAATATTTCTATCAGATATCCTCGTTTTTACTAAACTTTTTCTTTTCCTGTGATTACATACCAATTTTGAAGAGCTTGTGACCTATTTGACAGCTCTTTCAACTGATTGAGTCTTGAATGGAAGTTTAAAAAGAGCGCATTCAGAAATCATATTTAAATTCTCAGTTTCCAGTAATCTTTGTAAATATTGTGTTGTTAAATTACGTATAAAAGGTGGCTTTGTAATTTCCACATCATGACAAGAAAACATATCGATGTATTCTGGCTTTTGATTAATGTATGTAATGTATGAAAATATATTTTTATCTATTTTTGGGATCTGTAGCATTCTCACTTGTTTGCTTGTTTGTTTTCTAGATTGAGCGTTGACAATACGATTTAAAACAAGTTTCTTTGTATGCTCTCTCTTATAAACTAACTAGATTATTACCGGCGTTGCCCGGGTGCTTATTAATACAACATAGCTCTAAAAATATATTTGAATGAATTCTATCTACATGGGAATATAAAAACTTATTTCATGCTAAAATGAAATAGGTGAGCTTTAAATTGATAATTCATTGTTAACCGTAATCTTTGTTGGAAAATACTCCTATTTAAACGTGTTACATTTTATCAATTTGTATGCTTAAAGGCTTACCTCTATTACTCTATCTATTCAAAGGTGAAAGAAAATGGCTATTTTGAGACAAAAAGTTTGAATTTTGTGCTTTTTGGATTTTTTTAAAATTTCAAAACCCCGACTATGTGAATTTTAGTGCATCAAGGAACCTCTGTGCCAATTTTGTTGAAAATCCGACGAAAACTGTGGATTTGTATAAGGAACAAACATACATACATCCATTTTTATATGTATAGATATCGATAACAGCATATTTCTAGGGTGCAAAGTATAATACATTGTTTTGAATGGATGTGAATACAATATTTTGCTTTTCCCCGGAGAGATAAGTATAACTCTTTATAATCTCGCACAAATTTAAAGTTAAATTAGTAACGTATGCACTTCATCCTAAAAGAGCTAGGACACTTTTATCGCGAAAGTTATTAACTCTTTTAAAAATTATAGTCTAAAGATTATGTTTGCTGTAGTTAACCATCTGGCTTGGGAAAGCTTTGTTTCATAATTGTTTGGATATTTTCCCAGTCAAAACTATCTTTCTCATCAAGTTACTGTTGCTCAGTACTTAAATCATTTTTATTGCCAAAATCAATCTGATCAACGACAAATTCTATAGGTTCAGTTCAAATTGAACTGATTTGAAAGTATAAATGTTGCTTAGTTTCTCCCAACACGCCCAAAAAATCACTTTGGTCCACTGGTAGGTCCATCAAGCTTTTGCAAAAAATGTCGCAAATTAAGTTCATTCAAATGTAATTGGCAAATATCCCGTTACAGAGGTCTATCAAGTTTTTCTTCCAGTTTCCGTGTTACACCTTTGTATTTTCCTGTCTTTGTAGAGCATCCATCAAAAACAATGCAAACAATATCCTGTTCAAAGAAACATTTTATTGTTCCTGACTTGTCTAAAAAAATGTTGATGTGTGTTCTCATTGGTTGGAAGCAAGGGGAGCGCGGGTGGCACCGAAAGTGCGGCCACCTCCTCGTGGTGAGTCCTGGGTAGTTCCACATGAGCTATCGAAGAGTTGCAGAGTGCAAAGTAATAACAAAATAAACAAAAACAGGTTTGAAGACACTTCAAGTGAATATTGAGAGGAAAAACTGAGTTAAAAAATGTTGAAAATATCAGAAATTTTGGGAAATTTGATGAACTTTGGGCCTAATGCGCAGACTGAAATCATAATTTAAAATGATTTGAAAAAATTCCTTGTATATTTTAAACCTTTTTCTTTCATTTAATACCCACCCGTCACTAGTTTTATCATTTGTAATATTTTTTTAAAAAATTTGAAAAATATTAAAAAAATCAAACATTTCAAAACTTTAGGCCAAATGCGCAGACTAAAGATGACGTCGCAAAAGTGAAATATTTTACAGAATTGTTACTTATCCTCATTCACAGTAAATGAAAGGTACCTGTTTATGATAATCAAAAATTCATTTTTTTCGCTCCACCCTATTGCTCATTATCATTTTAAGTAATCCTTATGATTCTAATAATAAAATATATTATGAATAAAAATATGAATACATGTTTCAGAAACATCCGGCGAAACAATTTTTTCAAGTGTAATTTTATTACTTAACATTTATTGATATTACAAAAAATATATTAAGGACTTTTTTGAGATAAAATTTTCGTTTTATTTTACACAGTACCATAATTTGTGATTCTTTAATTTTCGCGAGCCGTAAAAAACGCAAAAATTTAAGCTTCGAGGAAAAAAAAAAAAAAAATGCGAACTTTCGGTTCTGTTTATATAAAATTCGCTAAATTTTCCTTGACGAAAACCCGATATCCTCACAAATATTACGCCTCCCGAAATAAGCACTTTTGCAGTGTCTGCTCACCATAGTGTGTAATCTTCAGCTAATTTCACTTATTTTATATCCTAAGTGTACACAAAAATCACTTTTAATAAATTGCTATTTATGTCACTAATGTTTCACACCGTGAAAAGAACAGTTCACGGGAATCATTCAGTAATTTCCGTCCGTAGGTTTAAACCGGAAAATAATATCATCCCTCAATTTAACAATGTTGAGAAATAATATTTTGGGCATGAAGAGTATGAATATTATAGGCATAAAACACCAAAACAACGTAATTTCTAGTAGCTGTAAAAAATTTAATAACGCATTTTTTTTAGTAATTATCATACACGTAAAAATACCATTCTGCATCCTCAGGTAAAAATGATCAAATTAGGTTCTCAAGTTTCAGTCGCCTATTTTGATTGTTGCTAAAAGAAACTGGTTTTCAGACTGAACAATCCCTCGTTTAGCATACCAGATTTCAATGTCTATTGCCAAAATTTAATGGGGGGTTGGGGATGGGGGGACTCAAAATACTGCTGAAAAAATTCACAATTGCATTCTAGTGTCTCCCACAAAGACCGTTTTAGGCAGAACATTAAACGTCATCGATTTTGTTTTTTGTTTTATTTTACTTTCTCAATCTTCTTTCACATTTTCTCATAAGTTAGCTTAGAACTTCAGGGTTCATACTCATTTTCAAAAATGAAAATTAAGGACTTTTGAAGGACTCCCAAATTTTTTTAAGAACTCATAGGAAAATATTTAAATAGCTTTAGGATTCCTGTAGCGGATGCAAAGAGATTGCAGTTTTCAAAGTGATGACATCAAAAGCATAAAAAACAGAATATAAAAGAATTTATTTGGGTAAAAACTTTATACAAATGCATTTTAAAAGTCTATGATAAACATATTTTCATATCTGTTAACACAATTAATGCAAGATAAAATAAAACGATCCATTCAGCGTTTAACATTTAGACTCATAAAAGAACAGTTAATTTTGCTTCAAAAAATTTAAAATTATGATCTAAACAAGAAATAAAGCGAATTTTCATTTATTTGCCTCCTAATAAAGAGTAATTAGCTTGAAAAATAAGAAAAATTCGATTTTCATATCGGATGCAAGATCGCATTTTTCAAAACAAAAGCATCAGAAGTAAAAAAACGGTAAATAAAATAATTCATTAGAGTCAAATAATTTTAGAATTACATTTCATCAGGTTTATATAGTGAATGTCATTAATAATCACCGACAGTCTTCTAAAATTAAGGAATTTTTTTCAAAATTCGGGACTTTTAAAGGGTGTTTTAGGGACCTTAATTTTGCTTGATAAAATTAAGGGTTTTTTAAGGAAGTACGAACCCTGTACTTATGAGAAAGTAAGTCCTACCCAAAATACCTCGATGGGCCATGGCATCTGTGCAATTTAGCTATTTTCCTCGGTTTGGTTATTTTCTTAAATTTTTACCTGGCAATCATATTTGCAATGCTTGGAGTGCCCGCTTAGTTTGACTGTTTTGTTTGACCTCAGTATTTTAACTTTGACTTTTGCTCACTTCATTAATTCACTTTCATGGTTTATTTTTAGTGAACTCTCCTTCGATGATAATCACGCTTTTGCCTACATCTTCAGTCTTTGCAAAGACTTTTCTGAGTGTTTTGAGGATATTTTTGTCTCTGAACGTTCTTCAATGGGTCATGAACCCTTTTTTAATCGTCTTCCCCTCTTCCTACATCGTTGAATGAGGATTCAGTGTTGTCATCGACCTATTTTCAAAACAGAGAAATCGACTCCAAAGCATCCCAAAAGGAGACTTGCGCCTTCACCTTACAAAAAATATTAAACTGACCGTGAGGAAACTGGCTTCAACTCGCGAGAGCTTGTGCCATGTTTTGTCACACGAGTGCTTGCGCGGGGTCGAAAACGACCCCAATGTGTTTTTCTTTCATTTCTTTTCTTTTTTTCACGACTTCTTTATTTTATTTTATTCATTTATGTTTTTTCACTAACAGATACTTCTACACAATGATTAGTTTTTGATTTGAAGTGCATAAAGAAAGTGTTTTATGAACTATTACGAAAATGCTCCAGCTCTCAAACATATATCAGCAACATTTTTTGCATTTCCCTTTGGTGCAGGAAGAAAAATAATTTTTCTTCGAACTGGAGTACAAACATTAGCTCTAAATTTATTTCTTTGTCAAATAGTTTCTTTATCTCTTCCAATAAAGATGTCATCTGTATTATTTTCGCTAAAAGAAAATTTGCTTTCACTGTCATAATCATTAAAGTTTTCTTTATTGCTAAACCTTCATCGTCTGAAATGACACATAATCATCACTTTCTCCATCGCCTAGTAATTAGCTAAAATGCTTCATCCCTTGCTCATATGGAGTCGGCAACCTTACTTTGTTATAAGTAGTGTGCAAAAGCAATCGAAAAATATTAATTTTGCTAGGACAGAACTACATAATCATTGTGAACGACACGGTTGTAAACTGAAAATCATGGCTAGAAGATGGATTGCTGACAACTACTTCCTTTTCACAAAATGTTTCAAAATTCTTTGAATGGAACAGACTCCAAACACCTGTTTCGTTCCGAGAACTTTACTGACGTCAGTACTCGCGTAAGATCGTAAGAGACTCCAATCGCAAGAACCCCCCTACTTTACAAGAGTTAACCTTTTGGATCCGGGCTGTTTTTTGGAAATTTTTCTTTTGACCCAGGTAGTACGACAGTTGAATCACAGATTTCTTTTCCATTGAAAAGAGAAGGTATAAACTGTCATACCAGAGGTATGAAAACTTGAAAAAATCCCCGGATCCAAAGGGTTCGAGGGAAAATATCAACCCCGTTCTCTAAAAAAAAAAAAAAAAAAAGGACTTACGGTACAACATGTGCACCGCCCGGTTCCTAAAGGTTAAAAGGATTTAAGAAAATTCCAACCACACCCTCATATCAATCAAGGACACAATGACAGCTACCCAAAAGATAGTTTCCTTATCTGTCCATGAAATTCCAAGAAATGGAAACAAAAATGGCTGTCGTCGTTTTCGACCCCGCGCGAGCTCTTGTGTGTTAAACCATTAAGAACAAATATCTCACTAACACATATTTCTTAATGTTCCTTACATATTTTGAATGAGAAAAAAATGCTTTGCTTGTTTTATTTTATTGCATTTGATTGTTTCCTTCATTCTTTGGGTAAAAAAAATTTTTTTTGCTTATTTATTTCTATTTCATTTTATTTCTTCATTATTCTTTTAAAAAAAAATGTTTTTAATGCTAGATTTCTTATTTCTACACTCGTTATTTTATTCTAATAATGACTAACGAGGAAAAATATATCTTGTTTAACCGTTTTGTAAAATTCCGGAAGGAAATCATTTTAAACTTTAATTCTCTTTTCGCACACCCCCTCAGCTTTAATATGAAGGGGAGCGTTAGAAAAAATTTCCCCCATAAAGGGGGCGTCAGCCGTAAAAAGGTTGAGAACCACTGCTTTAGACAGACATGTGACCCAAATAGAATGAAAAATACTGAAATTATGTCGCTGTGTGGGTAAATACAAAATTGTTGATATATTATACTACATCTGCATGTTCAAACATGGGATTTTGGTTCTATATAGCGAACTACTTTAGTTGGATGCATGAAATTGGTAGATGTTGAATTTAACTTATGATGCCCATTCTCTTTGTTCTGCACTTAGTATTTTACTATTTCAAAAAATACTGAATTCAGTAAAAATACTGAAAAATCACATGTATGTTTAGAGGTTAAAATAAGAAAAATTTTTATTGAAAAAAATATCCATTTGCCCAGTGAGGGATTCCATTTTGCCATAAAAGCAAGATAATCCTTGAAAAACTAAAGTACATACAATTTTTAACTGGAGATAAAATGATTGCAATAAAAAACTTTTCCATCACCAAAACACAATCTGAGAAGTAATTTTAATTTTTGTGAAATAAAAGTTTTTTTTTTTTTTTTGAAAGTGAGGGCACTTTAACAAGCTTTTTTATTGATTTTGATTAAAATATTTGTGCACAAAATAAAGTTAAATCCATGAACTGCAAGACACTATCTTAGCAGGAGATAATTAAATAGTTTTAAAATGCTGAACTTTTCAATGGAATTAAGGAACAATATTAACGAGAGACATGCAGCAATCAACAATTTGATAAAACTGAAGTAAATAATTTAACACAAAATAAAGCTGATTTATAAC